>CM076066.1:15280000-15880000 GCA_038088235.1 Zacco platypus | reverse complement strand
AGATCAGTCTCCTCCTCAAATATTGAACAGCTTATTGTCAATATCGGAATGCCCACGATTCTAGCTCCTTTTGTATAAACGGCGCCTTATACTTAAATTTCACCACTCGTGCCCTCACCGTTCCAACGGATCTTCGGTGTGACGGAAAATTTTAGAGTGTACTCTGCCTTTTGCAGTCTCGCCAAATTCCGACCACCTCACAGCCACACAAGCTAATTGCTAAATCGCTTTACGGCTTATTCTCCCGAAAATTTGACTAAATGGTCTTTCTTCTAAAAAAAAGATCCACTTTTACCCCAGCTTCATTCAAATATTTTTGAGGTCCACTGATCAGAACAACAATAAATTTCATCAAATTAAATTACTTAAAATGCACTATATCTGACACACAATCATTGGCAATACAACTGGCATTTGTTTAAATAACACAGTTCTTTTTTGTAGCAGTTTCAGGCACTGTCTCAATACATAAATACTTCAGGCAGACTTAAAATTGTAAGAGAAAGAAAATGTCTTACCTGACTAATTGATTGAGACAAATGTCTGAAATGCAGATCCTGTTCGTGTGACGCCAATTGTTGATCTGAAATTACAGCTTTTGTCCCCGTATAGTTGAATCACAGGACCGAACACCAAGTTGCCTTGCCAAGGAAAACTTTATTGTGTATCAGGAGAGAAGTTTATTCTATATCTTCAATGTGCCTCTCGTCTCTGCCCTTCTCTTCTCTGGGGAGTACATGTTTCATCGGTCTTTATATTCCATGACTAGGGATCGTACAAGTCCTTACAAGGTTGAGAAAAACAAGTTGGTTTCTTTAAAATAGAACGTATGCTTCATGCTTACACATTCTACTTCCTTATAGGGAATACTGTACATCAGTTGTTTCATCATGGAGCCCCTGCATCAGCAGAAACATATGCAACATGTGCAGCCTACAGTACACATTCCTGTGATTCCAAAAGTATCTCTTCTCCCCTACATATCATGCATTACACTCAACTCTCATGCATTACACTCTTTCAAACAGAATATACATTTGATTATAATATAAATAATATTAAAACAATGAAATTTTAATCTTCATTACTTTGCGTAATTTGGGCTTTAACTAGTGCTCAAGTAGTTACTTTGCGTAATTTGGGCTTTAACTAGTGCTCAAGTAGTTACTTCGCGTAATTTGGGCTTTAACTAGTGCTCAAGTAGTTACTTTGCGTAATTTGGGCTTTAACTAGTGCTCAAGTAGTTACTTTGCGTAATTTGGGCTTTAACTAGTGCTCAAGTAGTTACTTTGCGTAATTTGGGCTTTAACTAGTGCTCAAGTAGTTACTTCGCGTAATTTGGGCTTTAACTAGTGCTCAAGTAGTTACTTCGCGTAATTTGGGCTTTAACTAGTAACCGTAATTAACCGTAATTTGGGCTAATGATTTGCACTAAAAAGCCATTGGGGTATTCTTATTTGAAATCATGGATAAGCAACAATGAACAAAGGTAAACAAAGGCCTACCTGATCACCACTAGCAATTCATGATCAGACTGTTATTTCACTAGTATGCCAATCACCCACCAAAACTTCACGTCTTCAGCAAAGTATGTTTTATTCAAACATTTGCTTATCTCAGCATACAAAGTCTATCATTATGAACAAAAAAGCAAAGAACCTATGTGCAAAAAACAATAACTAAAAAAATTAATTTCTGTGTTACAAGTTTGTTGCAATTTATAGGTTAGAATTATCTTTCAAATGATGTATGACATATTAAGAAATGTTTTTCGTAGTCCATAATTTAAGAATCTATATCCTCTGTTGCTTCGTACAATAAAAAAACATGATTTCCTGCTATAAGAGGATGTCAAAAGTTTATGTAGGCCTTTATTTGTTGTTTGCATAAACCTTCCACCACACAAATTTACTTATAATTATTTTTATAGTGGCTTACACGACAGTGAACATACCTCAGTCAATTTATACAGTACAATGGGTTAAATGATAAGATAAAACATTATTTCCCGACGATAAATAGTTTTTGCTGTGTTTGCTAAGTGCAAAAGCCTTCTTTCCATTATTGTCAGACTAGTTATTCCCCTTAACAAATCTAATCTGACACATCTGGGAAAGTCAACAGGCATAGGATACTTACATTGTTTGTTTTTTGAAAAAACGAGGTGATTGTTTTTTGTCTCTTCATTGCCTTTATGTGGCATTTGCAGTCGATTTTTTTCAGTTCAGAAAATCACCGACTCAGCTCAGTCAAAACTGTAATGTAATTGTATATGATCACTATGGTTACCGCTCATGCAGGCACGAGGTCCCGCCTTTGTCGCCTCTGATTGGCTAGAAGGGCTCTCTCCGATTGGCTACACTAACGCAACCCCTAAACCTACCCAATAGGAGGAGACCCTTCTAGCCAATCAGAGGCGAAAAAAGGCGGGACCTTCCCCTACCATCCTGGGAAAAAAAAAGATTCGCGGCCCGGCGTCACTCAGAGAGAGTGCAAACACTGGTTAATCCTCTGTTTTACCGATTTTTGTCGCCTTTCGTAGGGATAGTGAGGGCGGGGGACGAATCGGGTCACTATGAATTTGGGGGGGGGTCATGTCCCCCCCGTCCCTAGTGCCATCTGCGCGCCTGGTACCTCCGCATTAAGAAAATGTACTTTACCTGGTCACTTATGTTTTTACGTACCAACTTTGGACTGACATTTTGACACAGGCTTTTGGTTAGACCAGTGGGTAGGTCTGAAGCCTCCCCCTCTGTTAATGCACTAAAAATGCAAGTCCTAGTCTTAACTTTCTTGGGAAGATTCAAGACCATTTCAGGCAGATTTTTTTTGCGCCCCTTAAGGGCTTAAAATGAACAGTAGGGGATTAGAATAAAAAAAAAAAAAAAGCGAGATGAAAACAAATATAAAACACAACTGATCTTAAAATATAGAAATTGAACTTACTCCTGGCAGATCTCTGAAAACATTAGAGGACATATTCTCCCCTTCTATTTTGCGCTGAATTTCTTCTTTTGTCACAACATACAGGGCCTTTCTCTGACCAGTGAGGGCCAAGCGTCCAAAAACCTTGATGCGGTTGATGCTGTGGGGTTATTCAAAGGACAATCTCCACTGCCTCTCTCCTCTATTTCCTCTTTTAAAACCTGCATCATTACCAGGGTCAACAGTTTGTGCCTGTCTTTCTTTCTTGCTGTCTTGCTTTTTTTCCTTATCTGATCCATCACTTGCCTTTCGTTTTTTACCAGTTGATTGTTTTTTTATTACTTCCACTTTGTCTGTTTTGTGAGTTTCCCTTTTCTCTTCTTCCTCTTGTTCTTTCCTCTGTCTGCTTACCTTCTTTTTGTAGATGTTCAAACATAATGTTTCCTTCACCTGCTATTTGAAGCATCAGCATAAACATAATACCATTCTAATCTAATGAGGAATAATTAATACATTAAGCATTAGAATAGATGAACAACTACATTTGTACTGAGATACATTGTCATCTATACATCTATACAATTTGTGGACTACAACCAAACAGTTCTGAAGCTAAACATCCAAAGAAACAATCAAAAACTATAGTGATTAAATAACCTTCCCATCTTACATCGATTAATTTAAACAAGACTAAAAAAGTGATTTAAGTGTCAGTCAGTGGGAGTTTCATCTGGAAACTACAGCTCTTGTATCTTTAGATTTTTCCTAAGACCAGAGCAATGATTCATAAAGATTCCATGCACACAAGATTGACAATGAAAAAAGTGCATCACCAGAGACAAGCGTTCACATACCTTCAGTAGTTGGAGCACTATTACAGTATTAAAAAGACTGTTTCAGAAACAGGTGCAGCACTGTATAACATACACATTAACCTACCCTTCTTCAAACTGCCCATTTTATTTTAAAAATCTTCTTAAATTTGCTTTGAAATATAGTACGTAACATTACATACATTTTGTGGGGGATTTTTGTGGGGTTTCACTGCAATTTGCACAACTTACTTTTAGCCTACATGTTTTTATAAAGGATATATATACCCTCAACAATTATATATATATATATATATATATATACATACATACACAGTGGGTACGGAAAGTATTCAGACCCCCTTAAATGTTTCACTCTTTGTTATATTGCAGCCATTTGCTAAAATAATTCAAGTTAATTTTTTTTCCTCATTAATGTACACACAGCAACCCATGTTGACAGAAAAACACAGAATTGTTGACATTTTAATAGATAATAGATTTATTAAAAAAAAAAACCTGAAATATCACATGGTCCTAAGTATTCAGACCCTTTGCTCAGTATTTAGTAGAAGCACCCTTTTGATCTAATACAGCCATGAGTCTTTTTGGGAAAGATGTAACAAGTTTTTCACACCTGGATTTGGGGATCCTCTGCCATTCCTCCTTGCAGATCCTCTCCAGTTCTGTCAGGTTGGATGGTAAACATTGGTGGACAGCCATTTTAGGTCTCTCCAGAGATGCTCAATTGGATTTAAGTCAGGGCTCTGGCTGGGCCATTCAAGAACAGTCACTGAGTTGTTGTGAAGCCACTCCTTCATTATTTTTGCTGTGTGATTAGGATCATTGTCTTGTTGGAAGGTAAACCTTCGGCCCAGTCTGTGGTCCTGAGCACTCTGGAGAAGGTTTTCGTCCAGGATATCCCTGTACTTGGCCTCATTCATCTTTCCCTCGATTGCAACCAGTCGTCCTGTCCCTGCAGCTGAAAAACACCCCCACAGCATGATGCTACCACTACCATGCTTCACTGTTGGGACTGTATTGGACAGGTGATGAGCAGTGCCTGGTTTTCTCCACACATACCGCTTAGAGTTAAGGCCAAAAAGTTCTATCTTGGTCTCATCAGTCCAGTGAATCTTATTTCTCACCATCTTGGAGTCCTTCAGGTGTTTTTTAGCAAACTCCATGCAGGCTTTCATGTGTCTTGCACTGAGGAGAGGCTTCCGTCGGGCCACTCTGCCATAAAGCCCCGACTGGTGGAGGGCTACAGTGATGGTTGACTTTCTACAACTTTCTCCAATCTCCCGACTGCATCTTTGGACCTCAGCCACAGTGATCTTTGGGTTCTTCTTTACCTCTCTCACCAAGGCCCTTCTCCCCCGATAGCTCAGTTTGGCCGGACGGCCAGCTCTAGGAAGGGTGCTCTTAGGAACCTTAAGTGCAGCATACATTTTTTTGTAACCTTGGCCAGATCTGTGCCTTGCCACAATTCTGTCTCTGAGCTCTTCAGGCAGTTCCTTTGACCTCATGATTCTCATTTACTCTGACATGCACTGTGAGCTGTAAGGTCTTATATGGACAGGTGTGTGGCTTTCCTAATCAAGTCCAATCAGTATAATCAAACACAGCTGGACTCAAATGAAGGTGTAGATCCATCTCAAGGATGATCAGAAGAAATGGACAGCACCTGAGTTAAATATATGAGTGTCACAGCAAAGGGTCTGAATACTTAGGACCATGTGATATTTCAGTTTTTATTTTTTAATAAATCTGCAAAAATGTCAACAATTCTGTGTTTTTCTGTCAATATGGGGTGCTGTGTACATTAATAAAGGAAAAAATGAACTTAAATGATTTTAGCAAATGGCTGCAATATAACAAAGAGTGAAAGATTCAAGGGGGTCTGAATACTTTCCGTACCCACTGTGTATATACACACACATACATATACATATATATAGTTTTAAGCTAGTTATTCTTATCTTTTGCTGTAGTGTATCAGTAGGAAATATCAGTTTACATTTCCAAACATTCATTTTGCCATCAATTGTAATAATCCAGTGAGATTTTTGTATGCACAAGGAGTCTTTTAGCTTGAACTGAAAAACAAAGCTTAATTATTAGGTATACGTTCTGAATGTAGAGCTTAATTTTTTTTTTCTTCATATGCTTGGACATTCAAGGTAATGTTTCTCTATTATGTTAAAAACCACTACCAGAACAATTTTGTTGTGTTGCTCAGGACTCTAAACAACACGCTTTGGCAGAATACATCCACAATAACACATCAAGGCAAGTATCAACTAAATGAAGTAGACTGGGGACGAGTGTATTTGTAATGACCTTTTTACAATTATAAAATGACTCACAAACAACTATCACAAAACATTAAAACAGTCGTGGATCATCCAGGTCATGACAGGACAGTACTAAATAAAAACAACATTTTTATAATCCCTCTTAAAAGTTTTAAAATGTTGATGAAACTTAACTGTGCTTTTTCAGACTGTCAGAGTCAGAGAATCACCAATTGCTGTTTAAATGACATTAAAATTCAAAGTAATCACTTTGGTAATCTAAAATACTTTTAAGATATAACTGTAATCTGATTACCACCCTTTTAAAATGTAACTGTAATGAAATACAGCTACTCAAATTTTGTATTTTAAATACGTAACCAAGTTACTTGTATTTCGTTACTCCCCAACCCTGTGTATTATGCATGCCAAGTCTGTGGTTGGAGATGTCGCTTTGTCAAGAAACTCCCTGCGAACACGTAATACACATGGGTGAACATGTAACACGCATGCACATGATGTCAACGTTTTTACAAATTCTCACTTTTGTTGTTTACATTGAGACGGTAAAGGCATCATTTTCAAAACATTGCACATTGAAACTTGCCATTTGCAGGCTCCCAAAACACTGTTATCATGTACATGAACGCCCAAATAAACCAAATGATTACAGCTTTGAAATTAAGGGATATTATCAAAAATAGTAATGTTTTTAATTGTTAATCTACTACCTCCAATTCTTCAGAATCTCCTTTTTCTTGTCATTGGTTTCACCAAATGGATCCATGTATGTCACTTCTTGTTTTGTTAAGTCACAGAACTACAAAATAAGATCAGAAAATTAGAACAATCACAATAACAGTCAATTGTAAGAAATATTAGTTCTATCACATTGAGTCTGGTATGGTTTCCTACTGAACAAAGCCTGGGATATTCAAAATGTTACAATTTGGCCTACTAACAAAAAGTGTCCAGTGATTTTCATTTTCCAGGAGGGCACCAATAACTTTATTGTAGGTTATAAGAATGTCTTTCTGGAAAGATTGAATTATTAAATGAATCAAAAGAAATCTGTTTTATATGTAACATTGTGTGTGGGGCTCTAGGTAGAATTCAGAAACCCTTGTTATTAGTGACCATTCAAAATAAAAATAACAAAATTGATTAATACATGAAAATTCTTATAGCCCCTTTAAAATAATATAAGGCTGAAGTTTTCAGAGTTAAAACATTCTTTTGCAGCTGAATATGCAGAGGATTTAGTATGCAAACCATGTGTATGTTGATTCTCCAGAAGTGTAAACAATAAAATAAACAATTATTATTTACAAATAAATGGAAAATGGTCAACTGTGCTTTAAAGACTAAAAAAGAGGACAATCAATAGCATACATGAAAACAATGTTAAACTCACTTTGTACTCAGTACTAGGTAAGCACTGTATCTACTGTATGTCTTCACAAGCCCTCATATATTTTTTGAAAACTATCAGTTGCAATTCCATGCTAGTCACATTAAAATCTGCAGCTTCAATCTTTATATGAACAAATGTTTTGATTGCATTCTACAGGTGCTGGTCATATAATTAGAATATCATTAAAAAGTTCATTTATTTTACTAATTCCATTCAAAAAGTGAAACTTGTATATTATATACATTCATTACACACAGACTGATATATTTCAAATGTTTATTTCTTTTAATTTTCATGATTATAACTGACAACTAAGGAAAATACCAAATTCAGTATCTCAGAAAATTAGAATATTGTGAAAAGGTTCAATATTGAAGACACCTGGTGCCACACTCTAATCAGCTAATTAACTCAAAACACCTGCAAAGGCCTTTAAATGGTCTCTCAGTCTAGTTCTGTAGGCTACACAATCATGGGGAAGACTGCTGACTTGACAGTTGGTACCTTGCACAATGAGGGCAAGACACAAAAGGTCATTGCAAAAGAGGCTGGCTGTTCACAGAGCTCTGTGTCCAAGCACATTAATAGAGAGGTGAAGGGAAGGAAAAGATGTGGCAGAAAAAAAAGTGTACAAGCAATAGGGATAACCGCACCCTGGAGAGGATTGTGAGACAAAACCCATTCAAAAATGTGGGGGAGATTCACAAAGAGTGGACTGCAGCTGGAGTCAGTGCTTCAAGAACCACTACGCACAGACGTCTGCAAGACATGGGATTCAGCTGTCGCATTCCTTGTGTCAGCCACTCTAGAAGAACGGACAGCGTCAGAAGCGTCTCGCCTAGGCTAAAAAAAGGACTGGACTGCTGCTGAGTGGTCCAAAGTTATGTTCTCTGATGAAAGTAAATTTTGCATTACCTTTGGAAATCAGGGTCCCAGAGTCTGGAGGAAGAGAGGAGAGGCACACAATTGTAAGCGAATTAAGCTCAAATTAATTATTAATTAGTTTATTTATATGAAGTTCTAAACGAGTCACTTATTTTACCGACCGAGCAACTGAATCGTCCAGCGTTCACTTGCACGGGCCGCAAACAAGCTCTGTCGCGACTTCAACTATCTTAAAAACACCCTTTAGCAAGGTAACATAGATCGGCAGTTTAAGACATTAAATTAAAAAGCACATAACACAAGACACTTCTCTTTAAAATATAAAGGACACTTTATTGACTATACTAACACATAAACTAATGTCTAACACAAACACATACGCACACACACATTCACACGAGTTGCAGAGAGGAAGAGAGGAAAGAATGAGTTTAAGAGAGTGAAATGATGAAAGTTTCTAGCAATATATGCATTTCATGAGACCTGATCTGAACGAACCATCAATCACTAATTTAACCCTTTTATCGTTGCTTAGGCGGGTTATTATATTTTAAATAAATGCACCAGTTCAGCTATAGAATCTGGAGGTACTTGCGCTTGTCGTGTGTCTTTAAATGGGGATTCCCCGGGTTTGTTGATCTGTTGAAGGTCTTTCCGGTCCTGATTGCAGCAGATGAAATGGAGGTTCCCTCGTGGCTGAAGTTTGAAGTTGAGGCGGCAAAGACTGTAGAGTCGTTTAACTTTGCGACAAAACTTGACTTAGAACACGAGACTCTCGACGGAAAGAAAGAAAATTAAAGTAAAAGAAAGGAAAGCGAGTGAGACGAAAGTCCGTTGGATGGCTTGAATGAAAATGCTTGGCTAAAGGTTCCAGGAGAGAGAGGTTCAAAAAGCTTCAAAAGAGGTTCAAAGAGTGGCTAAGAGAAGAGCTAAAAAGAGAGAGAAGTTCTGGTGTACTGAACTTTTAAACTGTGGTTTGTCCCACCTCTTTGAGGAGTTCTAACCAATTAGATGCGGTCTTTGTTGCAGAGGTGATTGTCTCCTCCTCGGGTCGTTTACAAACTGTTATCAGCTGAACTCAGCTAGGGTACAGAGAGTACAGTTTAGTCTAGTTTACTCTAAAAGTAATACAATGCATTTTACACAGATTTCATTCAAGCCATCTTTTGAGTTATGAGGGGGGATTCAGTTTCATTACAAACAACACATACTTTCAATCAACTGTTCAAAAGTTATGACAATTACATGAATTGTGAGTGATCTGCGTATAACAGGTCACATATATAGTGTGTACGCATGACATGGAATTATGTAATCGAACACTGTTTGATTACAAGTCCGTTTAGAATGGTCTTAATATGCTCAAAATAATCAATTTTAACGCTGATATAGATCTCTTTTTCTGACCACTTGAAAATCAAGCTCTTGTAATCTATTAAATTTCAACAACTTTCCTTCATGATCATCTTCTAAACCAACCTTGGAAGACACAAATAACTTGGGAAATTGCAGAGGGACCTCCAGACAGAAAACAGTTAATAAAAAGAAGGAGTGTGGAAGGAAGAGATGCTTTCAACCCCTCAAAGAGTCTCTCTATCGTCCTGACTGATCTAATACCAGCCTGTTTACCAATGTCTATCATTGACCTCCATTGTTTAGACGAGGTGTCAATCATATCTGAAACTTTTGTCAGTCCTTTTTTCCAAACAATTTCTAACAGTTGTATTAGAAGTACATATATCACCTAAAAATGACTTATAAAACAGTGGTTCTTCAAGGCCAAAATGGTTACTTTCTTGTCTGATCAACTTAAAACCTGTCCAGGAGTTCAACACATGATGCAAAGTTTTCAGTTTCTGTAAAATTGTATGCTTCTAAGAAGACATTAAAAACAAATGCCTATCAAGACCGAACCCACCAAAAGTTCTAAGCAACGCCAGACCAAACGACACCCATGGCCTAAAATCCGGAGTATCCTAGATTTTGAACAGTTTAGATCTTTAGAGGCTCTAAAGATTCTCTCAAATTCATAACATCTAGAGCAGATCTGATAAAAACAGTGACATCATCTGCATAGGCACTAAGCCTAGCCATTCTTAGGTCTGAGGTGGACGGACACACAGTTGATATGCCACACAGTTTGCTTCTCAGTGTGACCCAGAGTGGCTCAATTGCAATTTTTGGCTCAACACCCTTTTTAGGTAAAAAGGGTGACCACAGCTCTTCGTAGACTCAGTGGAAGTGTACCTCATTTAAAACTCTCCATGAAAACAGAAAACAAATCCTCTCCGATGACGGACCACAAATGTTTATAAAATTCTGCATTGAGTCCATCCAATCCCGGAGCTTTTCCAGAAGACAGTTCTTTAACAGCAACAGATAATTCCTCAAAAGTCAGTAGTTTTCAAGCTTAGATTTCTCTCCTTCTGAAAATTGAGGTAAATCCTTAAAGAGAAGTTCAGCCATCTCCTCATCACAAGGTTCGGCTCTGTAAAGATCCTCATAAAAAGATAGTGTGTAAGAAACATCTCATGACCATCGGTAACTGTCCTCCCATCTGAAAGTTTCAAACAGCCTAAAATCTTCTTATCCACAGTCTTCTTCTCCAGATTAAAAAAGAAAGATGTAGGAGCATCCATGCTGTTGAAGGATGAAAATCTTGCACGGATCAGTGTCTCCTGGGGCCGGTTGCACCAGCTGGACGTACACCCGGTCGTAAGACTAAGCTTAACATAAAATGCATTCTAAGTCCGGTGTAAAATTAATACCTGTTGCACCATCAGGGCGTAGCACATGTCTGAGACTAAATCTTACGCCTAGTCAAAGGTAGGTGTAAAGCGAGAAGTCTTGACTTGTTTCCATGATGAAAATAAAGACAAATAAAAACGTTGAGATGATTGAGCGTCTGGTATACAGGCTGATCATATCGTTGTGTTTTTCAGAGCTGTTCAATTCAATTCAATTCAAATTTATTTGTATAGCGCTTTTCACGATACATATCGTTTCAAAGCAGCTTTACAGAGAACGGATGTCAACATTACAATTTAAAGAATACAGTTAGCAAATAACATAATTTAGTTAATTAATTTACAATCAGAGTTAGCAGTTTAACTGAAGTTGGAAGCAAAGAGCTCCCGGAAAATAAATTACATTAACAATAATTAGGATATAGAATTGGGCAATGTGCATGTTGATCCAGATGATTGCGTCTTCTGAAGTCCTCGCAGGAACTGGCGCCGTCTCTTCACAGGTGATGATCATCTGAGGTCTTCTGAAGAGGCTGGATCCGGACTGAATCCGGTGTCCCGAGGTCAAACAGAAAAGCAAAAGGAGAATAATTAGCGTAGCTGCTGTTCATAACTTTAAGCAAAGATAGTCATAATCGGCAAGTGATCTGATATGAGATGCATTTATGTGAATGCTTGGCTAAAGAGATGTGTCTTTAATCTAGATTTAAACTGGGTGAGCGAGTCTGAGCCTCTAACATTATGAGGAAGGCTATTCCAGAGTTTCGGAGCCAAATGTGAAAACGCTCTCCCTCCTTTAGTGGACTTAGCTATCCTAGGTACAAGAAGTCCAGAGTTTTGTGATCTTAAAGAACGTGACGGATTGTAGGGCAATAGAAGATCGGTTAAGTACACGGGAGCTAAACCATTTAGAGCCTTATAGGTCATTAGCAATACTTTATAATTGATACGGAACTTAATGGGTAACCAGTGTAGAGATGATAAAATTGGTGTTATATGATCATATTTTCTTGACCTGGTAAGAACTCTAGCAGCTGCATTTTGTACTAATTGTAGTTTGTTTATAGAGGAAGCGGGACAACCAGCTAATAATGCATTACAGTAATCTAGTTGAGACGTCATGAAAGCATGAACTAACTTTTCTGCATCAGAAATAGATAAAATATTCCGTATCTTGGCAATGTTTCTGAGGTGAAAGAAGGCTGTTTTTGTAACATATGAAATATGATTTTCAAAGGACAAGTTGCTGTCTAATATAACGCCCAGATCTTTAACTGTCGAGGATGGAGTAACAGTACATCCTTCTAAATGCAGACTGTAGTCTGAGAGATTCTGTGTACAGGTCTTTGGTCCAATAAGTAATACTTCAGTCTTATCAGAATTTAATAGAAGAAAGTTACTGGTCATCCAATGTTTTACTTCTTTAACACACTCTGTCAGTTGGGATAATTTAGAGATTTCATCAGGTCGTGATGAAATATATAACTGAGTATCATCGGCATAGCAGTGGAAACTAATTCCATGTTTTCTTATAATATTGCCGAGTGGCAGCATATATATTGAAAATAGCAGAGGGCCTAACACAGATCCTTGCGGCACTCCATAGTTTACTATTGTTATCTTAGATTTTTCCCCGTTTAAATAGACAAAATTGTGACGGTCTGATAGGTAAGACCTAAACCACCGTAAAGCCTGTCCCTGAATACCAGTGTAATTTTGTAGTCGGTCTAGGAGTATTTTATGATCTATAGTGTCGAACGCAGCACTGAGATCAAGTAACACTAGTATTGAGACATAGCCTTGGTCAGAAGCTAGAAGTAAGTCGTTTGTAATTTTAACGAGTGCAGTTTCTGTGCTATGATGAGACCTGAATCCTGACTGAAATTTTTCGTAGATAGCGTTTTTTTGCAAGAAGGAGCACAGTTGGGCCGAAACCACTTTTTCTAGTATTTTAGACATAAATGGAAGATTTGAAATGGGTCTGTAATTTGCCAATACATTTGGATCTAATTGTGGTTTCTTAATGAGAGGCTTAATAACTGCTAGCTTGAACGGTCGTGGGACGTGTCCTAGGGATAAGGATGAGTTGATAATATTGAGAAGAGGTTCTTCTGCTACAGGTAACAGTTCTTTCAGTAGTTTAGTGGGTATTGGATCTAATAAACATGTTGTTGGTTTAGACACAGTAATAAGTTTATTTAGCTCATCCTGTCCTATAGTTGTAAAGCACTGCAACTGTTCTTGAGGGGCGATAATTGAGGCTGAATCATAAAACTCTGTTAAAGGTTGTACATTTACAATTGTATTTCTGATACTTTCGATTTTCTCAGTAAAGAAATTCATAAAGTCATCACTGCTGAACTGTAATGAAATGTTTTGTTCAGATGATGTCTGTTTATTTGTTAGTCTAGCTACTGTATTAAACAAGAACTGTGGATTGTTTTGGTTATTTTCTATAAGTTTGCGGAGATGCTCGGCCCTGGCTGCTTTTAGAGTCTTTCTATAGCGGGACGAACTATCTTTCCACGCGATTCTAAAAACTTCTAAACGGCTTTGTCTCCATTTGCATTCTAGATTACGAGTTTCTCTCTTCATTGAGTGAGTGATACTGTTGTACCATGGTACAGTATTTTTATCTCTAACCTTTTTAAATCTCATCGGTGCAACAGTATCTAATGTACTAGTGAAAATGGTGCACATGCTGCTAGTCATTTTCTCGAAGTCATTTACGTGTTCGGGTACGATGAGCAGCTGAGACAGATAAGGCAGGTTATTTGTGAATTTATCTATAGTTGTCGGGAGAATTGTTCTGCCTAGTCGATATCGCGGCACAATCTGACAAATATCATCAGTATGCAGTACGTAAGTTAAAAGATAGTGATCAGAGACATCATCACTTTGCGGTAGAATTTCTATATCAGTAGGATTTATTCCATGTGATATAATTAAATCTAGAGTATGATTAAGACGGTGGGTGGGTCGAGTGACGTTTTGTTTGACCCCAAAGGAGTGTAGTATTTGTAAATTTGTAAACGCAGCCCCTAACGCATCGTTTGTATTGTCTACATGAATGTTAAAATCTCCAACAATCAGAGCTTTATCGACGTTGACCAGTAGGTCTGAGAGAAAGTCGGCAAACTCTTTTAGGAAATCAACGTAAGGCCCTGGAGGTCTATAAACAGTAGCCAAAGCAAGAGATAGTAGCGACTTTTTACTTATATCTGAGAGTGTAACATTAAGTACAAGAATTTCAAATGAATTAAAGCTGTAGTTTGTTTTCTGAGTAGCATTCAGAATATCACTATGGATTGATGCTACACCACCGCCACGGCCAATCAGACGGCATTTATTTTTATAACAGTAGCCAGGTGGACAAGACTCATTTAGACTGAAATAATCATTTGGTTTAAGCCATGTTTCAGTAAGGCAAATTATATCAAGACTATTATCTGTGATTATTTCATTTATGATAACTGCCTTAGGTGTCAACGATCTAATGTTTAGTAGCCCTAGCTTTAGAAATTGTTTTTGTTCAGTAATTTTGTAATATTCTGGTTTGATCACGATCAGGTTTCTCTGTTCTCTGTACTAAAGGCGGGTCGGGATTATCTGCTAAATTTGAAAGCGTTATTAAAATATAACTTGCTCTATATATTTGTGTAGGCTACTCTGCACACCGTATAAACAGGTCTAGCCTATAACTTGCTCCATAAATTTGTACTTCATGTAAACAGCTCATCTTTTGCCACCTAAAAATCTTTTTTTTATTTGTTACGGAATTGTTTTGCTTGCATACCAAAATATGCATATACTTACTGAATTGCTCAATAATTTTTCTTGTTTTACAGTCGGATCATTTTTTTTTTGGCCCAACAGTAATTTTTCATCTATTCGTTGGAGCCAATAAATTCACATTTGTAACCATAGTAACACGAACGTGTCTCAACTAACAGTAGAATATATCAGCGTACACGCGCATCGTCTACACCTAACAGGTGTAAATATTCATTGGAAAGCTGGACGTAACTAAGTCCAGCGTAGAGCTTAACACCAACTTTTTTACGTCCAGCTGGTGCAACCGGCCCCTGGGCTCTTTCCTCCAGCAGATTCCGCAAAAGAAATTTGTTGTGTTTCAAGGACACTGTGGTATCAACAACGTCCCCTTCAATATCAAGCAGAAGTATTTCCTGTTCAAGCTGTGCCATCTTCTTTTCCAAAAAACTTCTATTGTAAGCAGAATAACTCTGGCAAAACAATTTAATTTGAGTTTTGCCTATGTCCCACCACTGACTCAAAGAGTGCATAAAATTATGATCTAATAATAATCTATTGTTAAACTTCCAAAAGAAATTCTTGAATGTGCTCTCTGCAGTAGTGACATTGATGAATAAAAAATGGTGATCAGACAATGCAGTAGGAAAAATACAGCTATTATAAAAAAAGATTCCTTTTACTTTTGGGTACATAAATCCTGTCTAACCTAGCCCCAGATACCATATTGGAGTTTATTTTCACCCAGGTATATTGTCTGACCTGAGGAAAAGATTCTCTCCAAACGTCAATAAGATTGTGGTAAACAATTAAAGGTCTAAGCATATCTGCAGATTGACTGTGGGGCTCTTTATGATTTCTGTCCAAAAGATGACTTAAAGTACAGTTAAAATCCCCAGCCAAAACAATGGTCCTATCATGAGAAACATCACTTAGAGCAGCTTTAAGTTTTTCAAAAAATGTACCCGTTCCGACCCAATATTGGGTGCATACACAAAAGAAAAATTAATACCCAGAACCGTTATATCAACTCTAAGCAATCGTCCAGGAATCAACTCAAAAACACTGACAGGTTGCTCTTTATATTCAGGTGCCAGCAGTACAGCCACCCCTGCACTGACAGTAGAGCCATGACTAGGGTTGGGTACCGAAACCCGGTGCCAATACGGCACCGGTACCTATAGAACCGGTATGTACTGGATCGAATCAGAATGCGAATCAGAATGCCACTTAAATGCCTGAAGTGATAGAAATATTTGTCCTCTGGTGCTATGACACGGACGTAAGAAGCATCAGATTCATCAACACGCCTGATCGCTAGTTAAATTTAAATACTGCGTTCATGGGGTGTCAGAATGCTCGGAAAAATTATTTCCTGAATGAGAAAACTCACGTGAACGTTGGAAAGCTTTGATGATAGCCTACAAACCCAATACATCTTTGTAGTAATGTTACTGTCCGTTTTGTTTTCACATTTCGAAGTAAAAATCCCAAATCGTCGGGAAGTGAGACCATCCGTGAAGCGCGTGAGCGCAGCAACTACACTTGCTCTGATTGCAGTGCAGCAGGTGGTCTACCGTTAGCTTAGCTAGCTAAATTAAACGCGCTTAAATTAAAATGCCTAAAACTAAAAGCTCCAAAGTGTGGCTATATTTCACCAGAAAGGATTCCGAAACCGCGACATGTAGCAAATGTTTTACAACAGTTGCGTGTAAAGGGGGAAACACGTCAAACCTAATGAAACATTTGGGGGCACATGGAATATGCACCGTGTTTGACAGCTCGCGGACATCAGCTGGCACTATCAGTGTGGATGACCTCAGCCCCAGTAATCGGGACAGTCTTCCCATATTGTTTGCACTTTCAAACAGGCCTCATCGACACCATCTGAGAGAGTTTTCTCCTGTGCAGGACATGCAATAAGTCAGGAAAGGTGTCTATTTTGCCAGAGAAGGCAAATATGGTCATATTTCTGCAAAAAAATTGCTGAAATTTGAAGCTGTTAAATTATTGTAGTTGAGCTAGTTGGCTTAGGTTTTACTGTTATTGTGTTTTGTATTTACTTATATATTCATGTATACTTTAAACTTTTAATATATTGTTCAATTTAAAGAACTCTTTTTGTCCAGTAAAAAGGTATTCTTGACTGAGTTATCCACCATCATTTTGTGGCTTTTTTAAAGTATCGGTTCAGGCACCGTTTTGGCACCGGTACCGTTTTAAAAGTATCGATTTGGCACCGGTATCGAAAAAAACCCAAACGAAACCCAACCCTAGCCATGACTCAATATTGCCTGACCCTTCCATTCAGTCAACCACTGTACCTGATTTTTCTCATCTGTGTGTGTCTCCTGTAGAAAAACAACACTGGCACTCTTCATCAGGATATAATCAAAAAGACTAGCCCTTTTCATCGCATCACGACACCCATTAATATTCAATGAACTAAGTCTGACAGGTGCCATGAAAATAAGTATAAAGTAAACAGACAATAAAATAATCCACCAGAATAATTAGGTATCCAAGCCATACTCATTTTTTACCTTGTAAATTCAGAGAACATCTAACATTACTAAGAAGTTTCTTGAGGCGATACCGTTTGGGTTTGTCAAGCTCATCCAAGGAAGTCTTTCTCATAGCCATTGTACCAGACACTAGAAACATTTTTAAATCCGGAAAATATGACTAAATTTTTGGTTTACGAAGTCCCTTTGTAGTATCAAGAAAATAATTAATCTGCTGAACAGAGGAGATTTTAGTCTTTACCTCCCGATAGAAGTTCTGAATCCATCGCGTCATTGCCCATTATCTCGGTGTCCTCATGTTCATTCCCAGAGTCACCCATTAAATCCACAGGTTCTTGAGATAAAAAGTCATCTTGATTTTGGTTAAACTAGTCATCAATTGTATCATTCTCAATTTTATCAAACTGCGTTTGTTTCCCTTCACTAATCGGGTCAGTCTCAGGCGGCAGGCACACCTGTCTCGGGCTAATCTCTGCCAGCAGCACAGCGGGGATGTGACTCGGGCCGGCCGCCTCCTCAACAGCCCCTGCCAGGCCGTCTGCAGAGGCACCAAGGTATCCCTTCGGGCAAGTCACCTGGCGCCGGCCGGGGTTCTGACACCTCAGCAGTCGCAGCAATATCCTCGTCGGCCGCCCTCTCGCTGTTCTCCGCATCTGCAGCTTGAGCCGCAAGAAGGCCCGCCGGCCTGTCTCGCCTCGGTCAAGTTACACGTGATACGTGCCTAACGTGTTCGAAATCGCCACAAACAAAGCATCTCATTGACTCTGAACTAATAAAAATGGTGTAATCTTTGCCATCAATGCTTAATTTCACTGACAGATTTAACGGATCACTCTGAGTTCAAAATCATAAACACCTGACGCCGAAAAGACATAACATGTTTAATATCGGGATTTTTTACATCCAAGAGGAATCATTTTAATAGAGCTCACTATTTTAACATACCTGTGGAGTACTTGCTCTAGATTTTCATTTTTTACAAACGGAAGTAGGCCTACGTTTGATAAAATAACTTTCTTGGCCAGGCTTGACAAAGGCAATACAGGCACAAGAATATTTTTAATTACCAATCCAGTCTCAATCAAGTCATCCACCATTTTACTTTCACCTAGAAAGAACACAATGGCTTTGTTCATTCGGGAGGAGGATCTGATATTAGCACCACCGACTGCCTCACTCACAGCTATCAGACAATCCTCCACCGACACCGCGGCCTCAGGCATACATTTACAACCATGCTTGAGTGTTAACCGTGAGAAATCTCCCGGTTCCGACTCCACCCTTACTCACTGACCGAAGTCAGGAAAAAACTAAACTAAATCTATAACTAACAGAAAATAAATGAAAAACAAACAAACAAAAAAAATATAGAGAAATCTCACTCAAACAGAGCAACATTAAATCTCGCCAACCGGCTCCTTCCACACTCACTCCCAGCATGCACTCGCAGAGAGAGAGAGAGAAGAGAGAAAGAAAGAAAAATATAAATATTTGAAAGAAAGAAAAAAAGACACATTTATAAGAAAGAAAGAACGAGAAAGAGAAAAAGAAAAGAAAGATATTTGAAAGAAAGAAAGACATGATAGATTAGATAGATAGATAGATAGATAGATAGATAGATAGATAGATAGATAGATAGATAGATAGATAGATAGATAGATAGATAGATAGATAGATAGATAGATAGATAGATAGATAGATAGATAGATAGATAGATAGATAGATAGATAGATAGATAGATAGATAGATAGATAGATAGATAGATAGATAGATAGATAGATAGATAGATAGATAGATAGATAGATAGATAGATAGATAGATAGATAGATAGATAGATAGATAGATAGATAGATAGATAGATAGATAGATAGATAGATAGATAGATAGATAGATAGATAGATAGATAGATAGATAGATAGATAGATAGATAGATAGATAGATAGATAGATAGATAGATAGATAGATAGATAGATAGATAGATAGATAGATAGATAGATAGATAGATAGATAGATAGATAGATAGATAGATAGATAGATAGATAGATAGATAGATAGATAGATAGATAGATAGATAGATAGATAGATAGATAGATAGATAGATAGATAGATAGATAGATAGATAGATAGATAGATAGATAGATGGATGCAACTCAAGCGCTCTGAAAGCGCGTTCTCTCTCTGCTGATCCTGAAATGACCGTAATCATAGTAATAGGCGCACACACTTTTTTTTTTTTTTAGCGGCTGGCTTGACCGTGTATTTTTAAACCGCGGCTGGCTTGACCGCAGTCAACATCGCGAGCCATTTCTGACTGTCTTCGGTGGCCAACTACTATCAGCATAATTATATAATGACCAAATACAACCAGAAACAAATGTTCAGCCTTACCTGTGAAAGGTTATTCTCCGAGACCTGTATTCAATTTTGCGGCGATTTGTACAGCCCCAAGCAGCACACGAAACAGGCATTTTTCTCAACGTTTAATGTTGCCCTGCACAATATGGCGGGTCTATGCATTTATTATGTCTATGGTATTGCAGCTGTTTTTGAGTCAACAACTCACTGATTCAATGATCCGTTTAGAGCGAGTATCCGAACTGTTTAAGCCCATTAAAATGCTTTAATGCAGACACGTCCACACCAGTGTCTACAGATCGCAATCCCGATTCAAACAGATCAAATCAAATTTTAAAACTAACTTGGCACTTCAAATAAAGGCTGTATTGATTACGTCATTACGGCACTAGGTGGCGACAAGTGACTGTTAAACTAGCTTATTTGACATTGAATGATTCAGTCTAATCCATAATTCAATTATCGGAAGACTAAGGAGTAAAGATATGTCTTAAGTCTAAATTTAAAAACAGAAATAGGGAGCACTCATAATGTCAGGTGGCAGCTAATCCATAACTGTGGAGCAGCAACTGCAAAGGCTCTGTCACCTTTTGAAAGACATGACCGTGGGACATGTAAGAGTTTAACTGGCAGATCTGAGGAACTTAGTTCAAATAAACAAGATCAGAGATATAGGATGGTGCTTGTCCATTAAGAGCTTTAAAAGCAATCAGCAAAATTTTGAACTGAATTCTGAAAAAGACAGGAAGCCAGTGAAGAGAAGCTAAAATTAGAGTGATATGACCACATTTTTTTTGTACTAGTTAACAATCTTTCTGCTGCATTCTGGACCATTTGCAAATGTGCCAATGAAGATTGAGGAAGGCCAAGGTATAACGAATTACATAGTCCAGCCGTTATGTGATAAATGCATGAATAACTTAAAAATGTTCTGAAAGGAAAGTGTTGATTTAAGTCTGGAAATGATTCTGAATTGCTGCTGTTTTTAACAACTGGCTAATTTGTTTTTCAAAAGAAAGCTCAGAGTCAAAGATAACACATACATTTTTTGCATGTAACTTAACATATGGAGTGAGATTTTGTAAGTAATTGGCTGTAGAGTTTCTGGTTTTGGAGGGTCCAAAAATAATCACCTCAGTTTTCTCATTGTTAAACTGGAGGAAATTATTTGCCATCCGGCATTTAATATCCTTAAGACAGTCCAAGAGAGGCTGCAAAGACTCTTTAGTTTTCAATGGAAGAAACAACTGAGAACATATGGAAATAAGTGTTATATTTTCTAATTATGTTGCAGAGCGGAAGTCATTAAATCATTCATTCAAAAACATTGTTTAAATAATTAAATTAAATAGACTGCAGCAATTAATATTTTGTCCCCTAGTAAATAATATGTTATTTTTTTTAGTTGTCTGTTCTTGATTTTATCCAGAATCGTGCAACTCTATCACAAATTAAAATAACTCATGGATGTTCATCTTCCCCGCTGTTGTAGCAATTTCTTAAAATTTTATGTACCTACATGTTTCGTCTGTTTTTATTGTTTGTCAACACACATTAGATATTATGTATCTGCAATGCATCCACTAATCTTCCATCCATACTGACTAGTGCTGACTATTTAACAATTCATGACCATTCATAATTATTTTGAGCAATAGAATTATATAATATATATATATAATATAAAATTAAATTATACAAGTGGCCTATATAAAATTACAAAATAAACATTTATAAATCAGAACTTTTTTACTCAAGTACATTAAAAATTAAAGTACTTTTGTACTTTCAGTCAAGTAAAATTGAAAAGGAGCACTAAATGCTTTAGTAATATTTTATTTTATGTATCTGCAATTTTACAAGTACTTGATTTGTGTACTTCGTCCACCATTGATCATGCGGGCCTTACCTTGAGTTGAGCAAAAGGCAAGTTCGGTTGCAAAAGCTATCTTTCGGACATACTATTACTGCACAAGGCCTACTTCCTGGAGACAGTCACATTCAGCCAATTCTAAAAGCACCAGCCCCCACAGACCCTGCCAAATTACACTTATTCTTAGGAGTGACGTCCTGGTACTCACGTTTCATGCCAAACAATTTTCGGAGGTCAAGCCAATGGCCAGAACATTGTTTTTTCTGGCCAATGTTCTGAGTTGTGGGAGCTGTGGGCCTGGCCCCTCAGGGGATCCAGTACATAGATTCCAGTATCTCAACCGAGGTTGTAGAGACCATTCTCCAATCCAGAGCCCCCTCTACACAGTCATTTATCCAATAAAACTGTCAAACATTTGTGAATTCCAGTTTAAATAAGATTTTAAAGTTTGTTAAATTTTTTATCTTCATGTCTTAAAATTAATTATTTGGACCTCTCTGACATTTGTTACGTTCTTGTGGGTAATTAGGAGTACCACGACGGAGTTTCACAGGAAAATACATTTATTAATAATCCACAGGTGAAATGACGAGGAGATCAACATCCACACAAGACATCCAAACAACATACAATGACCAATCAGGAGTGAGGGAAACACAGGGATTAAATACAGGAGCTAAAGACTGGGACACAGGTGAATGACATAACTAATAATGATGAACAGAATGTATATTTTGAATGTATACAAATAACATTACCACTCCCTCCCGGAAGGCGCGACCTCGCGCCAAAAAGAGGCCAAAAAGAGGCCAAACAGGGAGGGGGGGCGGGCACCCTGGAGGCCATGGGCAGGAGTAGGTCAGGTGGCCTCCAGGCATCCAGGGCAGAGTCCAGGGCGGAGCCTGAAACTCAGGTGTTCAGGGTGGAGTCCACAGCGGCAGCCAGGGCGAAGCTGGGAGCCCAGGCATCCCTGGCAGAGTCCAGGGCGCCGTGGCCTTCTTGGCCTCTTCTTGGCCAGGCTCAGTTAACTTCTAAACAAAAAGAGGAAACAAACACAACACAGAGTGATACAGAACAGAAATATTTATTTCAAAATGCAAAAAATGAAACTGTACACTTGATATAACACGAAAAATTAACCTCTGCAATATCATATAAAAATAAAAAGAAACTAAAACAACAAAATGAAAAAAGCAGCAAAAGTAACAAAAAACAACAAAATAAGAAATAATTAGTCTTGTTTGATCCTTGTGTTCTTCCTATATAAGCCCTGTGCTTCTTCTGTTCCTTAGTCGGTCGTTGTATATTGTTTGGATGTCTTGTGTGGATGTTGATCTCCTCGTCATTTCGCCTATGGATTATTATTAAATGTATTTGCCTAATGCCCGTCTATGGTCTTCATTGGCTGCCCGCGAACAACATCTTCTTTGACCCGCACTCAAATGCTGTAGCTGTTCGTGTTGTATACATGAAAAATGGCAATGAACAGGGGAGTGCCCTCTGGTGGCTCTCAAGGGCACTCCAGCACAGGACTGTAACAGTCTTACTGAAATACTTCTGTGGTTCACTATTGCCTACAATTGTGTCACTTAATGCAGATTGTCTGTCATTCTTATTACTCTGAGTAATGATAAAGGATGGAGCAAGATTTGTTTTACAAACTTTACATCAGTCATTCATGTTAGTGGATGGTCCAATTCCAGGGGCCTAATTTATAACATTTTATGTATAAACCTTACTAAAAGTGAATGTACGACATAAATCTGAAAATGGTGTACGCAAAAAAAAAAGAGAGATTCATAAAAACCATGTGTACACAAGAACCTGCTAATAAATAGCTATAAGCTATGTAGCTATAAAATAGATTTTTCAGATAAAGTTTTTAGAATAGAGTTGATTCATTAATTTCCACCGTCCAAATAGTATTTTAATTGTTTTAAACAATTCGAATGAAATTTGAATTTATGCAACTTTTCTTTTAGGATGTTTAGGCTATTTTTTAGTGGATACAGATATGGGCCTACTTATATGAGTTTGCGTCAAGGTGCGCAAATTTTGAAAAAAACCTTGGGAGAAATCAGGCTTAGTCGGGGGGCCAGTTCTCCTCTGGCCAACAGTGAACACTTGCCTGATACTTGCAGAGTTACAGGTCATTAAACGATTTGGAATCGCAACAGTCAAAATATTTTATCCAGTTCCATCTAGTTTAAGATCTTTTTGATCACGCCGGTTAGGTTTTCCACCCTAAAGTGTTGTCTGATAGGTTTGTGAACCAATCTATTCAGCTTGCCAAGTTTAATCCTGAAGAGACTTCCCAGACTGCCCTGAGTCCAGTGACACCTCGGAGTGATAGTTGCATTAGATCTCAATGGAGAGACAGAAACCTCTCAGACTTCATCAGAAAGATCTTAATCTGTGTTCCGAAGATGAATGAAGGTCTTACGGATGTGGAACAACACAAGGATGAGCTAACCCTTCAAGCAATGTAAATGAAGATATAAGATTAATAGTAAAATTTTTGTATCAAACTAATGACTTGTAAATAATTGTATATTATTGATTATATTATTATTATTATATTAATTGAATAAATTGTTATAGAGACTACACACTATTTGCACTTGAGAACACTCACTAATTTCAGAAGCACCCACAGTGATTGTCAGGGATTTGTGTGTTTTGATTTTGTTTTTGGATTTGTCTTCTGTGATATCTGTTTGACCCAGTTTTCCCCATATGTTTCATTAGTTAATCCCATTCACCTGTGCCTTGTCAATCACCTAGTTAATCATCTCGTTTGCTCATTAGTTGCCTGCGTATGAAAGTCTTCCTCTTGTCTTTGTCCTGAATTGATGTTGATAGTAGAGGTTAAATTGCGCTATTGTTTCACTGTATGTTCCTGTCATGCTTTTTGGAGTAAAGAGTATTGTATTTGAATGAGTCCTGTGCCCCTGAGTCCGCTCCAGTATTAGCTCCAGCCGCTGAGTCTGCGCTAGTGTCGGCAGTGTAACACCAATAATGCAAAAATATGAAATATGTAAACAAATTTCAATGTCAGGATTTATGCAATAATGAAAATTACGGTATTAAAGTAACTGAGGAGAACATTCTTTCCACATCTCCCATATATTTTATGCAATTTCTCTTTTATGTTATTATAGTTGACTCTCCTAATAGCAACGTGGTCACATGCCACCTCCAAATGTGGTTTGAGAGTTATCTCATCACAAAACACTGTGGATGCCATTCTGATCAATTATATAATAAAAACAGTGCCATATACTCTAATCATATTAGGTGTTAGATATCAGACTCTGATCAGTGTGTTACAGTGTCCATTTAGAAACTCTGCAATAATTAGATATTAAATGGTATCCATGGACTTAACCATGAGAAAAATCCTAAATAAAATACTATAAAAAATCTAAGAAGATTAAATATGTAGAAGATTAAACAGTGAATTCATATAAATCAAATGACTTACCTTAAGGAAATCAGGCTGCCACGTGTTCCCTATACAGAAGTTTATAATTAAAAAATGCTGCACCGAATCTCCTCATAATTGTTGTGACAGTTCTTCGTCTGAGCTGTACTTTTATTCAACAGGTTCCTCAACAAAACAGCACTGTTCAATATTACAGTTCCTTTGGCTTCGTTCTCGACAGAGAGGCACACCGACACAAATTCACTGTAGTCTTTCTCTCCCCTTCCCCAGTTGCTCAGCGGCTTTTATCTTGTCTCCATGCCAATTACTGGAATGAGGAAAAATTAGTCATGTAGCACTTGAACTCCATACTCACCGCTCGTCTCTAGGCTCAGGTCTGTTGATCAATGTGTGCTCAAAATTATGAAAGTCTGTCAATCAATTTCTATTTTTTTGGAGCCATGGTGTGCCAACTTTATACTTTATAGTTCAACTATTAAAACATTGCATACTTACAATGTATGGTGCATTTTACAATGGTGCACATTTTGCATGTCTCCCTTGTCTGACACCCATTTCAAGACTCCACTAATGAGACAAGGAAAACATGCAGTGTTGGGGAGGCTCCAGGAATATGTTTGGGAACCCCTGCTCTAGCATGTATCCATCTTGTCCCCAGTGAACACTATGACTTGGGTTTAAGATCTCTAGTGTTCATCTAACCTGCTGTGCAGCAGTAACCAGACAGGCTTCAAACAATAGCTTCATATTTCACATTTTTCTCTAATATGATTGGTTCTCATGTGTTGTTGTCGGGTTACACGTCTCTGTACTGTAATAAATTTACAGCAAAAATTCACAGTTCTGAACCATTTGGGAAAGTGGGAAGCACTTTCGCAGTTGGCAAGAGTGAGTGACATCTTTTTCAGTGGAAGTTATCTGCATTTTAAGTGTGAAGTTGAAGCTCATTTACAGGTTGCAGACCACGGGTGAATCTAATATAGGTTTTTGAATATGAAGCCTTTTGGCAGTATGTTTTTTTTGGGGGGGGGGGTCGAACAGCTAGGTTCTTTAGCACGAATGACTTGCATATAGTGCACATCTTTCTCAGTGTAAATTATCTGCACAGTTTTTGTCTTAAAGCTCATTAACAGGTAGCAGACCGCGAGTGAATCTAAAATAAGTGACACTGATGTTACATATCCTTTTTTCACACTCTAGACAACGTTAATAGGGAGACGTAACATTTTCGATTAAAAAACAATTGTTTCTCCATTATAGATTGACACAGTTACAGAACAAGATTGTAAACCTTACTTATTTGCTTACTTGCAGGTTCTAATTGATGATTATTTGCATCGATGGCAGGCCAATGTTGTTCCCTTGCCTTACGTGCTTTGTTGCTATTTCTCCCTTTAGCTATTGGTTTCTTCCTGTTTTCCTGCTCTCCACTGTCTGTTTTTAGGTGCTGTGATTGGTTGAGTGAAATGTCCATCATGATGAATGATCTTGAGAAACATGCCAGCAGGAACTGGTTCAAGATAAAAGACGCTGTGGAGAATTGAAGGGGGGGGGGGGTTCATTCATTTGTTGATGCTGTTTCAGTGGTGGTTTGCTTGCTTGCTTGTGTGTTTGTATGTATTTTGTCTTGGAGATTGTCCTACCTGACCTATACATGTCTTACATCTTACAAATGCGCAAAAGTATCATAGGTGTAACCCTATGTAAGTTTTGTTCCCTTTCAAAAGGGAACTTTGAATTGCATCATAACGCTAGGCGAACCGCCTCCGTGGGAACCTGTGTCTAAAAATACATATCCAATCTTGGTAATGTCATATTGACCGGCGACAGCCCATGACATCATAACAATGCGACCCACGTGTATATAAGGGGCGCCCAGATAACATGTCATCCTCTTTTCGTCTTCAGGGAATGTTATGTGTGAAACGCTATCGTGGCAATTATGAAATGTACAGACAAACTAAGTGTGTGGATCCGTGTCACTCACTATCTGACACCAGATTACCAGATTATCTGTCTGCGCGAAGAGCACGCACGGGAAGTTCTCGAGAGAGCTGCCTGTGGAAACTATGAACGTTCCATTCTCGTCTGGGCCTCTTCTCGAGGGAAGAGAGTTCAGCATCTGGGCCTGTCGGTTCAGGTCTTGCTCACGCGGCAGCAAAGTGGAGACTCAGATCATGGGGCGTTTAGATGGAGTTCGGTGTACAGTTGAGAGGGGTGTGACCACTCGCACGATTCAGCGGATCGCGAGAGGGAACTGCTGGAGAGGATGTGTTTTCTACATCTGCAAGTCCAGCGGTGAGTGCTCTTCTAACCGAGCAGGAGATGGCTAGAGAGGGTGAGTAAATAACTGATTTCTCTCAGCCACCCTGTACCTCGTATGCTGAGCTGTTGATTATGGAACGCGCTGCAGGCGGATTACAGTTGCCATGGCAGCGCGTTAGGAGAGAGGCCACGTGCATTCAAAAGAATGACGATTGGTTTCTCTCTGGCTATAATCCTATAGCTCTAATGAGCCTTCCATGCCTTCCTAAACTTAATACTGAGGTTGAGGGGGCATGGAAGAACCCATATTCTGTATGCCCTTTCAGGCTTTAGGGTGGTATGTTGCATGGAGTTAGGTCGCCACCCTGTGGCTGCAGGATGAACTTTAGGTATAGGTAATATGTAAAGACTGAAGTATTTTCTCTTTAGAACACTGTTCCCTGTGTAAGGTTTGTGGAAGGAATATGGGTATGTGTCGATGCCAAAAGTAGCTGACTAATAATAAAATTTATTGTTTGGCACTTTCTTGCATAGATACAGCTCAGACTCTGCCATCTAAGTTCTAAAGTGGCATTTCCCTTAGATGGCAGGGCATACGTGGCAGCGGGTCAGGCTGTCTTGCACAGAGATTTAGACCAGCGGCATTCAAGATGTGCATGCTGCTGAGGTCCGAGTCCTCAACCAGACAGATTGGGCCTGGCCCGACCCAACCAGATGGCCAGAAGGCTAGTGTCGCCTCTCATGCACCCCTCCGTGGAGTGGACACAGAAGGCGAGACTCTAGGAAGAAGGATCTGAGTGAGGTGATCCTTCAAAAATGTGTTCAGCATTGTTGATGTATCATCTCACTCTGAGGGTGTTCAGAACTACCTGCTATTCTTCTTTAACCCCTGGCACTTCTGACATCAGGCCTGTGGCTGGGCTGATGATGTATATTATGATTATGGACTGCCTTTGGCTTTGATGGTGAGAGGACCCTTTTAGGCTTGTATGGGTGGAAGTAAATAAAATACTAATATATTTTCTTTGTAGACACTTGAGTCCAGAGACTCATTTAGTACGCTCCTTTGCAGCCTAGCATGGCCACAAGCTGATACCCATGTTCATCTGGTGTAGTAGGCCCAAGTGTTTTTACTGACTACACTGCTTGTCGGCGATGTGAATAGGTTCCAGGTTTAGGCGCTGTTTAATAGTCTATAGTTCTAGACTTGTTAAAAGGTAGTAGGCCTTAGTAGGCCTCCCTTCAGAGTGTGTCTCCACCATTTTGGGCTCCTAGCAGCCAGCACATGCAGGTTCAGGTTGCTGGCCTTAGCAGGCCGCCCTGTGAACAGTCGCCAGTAAATGGGTTTCTGGTCGCTATTTTAATTGCTTTCAGATAGTAGGCTTTAGCAGGCCTCCCTGTGAGCGAGTCCCCAGTCCTATTATAGTATGTAACAGCTAGCAGAAGTTTGCTGTCAGATAGTAAGCCTTTACCGGCCTCCCTGTGAGCAAAACCCCTATGGTTTGGGGTTCTCAGCAGCTAGCAATGACTTGCTTTTGAGATAAATAGGCCTTAGGATGCCTCTGTGTGAGCGAGTCCCCTATAGTGCGGGTACTTTTTAGATTTTTTAGGGTTTCTGGTAGAAGTGCATGGGGTTGCTTCAGATCAGAAGCCTTAACAGGCCTCTCTGGGGGCATATCCCCAGCAACGTGGGTATCTGGCAGCCAGCAATTGCTTGTTTTCAGTTTGTTGGCCTTAGCAGGCTACTCTGGGAATTAGCAGGCCTCCCTGTGGGCGAACCCAAGGTTGCAGGCATTGGACCGCTAGCTAGACTTGCTAACAGGTAGCTGGCTTTAGCAGGCCTCCCTGTGTGTTAGCAGGCCTCCCTGTGGGTGAGCCCCAGTGTTGTAAGCCCTGGAGAGCTAATTAGTCTTGCTATCAGGTGGCTGACCTTAACAGGCTGCCCTGTGTTTTTACCAGGCCCCCCTGAGAGCCAGTCCCTAATAAGTGGGTTCATGGCAGCTAGCAATGACTACATTTACGCTAGTAAATGTTTGCCATTGAGATGTTTGGCCTTAGTAGGCCCCTCTAAAGGTGAATTCCCCACAGTATGGTTACTTCTCTGCCAGTCAAGACTCGCTACCAGGTAGTTGGCCACTGTAGGCCTCCCTAATCCGAATCCCCAGCAGTTGGGTATCGGTCAGCAAGGTCTTACCAGGTGGTTGGCCTTTCTGGCCTCCCTGAGGCTGCACGCTACTAGTATTGCAGTCTGGGCTAACCTGGTTCACTTTCAAATTCTAGCCTATAGCCTGGTCGACCTAATACCTCCTAATACCTACACGAAGGTTCACTTTTAGAGTGCACGGCCTCCTGGGTGCCTTGAAACATAGGTGCTTTGTAGATCCTAGGATCGAGCAGAGTATCTCCTCTCGCTTGCAAGGGTTGATAGCACTTTTCTGAGTTCTGCTCTTCAAGATGCCCATCTCTAGGATCTGGTCTGAGCTGGTCTATTGCCCTTTCTGCAGTCCCTCTTTCTGGATGCCTCTTTGTGAGACTTCTGTGTCCAGAGACTCTGTTTCTGAGGAAACAGACAGGTTGTTGGCAGACTAGGTGACAAGTACAGCTAGAAGCCGGGTCAGCCTCCCTGGTGGCATTCAGGGTTAACTTTGTTCCCCTGAGAAGTGACTGGCTGGGCTATCTTCAGGCCCCCTAGCCACGCTCCATTAAAGGGACCACTTCAGTTGAAGTTGTTGGTTCCAGGCCTTGGTGCAGCCTTCATATGTAAGATATGGAGGCCGCTTTGAGGCTTAGAGCTGAGTTTTTGACCGCTGGGAGCACTGTCACTGACAGCCCAGTTGGACCCGTAGGGTGAGTGGGTCTGGCGTTTCATTTGAATTTGCCTGATTCTGAGAGTAGTCACTGCCATACGTTGGCATGCACTCCCCTCAGCATGGCGGCATGGATATATCGTTCCCCTAGCGTTATGATGCAACTCGAAGTTCCCTTTCGAAAGGGAATGTCTCAGGTTACGTATGTAACCATAGTTCCCAGAGAACAGGGAATGAGACATTGCGTCTCTTTGCCATTCCTCTGCTTACAGTCCCTACAGACGATAAGCGGATGACATGTTATCTGGTCGCCCCTTATAAACACGTTTGTCGCATTGTTATTATGTCACGGGCTGTCACCGGTCAATGTGATGTTGCCAAGATTGGACATGTATTTCAGACACCGGTTCCCACGGAGGTGGTTCCCCTAGCGTTACGACGCAATGTCTCATTCCCTGTTCTCAGGGAACTATGATTACATACGTAACCTGAGACGTTTTCCGTTTCAGAAATGGAGGCATATCAAACCTGAGAAAGTAGGGTAAGTCAAACTCGTTTCTGAAAGTCAGGTAACTTGTACCATGGTAACTTACTCTGTGTACCAAACCTGGGGTGCATTTCCCGAAAGCATCGTTGGTGAACTATGGTCGTAAGTCCCATTGAACTCTATTCTAACGGAACTTGCGACCATAGTTTTCTTCGGTAAAACCAGAGGCTGCATCCGAAATCGCCTACTCAATGAGAAGGTACTTAATTTCAATAACTAGGTACTAAATCATCCTAAATCATCCACCATGTTGACGTTATCATGTGACCTATAACGTTATCGCAAGCGCAACAAGTTAAAAGATGTGTGTCATGTTTAATTCATCTATCTGTAAATATCTTGATATTGAATAAACTTGCTCATTTTGTGGTCTTGTTGAAGAAACAGCTCCACATTTATTTTGTGATTGTAGTGGTACCAATAAATTTGGGGTTAAATCAAGTTCTTATATTTTCAAACCTTCTAATGTGACCCACAGTTTTATTCTCAATGATATTATTTTTTCATTAAGAAAACTCAAAATCTCTTGAATATGTTAATTTATTTTATATGGATTTTATGTACAGATCCCTCACAGGGGGAAAAATAGAAATGCAAAATTAACAATAAAATTTTTCCCACAGGAAATCACACAAAATTATGGCAGATAATTAAACATGTATTTATTCTTCCCAGAATTCTTCCCAGAATTTTACCCAGCTGGGATTTTCAATAGTCAGATGGCACGTATTTGGAGCTCTTTTGAAAATCCAAGGAAAATGAGATTTAATTGCATAAATAATCACTCCGCGAGGAGAAGATAAACAGCATCCGTGATGTATTACACAACAACGTTGAATGGATCGCGATGAACTCCTCCTTCCTCGAACTGGTTAGATGCAGCCGCAAAATTCCACACAGGACTCCTGATCTTGACTCGACAAACTCCGTCTCTTAAATACAGTAAGCACACACTTCACATGAACTCCCAACTATACACACACCACTGGGATATTTTTCCCCTGAATTAATAAAATAAACACGTGTATATTCTTCTGGATTACAAACGATAAAATGACTTGGAAACACACTGAACTTGGAAAAATAAAATGAACATGAGAATATTCTTCCGGGTGATTTATAAATCAGAATCTAATAAATCAAATAAATGTATCGATTATTAAAAAACGATTCTCTTACATGCAAATCCTCGTGCTAGCTCTCTTGCATAGATCTGACGAACGCGGCCTCTCGCCGAATTATCTCGAAGTGATGCGTGGCACGGTTTCACAAAACAACCACGACAAACTTTCTCTAAGGAGTCAGAGAGGGGAGAGGGGGACAGTGTTTATTCAGCAGTCTGACTGCCTGGGGATAAAAGCTGTTGGCCATTCTGGTGGTTCTGGCACGGAGGGACCTGTACCTCCTACCAGAGGGCAATAGGTGAAACAGGCTGTGTCCTAGGTGGAACTGGTCTCTTCCGATGCTGTGTAACCTACGCAGGCTGCGGGAAGTGTACACAGTAGAAATCTCTGGGAGGACAGTCCCGATGATTTTACCGGCCATTTTCACCATTCTCTGAATCCTCTGCTTTTCAGCTATAGTACAGCTAGAAAACCATGCTAATAGTCCATAAGTCAGCACACTTTAAATTGCAAAGTTTTTTGCTCCAATAGCAAAAGAATAACTCTGCAATAGTGTTTTCAGAGGTCAATTTAAAAATAATGAGAGACTGATAACGGCAGAGAATGAAGCCTATTTTTCTGTCACTCCAACTGCCGTTGTATTAGAAATACCCTAACAGCAGTGTTAACTAGTTTTTTGTAATTTGAAGCAAAGGTAAAATAAGTTTAAATGTGCTTACATGAGTGTTGAGAACAGCACCATCCGGTAGTGATGGCGAGATGAAGCCTCATGAAGCATTGAACCTTTTCAGCCACGTGGTTCACAAAAGGGTTCATTTGTCAGCCTCATTTGCTCACAAAACCATCTAGTGGCCAAAGAGTATAAAACAATCAGATACATTACAGATGTGTCTGATGTGGTGTGATACACTGTGTATATATAATGTGTTGTAAATTCTCTACTGTTTAAGTTAATGTTCGCTGTATGTGTGACGGTTTAAGTTAAACCGGTTTAAGTTAAATGGGTAGTCGTGGGTGAGGGAGTTGGGCTTGTAACGTGAAGGTTGCCGGTTCGATTCCCACGCCGGCAGGAATTGAAGGTGGCGATTGTGAATAAACAACACTCTCTCCACCTTCGATACCATGACTAAAGTCGCCTAACCCTAATTGCGCTGCTCCGTGTGAGTGTGTGTGTGCGTGTGCACTTGGATGGGATAAATGCAGAGCACCAATTTCAAGTATGGGTCACCATACCTGACAATACGTCACGACACGACGACTTATAACTTATATAAGTAACGTAGTCCAATGTTTCCAGCATGTACAAGCTTAGCGTAACTGCTTATTCACTGTTACTCCAGAAGAGCAGTCAGATCGCGTGCTCTCACAAAGGTGCAGCGTTTATGTGCAAGAGAAAGTTTGTGACAAGTAAGTTTTAATCCAATGTATATTGTAGTTAATGCAGGTTTTTAAACACTATCGCAACTGTAATAACTTCACAGTTAGGCAGCGCGTCAGTCTCATAATCTGAAGGTCGTGAGTTCAAGCCTCACACGGGGCAGGGTGTGTCCGTTCTGGTACGAAAGAGTGCTTTTCTTTGTTCCCTTTCATGTGACTGTCCATTTCTCCTGGGGCCAGAAGGCTCTTCAGCTCCTCTGAAGGGCAGACAGAATGGCCTTCTGACAAAATCTGTGTCATTTCAAGTAGTTTACCCGAATCTCATTAAATGAAATTGCATTCTCTTTTATGACGTCCTCTGACATTGTTTGACATGCAATGCAAGTGAAATCTAGTGTTTTTGTAGGACTTGTGTTGTATAAATGCAGTAATCCTCTTCAAATGATCCAGAACGCTGCTGCACGTCTTGTCTTCAACGAGCCTAAGAGAGCCCACGTCACGCCCCTCTTCATCTCTTTGCACTGGCTACCCCTTGCTGCTCGCATCAAGTTCAAGGCGCTGATGCTTGCTTACAGATCCACCACAGGCTCTGCACCTTCCTACCTCCACACACTGCTACAACGCTACGTCCCCACCAGAAGACTGCGATCACTAAAGGAACGAAGGCTTGTGGTACCGTCACAGAGAGGCACAAAATCACTCTCCAGAACATTCTCGTTCACTGCTCCCTGCTGGTGGAATGATCTCCCTACTTTCATCAGGAACGCAGAATCCCTGGCAATATTCAAGAGACAGCTGAAAACTCATCTCTTCCGTGAACACTTAATCCCCTCATATATAAAAAAAAAAAACATATCCTTCCCTTTTCCCTTCCTACTCTAGGTTATGGTACTGAGCAATGTATGAAACTTGTATTGTGAGCACTTCCTGTGCCTATTTGCCAATTCATGAAGAATCGCTTGTTTGTATTCCTCACTTGTAAGTCGCTTTGGATAAAAGCGTCTGCTAAATGACTAAATGTAAATGTAAATGTAATAGTATTCCTCTCATATATCCGTGTAATGTGTAGCGGTGTTGTTGCAATGTTTTTGTTGAGGTTTAGTATAATCCTTTCATCCTGATGAAATTACTTGTCAATGGTTAACGTAACATGTTTCAAGAAATGCCACGGATCTTATTCCATGACATTCCATGCTGTATCCCTCAAAAATCCATGACGTGCCATTCCAAGAAATGTCAAGGAATTCTTTGCCGTGAAATTCAACTGCATCCCCAAACGTTCAGTCCATGACAACTTTATGACGCCCTCTGACATTGTTTGACTGCAACCTGAACCTGAACACAGCGCCTTAGACCGCTCGGCCATCCTGACACAACACCTGGTTTTCTGTGTTCCCTTTCGTGTGACTGTCCATTTCTCCTGGGGCCAGAAGGCTCTTCAGCTCCTCTGAAGGGCAGACAGCATGGGCAGACGTGCCATTCCAAGAAATGTCAAGCAATTCTTTGCCGTGAAATTCAACTGCATCCCCAAACGTTCAGTCCATGACAATTTTATGACGCCCTCTGACATTGTTTGACATGCAATGCAAGTGAAATCCAGCGTTTTTGCAGGACTTGTGTTGTATAAATGCAGTAATAGCATTCTTCTCATACCCGTGTAATGTGTGGCAGTGTTGTTGCAATGTTTTTGTTGAGGTTTAGTATAATCCTTTCATCCTGATGAAATTTCTTGTCAATGGTAACGTAACATGTTACAAGAAATGCCACGGATATTATTCCATGACATTTCATCCCATATGCCTCAAATATCCATGACGTGTCATTCAAGGAATTCTTTGCCGTGAAATTCTACTGCATCCCCAAACGTTCAGTCCATGACATCACAGTAAAACTCCAAGAATTACAACCCATCACACTGCATCCCCCCAAAATATCCATGAACACCCTTTCATGAACAAGTTGTCATTCCGCTAAACATCACAACATGGTATTCCATGAAATTCCGTAGAATCCCATTCTATAAACAAAATGCCCGAAACGCCGCCACAAGAATTCCAAGAAAAAGTGAAAATTCAATAGAATCCCATACATGACACAAATGGGTGAGTTTAAATATCACATGACCGATGGTCAGCGTTACCGTAGCGTCTCTTCGATTCCGACGTGACCTGAAACGCCGTTCTTTGCCAACATGAATGCATTACATGGTCAAATTGCCAGGGCCCGGTTTTTCAAAAGGTTTAATCCGGATAAAATTGATCCGGATTTAGTAATCCTTTTTTTGTGATCCGTGATCACGTAATCCAGCTTACTTTTGGAGCCAGTTTTTTAAAGCAACATCGGATTGGATCAATCTGATCCGGATCGGAACTTTTCAGGATCACCAAATCTGGATAACCAGTGCTCAAACAGGATAGGAAATCACAATGTAGAACTAGAATAGCCATTGTGGGGTCAATATAAGTTTATTTTTATTTGAAATGAAAACACACACATTTAAAAAAAAACTAAAAACAAGAAAAACCCCACCCCATCCTCTTCCAGCAGTAAATTGAGGAGTTAGACACTATTTCTGATTTGGATTTGTTTCGGATTTCAAAAATCAGTGATTGCCATTCATTGCCATGCATCACTAATAAATATTCTAAAAACAAAAATATTTTCGATTGTGATGAATATATATATCAATTAGTGACAAAATAAAATTTATTGTTTTTGCTCAATGTTGACAGCTGTTTGGGGGATTATTTTATGAGGCCAAACTCTTTCTACTTCGCTGTAGGCCTACACTGAAAGACTGAATACGTTAAAGCCTGACGGATGAACAAATACAATTAAAACCTTATGAATAAATAGGATATCTTGTAAGATACTGCATGATCCAAATATAGTATTATTTGATACATTTTTAAAGTTTTCATTACTTTTTGGCCATGAAATCCACGCTGAATCCACCCTTCTGATGGGATCAGTTTAATCCAGATTTTTTGGATCAAACTGATCCAAATCCTACAAAAAAGTTCTGAAAAACCCAAACTAAAGGTTTGATCCAGATCAAAACCAAGATTGGATTACGTGATCTAATCCGATTATGTAATCCGTTTTTTCTTTTGAAAAACACATTTTCAAGATTTGATCCAATCCGTTATCCAAAATCCTAGTGGATTACTTTTGAAAAACCGGGCCCAGAGGGTTAAAGACTCTAGCTTGAGCACACAGCTAAAGTTTGGTTTTGTCAGAAGTGGGATTCGAACCCACGCCTCCAGGGGAGACTGCGACCTGAACGCAGCGCCTTAGACCGCTCGGCCATCCTGACGCAAGACCTGGTTGTGAGCACTATTTTTGGAGCTCCAGCGAATGGCAGATGTTTCTGAAAGCTACTGTGTCACCACCTACACCGGTCAAAAAACACACCTCGATGGCGCAGTTAGGCAGCGCGTCAGTCTCATAATCTGAAGGTCGTGAGTTCAAGCCTCACACGGGGCAGGGTGTGTCCGTTCTGGTACGAAAGAGTGATTTTCTTTGTTCCCTTTCATGTGACTGTCCATTTCTCCTGGGGCCAGAAGGCTCTTCAGCTCCTCTGAAGGGCAGACAGAATGGCCTTCTGACAAAATCTGTGTCATTTCAAGTAGTTTACCCGAATCTCATTAAATGAAATTGCATTCTCTTTGATGACGTCCTCTGACATTGTTTGACATGCAATGCAAGTGAAATCTAGTGTTTTTGTAGGACTTGTGTTGTATAAATGCAGTAATCCTCTTCAAATGATCCAGAACGCTGCTGCACGTCTTGTCTTCAACGAGCCTAAGAGAGCCCACGTCACGCCCCTCTTCATCTCTTTGCACTGGCTACCCCTTGCTGCTCGCATCAAGTTCAAGGCGCTGATGCTTGCTTACAGATCCACCACAGGCTCTGCACCTTCCTACCTCCACACACTGCTACAACGCTACGTCCCCACCAGAAGACTGCGATCACTAAAGGAACGAAGGCTCGTGGTACCGTCACAGAGAGGCACAAAATCACTCTCCAGAACATTCTCGTTCACTGCTCCCTGCTGGTGGAATGATCTCCCTACTTTCATCAGGAACGCAGAATCCCTGGCAATATTCAAGAGACAGCTGAAAACTCATCTCTTCCGTGAACACTTAATCCCCTCATATATATATATATAAAAAAAACATATCCTTCCCTTTTCCCTTCCTACTCTAGGTTATGGTACTGAGCAATGTATGAAACTTGTATTGTGAGCACTTCCTGTGCCTATTTGCCAATTCATGAAGAATCGCTTGTTTGTATTCCTCACTTGTAAGTCGCTTTGGATAAAAGCGTCTGCTAAATGACTAAATGTAAATGTAAATGTAATAGTATTCCTCTCATATATCCGTGTAATGTGTAGCGGTGTTGTTGCAATGTTTTTGTTGAGGTTTAGTATAATCCTTTCATCCTGATGAAATTACTTGTCAATGGTTAACGTAACATGTTTCAAGAAATGCCACGGATCTTATTCCATGACATTCCATCCTGTATCCCTCAAAAATCCATGACGTGCCATTCCAAGAAATGTCGAGGAATTCTTTGCCGTGAAATTCAACTGCATCCCCAAACGTTCAGTCCATGACAACTTTATGACGCCCTCTGACATTGTTTGACTGCAACCTGAACCTGAACACAGCGCCTTAGACCGCTCGGCCATCCTGACACAACACCTGGTTTTCTGTGTTCCCTTTCGTGTGACTGTCCATTTCTCCTGGGGCCAGAAGGCTCTTCAGCTCCTCTGAAGGGCAGACAGCATGGGCAGACGTGCCATTCCAAGAAATGTCAAGCAATTCTTTGCCGTGAAATTCAACTGCATCCCCAAACGTTCAGTCCATGACAATTTTATGACGCCCTCTGACATTGTTTGACATGCAATGCAAGTGAAATCCAGCGTTTTTGCAGGACTTGTGTTGTATAAATGTAGTAATAGCATTCTTCTCATACCCGTGTAATGTGTGGCACTGTTGTTGCAATGTTTTTGTTGAGGTTTAGTATAATCCTTTCATCCTGATGAAATTTCTTGTCAATGGTAACGTAACATGTTACAAGAAATGCCACGGATATTATTCCATGACATTTCATCCCATATGCCTCAAATATCCATGACGTGTCATTCAAGGAATTCTTTGCCGTGAAATTCTACTGCATCCCCAAACGTTCAGTCCATGACATCACAGTAAAACTCCAAGAATTACAACCCATCACACTGCATCCCCCCAAAATATCCATGAACACCCTTTCATGAACAAGTTGTCATTCCGCTAAACATCACAACATGGTATTCCATGAAATTCCGTAGAATCCCATTCTATAAACAAAATGCCCGGAACGCCGCCACAAGAATTCCAAGAAAAAGTGAAAATTCAATAGAATCCCATACATGACACAAATGGGTGAGTTTAAATATCACATGACCGATGGTCAGCGTTACCGTAGCGTCTCTTCGATTCCGACGTTACCTGAAACGCCGTTCTTTGCCAACATGAATGCATTACATGGTCAAATTGCCAGAGGGTTAAAGACTCTAGCTTGAGCACACAGCTAAAGGTTGGTTTTGTCAGAAGTGGGATTCGAACCCACGCCTCCAGGGGAGACTGCGACCTGAACGCAGGGCCTTAGACCGCTCGGCCATCCTGACACAAGACCTGGTTGTGAGCACTATTTTTGGAGCTCCAGCGAATGGCAGATGTTTCTGAAAGCTACTGTGTCACCACCTACACCGGTCAAAAAACACACCTCGTTGACGCAGTTAGGCAGCGCGTCAGTCTCATAATCTGAAGGTCGTGAGTTCAAGCCTCACACGGGGCAGGGTGTGTCCGTTCTGGTACGAAAGAGTGCTTTTCTTTGTTCCCTTTCATGTGACTGTCCATTTCTCCTGGGGCCAGAAGGCTCTTCAGCTCCTCTGAAGGGCAGACAGAATGGCCTTCTGACAAAATCTGTGCCATTTCAAGTAGTTTACCCGAATCTCATTAAATGAAATTGCATTCTCTTTTATGACGTCCTCTGACATTGTTTGACATGCAATGCAAGTGAAATCTAGTGTTTTTGTAGGACTTGTGTTGTATAAATGCAGTAATCCTCTTCAAATGATCCAGAACGCTGCTGCACGTCTTGTCTTCAACGAGCCTAAGAGAGCCCACGTCACGCCCCTCTTCATCTCTTTGCACTGGCTACCCCTTGCTGCTCGCATCAAGTTCAAGGCGCTGATGCTTGCTTACAGATCCACCACAGGCTCTGCACCTTCCTACCTCCACACACTGCTACAACGCTACGTCCCCACCAGAAGACTGCGATCACTAAAGGAACGAAGGCTTGTGGTACCGTCACAGAGAGGCACAAAATCACTCTCCAGAACATTCTCGTTCACTGCTCCCTGCTGGTGGAATGATCTCCCTACTTTCATCAGGAACGCAGAATCCCTGGCAATATTCAAGAGACAGCTGAAAACTCATCTCTTCCGTGAACACTTAATCCCCTCATATATAAAGAAAAAAAAAAACATATCCTTCCCTTTTCCCTTCCTACTCTAGGTTATGGTACTGAGCAATGTATGAAACTTGTATTGTGAGCACTTCCTGTGCCTATTTGCCAATTCATGAAGAATCGCTTGTTTGTATTCCTCACTTGTAAGTCGCTTTGGATAAAAGCGTCTGCTAAATGACTAAATGTAAATGTAAATGTAATAGTACTCCTCTCATATATCCGTGTAATGTGTAGCGGTGTTGTTGCAATGTTTTTGTTGAGGTTTAGTATAATCCTTTCATCCTGATGAAATTACTTGTCAATGGTTAACGTAACATGTTTCAAGAAATGCCACGGATCTTATTCCATGACATTCCATCCTGTATCCCTCAAAAATCCATGACGTGCCATTCCAAGAAATGTCGAGGAATTCTTTGCCGTGAAATTCAACTGCATCCCCAAACGTTCAGTCCATGACAACTTTATGACGCCCTCTGACATTGTTTGACTGCAACCTGAACCTGAACACAGCGCCTTAGACCGCTCGGCCATCCTGACACAACACCTGGTTTTCTGTGTTCCCTTTCGTGTGACTGTCCATTTCTCCTGGGGCCAGAAGGCTCTTCAGCTCCTCTGAAGGGCAGACAGCATGGGCAGACGTGCCATTCCAAGAAATGTCAAGCAATTCTTTGCCGTGAAATTCAACTGCATCCCCAAACGTTCAGTCCATGACAATTTTATGACGCCCTCTGACATTGTTTGACATGCAATGCAAGTGAAATCCAGCGTTTTTGCAGGACTTGTGTTGTATAAATGCAGTAATAGCATTCTTCTCATACCCGTGTAATGTGTGGCACTGTTGTTGCAATGTTTTTGTTGAGGTTTAGTATAATCCTTTCATCCTGATGAAATTTCTTGTCAATGGTAACGTAACATGTTACAAGAAATGCCACGGATATTATTCCATGACATTTCATCCCATATGCCTCAAATATCCATGACGTGTCATTCAAGGAATTCTTTGCCGTGAAATTCTACTGCATCCCCAAACGTTCAGTCCATGACATCACAGTAAAACTCCAAGAATTACAACCCATCACACTGCATCCCCCCAAAATATCCATGAACACCCTTTCATGAACAAGTTGTCATTCCGCTAAACATCACAACATGGTATTCCATGAAATTCCGTAGAATCCCATTCTATAAACAAAATGCCCGGAACGCCGCCACAAGAATTCCAAGAAAAAGTGAAAATTCAATAGAATCCCATACATGACACAAATGGGTGAGTTTAAATATCACATGACCGATGGTCAGCGTTACCGTAGCGTCTCTTCGATTCCGACGTTACCTGAAACGCCGTTCTTTGCCAACATGAATGCATTACATGGTCAAATTGCCAGAGGGTTAAAGACTCTAGCTTGAGCACACAGCTAAAGGTTGGTTTTGTCAGAAGTGGGATTCAAACCCACGCCTCCAGGGGAGACTGCGACCTGAACGCAGCGCCTTAGACCGCTCGGCCATCCTGAAACAAGACCTGGTTGTGAGCACTATTTTTGGAGCTCCAGCGAATGGCAGATGTTTCTGAAAGCTACTGTGTCACCACCTACACCGGTCAAAAAACACACCTCGTTGGCGCAGTTAGGCAGCGCGTCAGTCTCATAATCTGAAGGTCGTGAGTTCAAGCCTCACACGGGGCAGGGTGTGTCCGTTCTGGTACGAAAGAGTGCTTTTCTTTGTTCCCTTTCATGTGACTGTCCATTTCTCCTGGGGCCAGAAGGCTCTTCAGCTCCTCTGAAGGGCAGACAGAATGGCCTTCTGACAAAATCTGTGCCATTTCAAGTAGTTTACCCGAATCTCATTAAATGAAATTGCATTCTCTTTTATGACGTCCTCTGACATTGTTTGACATGCAATGCAAGTGAAATCTAGTGTTTTTGTAGGACTTGTGTTGTATAAATGCAGTAATCCTCTTCAAATGATCCAGAACGCTGGTGCACGTCTTGTCTTCAACGAGCCTAAGAGAGCCCACGTCACGCCCCTCTTCATCTCTTTGCACTGGCTACCCCTTGCTGCTCGCATCAAGTTCAAGGCGCTGATGCTTGCTTACAGATCCACCACAGGCTCTGCACCTTCCTACCTCCACACACTGCTACAACGCTACGTCCCCACCAGAAGACTGCGATCACTAAAGGAACGAAGGCTTGTGGTACCGTCACAGACAGGCACAAAATCACTCTCCAGAACATTCTCGTTCACTGCTCCCTGCTGGTGGAATGATCTCCCTACTTTCATCAGGAACGCAGAATCCCTGGCAATATTCAAGAGACAGCTGAAAACTCATCTCTTCCGTGAACACTTAATCCCCTCATATATAAAGAAAAAAAAAAACATATCCTTCCCTTTTCCCTTCCTACTCTAGGTTATGGTACTGAGCAATGTATGAAACTTGTATTGTGAGCACTTCCTGTGCCTATTTGCCAATTCATGAAGAATCGCTTGTTTGTATTCCTCACTTGTAAGTCGCTTTGGATAAAAGCGTCTGCTAAATGACTAAATGTAAATGTAAATGTAATAGTACTCCTCTCATATATCCGTGTAATGTGTAGCGGTGTTGTTGCAATGTTTTTGTTGAGGTTTAGTATAATCCTTTCATCCTGATGAAATTACTTGTCAATGGTTAACGTAACATGTTTCAAGAAATGCCACGGATCTTATTCCATGACATTCCATCCTGTATCCCTCAAAAATCCATGACGTGCCATTCCAAGAAATGTCGAGGAATTCTTTGCCGTGAAATTCAACTGCATCCCCAAACGTTCAGTCCATGAAAACTTTATGACGCCCTCTGACATTGTTTGACTGCAACCTGAACCTGAACACAGCGCCTTAGACCGCTCGGCCATCCTGACACAACACCTGGTTTTCTGTGTTCCCTTTCGTGTGACTGTCCATTTCTCCTGGGGCCAGAAGGCTCTTCAGCTCCTCTGAAGGGCAGACAGCATGGGCAGACGTGCCATTCCAAGAAATGTCAAGCAATTCTTTGCCGTGAAATTCAACTGCATCCCCAAACGTTCAGTCCATGACAATTTTATGACGCCCTCTGACATTGTTTGACATGCAATGCAAGTGAAATCCAGCGTTTTTGCAGGACTTGTGTTGTATAAATGCAGTAATAGCATTCTTCTCATACCCGTGTAATGTGTGGCACTGTTGTTGCAATGTTTTTGTTGAGGTTTAGTATAATCCTTTCATCCTGATGAAATTTCTTGTCAATGGTAACGTAACATGTTACAAGAAATGCCACGGATATTATTCCATGACATTTCATCCCATATGCCTCAAATATCCATGACGTGTCATTCAAGGAATTCTTTGCCGTGAAATTCTACTGCATCCCCAAACGTTCAGTCCATGACATCACAGTAAAACTCCAAGAATTACAACCCATCACACTGCATCCCCCCAAAATATCCATGAACACCCTTTCATGAACAAGTTGTCATTCCGCTAAACATCACAACATGGTATTCCATGAAATTCCGTAGAATCCCATTCTATAAACAAAATGCCCGGAACGCCGCCACAAGAATTCCAAGAAAAAGTGAAAATTCAATAGAATCCCATACATGACACAAATGGGTGAGTTTAAATATCACATGACCGATGGTCAGCGTTACCGTGGCGTCTCTTCGATTCCGACGTTACCTGAAACGCCGTTCTTTGCCAACATGAATGCATTACATGGTCAAATTGCCAGAGGGTTAAAGACTCTAGCTTGAGCACACAGCTAAAGGTTGGTTTTGTCAGAAGTGGGATTCGAACCCACGCCTCCAGGGGAGACTGCGACCTGAACGCAGCGCCTTAGACCGCTCGGCCATCCTGACACAAGACCTGGTTGTGAGCACTATTTTTGGAGCTCCAGCGAATGGCAGATGTTTCTGAAAGCTACTGTGTCACCACCTACACCGGTCAAAAAACACACCTCGTTGGCGCAGTTAGGCAGCGCGTCAGTCTCATAATCTGAAGGTCGTGAGTTCAAGCCTCACACGGGGCAGGGTGTGTCCGTTCTGGTACGAAAGAGTGCTTTTCTTTGTTCCCTTTCATGTGACTGTCCATTTCTCCTGGGGCCAGAAGGCTCTTCAGCTCCTCTGAAGGGCAGACAGAATGGCCTTCTGACAAAATCTGTGCCATTTCAAGTAGTTTACCCGAATCTCATTAAATGAAATTGCATTCTCTTTTATGACGTCCTCTGACATTGTTTGACATGCAATGCAAGTGAAATCTAGTGTTTTTGTAGGACTTGTGTTGTATAAATGCAGTAATCCTCTTCAAATGATCCAGAACGCTGCTGCACGTCTTGTCTTCAACGAGCCTAAGAGAGCCCACGTCACGCCCCTCTTCATCTCTTTGCACTGGCTACCCCTTGCTGCTCGCATCAAGTTCAAGGCGCTGATGCTTGCTTACAGATCCACCACAGGCTCTGCACCTTCCTACCTCCACACACTGCTACAACGCTATGTCCCCACCAGAAGACTGCGATCACTAAAGGAACGAAGGCTTGTGGTACCGTCACAGACAGGCACAAAATCACTCTCCAGAACATTCTCGTTCACTGCTCCCTGCTGGTGGAATGATCTCCCTACTTTCATCAGGAACGCAGAATCCCTGGCAATATTCAAGAGACAGCTGAAAACTCATCTCTTCCGTGAACACTTAATCCCCTCATATATAAAGAAAAAAAAAAACATATCCTTCCCTTTTCCCTTCCTACTCTAGGTTATGGTACTGAGCAATGTATGAAACTTGTATTGTGAGCACTTCCTGTGCCTATTTGCCAATTCATGAAGAATCGCTTGTTTGTATTCCTCACTTGTAAGTCGCTTTGGATAAAAGCGTCTGCTAAATGACTAAATGTAAATGTAAATGTAATAGTACTCCTCTCATATATCCGTGTAATGTGTAGCGGTGTTGTTGCAATGTTTTTGTTGAGGTTTAGTATAATCCTTTCATCCTGATGAAATTACTTGTCAATGGTTAACGTAACATGTTTCAAGAAATGCCACGGATCTTATTCCATGACATTCCATCCTGTATCCCTCAAAAATCCATGACGTGCCATTCCAAGAAATGTCGAGGAATTCTTTGCCGTGAAATTCAACTGCATCCCCAAACGTTCAGTCCATGACAACTTTATGACGCCCTCTGACATTGTTTGACTGCAACCTGAACCTGAACACAGCGCCTTAGACCGCTCGGCCATCCTGACACAACACCTGGTTTTCTGTGTTCCCTTTCGTGTGACTGTCCATTTCTCCTGGGGCCAGAAGGCTCTTCAGCTCCTCTGAAGGGCAGACAGCATGGGCAGACGTGCCATTCCAAGAAATGTCAAGCAATTCTTTGCCGTGAAATTCAACTGCATCCCCAAACGTTCAGTCCATGACAATTTTATGACGCCCTCTGACATTGTTTGACATGCAATGCAAGTGAAATCCAGCGTTTTTGCAGGACTTGTGTTGTATAAATGCAGTAATAGCATTCTTCTCATACCCGTGTAATGTGTGGCACTGTTGTTGCAATGTTTTTGTTGAGGTTTAGTATAATCCTTTCATCCTGATGAAATTTCTTGTCAATGGTAACGTAACATGTTACAAGAAATGCCACGGATATTATTCCATGACATTTCATCCCATATGCCTCAAATATCCATGACGTGTCATTCAAGGAATTCTTTGCCGTGAAATTCTACTGCATCCCCAAACGTTCAGTCCATGACATCACAGTAAAACTCCAAGAATTACAACCCATCACACTGCATCCCCCCAAAATATCCATGAACACCCTTTCATGAACAAGTTGTCATTCCGCTAAACATCACAACATGGTATTCCATGAAATTCCGTAGAATCCCATTCTATAAACAAAATGCCCGGAACGCCGCCACAAGAATTCCAAGAAAAAGTGAAAATTCAATAGAATCCCATACATGACACAAATGGGTGAGTTTAAATATCACATGACCGATGGTCAGCGTTACCGTAGCGTCTCTTCGATTCCGACGTTACCTGAAACGCCGTTCTTTGCCAACATGAATGCATTACATGGTCAAATTGCCAGAGGGTTAAAGACTCTAGCTTGAGCACACAGCTAAAGGTTGGTTTTGTCAGAAGTGGGATTCGAACCCACGCCTCCAGGGGAGACTGCGACCTGAACGCAGCGCCTTAGACCGCTCGGCCATCCTGACACAAGACCTGGTTGTGAGCACTATTTTTGGAGCTCCAGCGAATGGCAGATGTTTCTGAAAGCTACTGTGTCACCACCTACACCGGTCAAAAAACACACCTCGTTGGCGCAGTTAGGCAGCGCGTCAGTCTCATAATCTGAAGGTCGTGAGTTCAAGCCTCACACGGGGCAGGGTGTGTCCGTTCTGGTACGAAAGAGTGCTTTTCTTTGTTCCCTTTCATGTGACTGTCCATTTCTCCTGGGGCCAGAAGGCTCTTCAGCTCCTCTGAAGGGCAGACAGAATGGCCTTCTGACAAAATCTGTGCCATTTCAAGTAGTTTACCCGAATCTCATTAAATGAAATTGCATTCTCTTTTATGACGTCCTCTGACATTGTTTGACATGCAATGCAAGTGAAATCTAGTGTTTTTGTAGGACTTGTGTTGTATAAATGCAGTAATCCTCTTCAAATGATCCAGAACGCTGGTGCACGTCTTGTCTTCAACGAGCCTAAGAGAGCCCACGTCACGCCCCTCTTCATCTCTTTGCACTGGCTACCCCTTGCTGCTCGCATCAAGTTCAAGGCGCTGATGCTTGCTTACAGATCCACCACAGGCTCTGCACCTTCCTACCTCCACACACTGCTACAACGCTACGTCCCCACCAGAAGACTGCGATCACTAAAGGAACGAAGGCTTGTGGTACCGTCACAGAGAGGCACAAAATCACTCTCCAGAACATTCTCGTTCACTGCTCCCTGCTGGTGGAATGATCTCCCTACTTTCATCAGGAACGCAGAATCCCTGGCAATATTCAAGAGACAGCTGAAAACTCATCTCTTCCGTGAACACTTAATCCCCTCATATATAAAGAAAAAAAAAAACATATCCTTCCCTTTTCCCTTCCTACTCTAGGTTATGGTACTGAGCAATGTATGAAACTTGTATTGTGAGCACTTCCTGTGCCTATTTGCCAATTCATGAAGAATCGCTTGTTTGTATTCCTCACTTGTAAGTCGCTTTGGATAAAAGCGTCTGCTAAATGACTAAATGTAAATGTAAATGTAATAGTACTCCTCTCATATATCCGTGTAATGTGTAGCGGTGTTGTTGCAATGTTTTTGTTGAGGTTTAGTATAATCCTTTCATCCTGATGAAATTACTTGTCAATGGTTAACGTAACATGTTTCAAGAAATGCCACGGATCTTATTCCATGACATTCCATCCTGTATCCCTCAAAAATCCATGACGTGCCATTCCAAGAAATGTCGAGGAATTCTTTGCCGTGAAATTCAACTGCATCCCCAAACGTTCAGTCCATGAAAACTTTATGACGCCCTCTGACATTGTTTGACTGCAACCTGAACCTGAACACAGCGCCTTAGACCGCTCGGCCATCCTGACACAACACCTGGTTTTCTGTGTTCCCTTTCGTGTGACTGTCCATTTCTCCTGGGGCCAGAAGGCTCTTCAGCTCCTCTGAAGGGCAGACAGCATGGGCAGACGTGCCATTCCAAGAAATGTCAAGCAATTCTTTGCCGTGAAATTCAACTGCATCCCCAAACGTTCAGTCCATGACAATTTTATGACGCCCTCTGACATTGTTTGACATGCAATGCAAGTGAAATCCAGCGTTTTTGCAGGACTTGTGTTGTATAAATGCAGTAATAGCATTCTTCTCATACCCGTGTAATGTGTGGCACTGTTGTTGCAATGTTTTTGTTGAGGTTTAGTATAATCCTTTCATCCTGATGAAATTTCTTGTCAATGGTAACGTAACATGTTACAAGAAATGCCACGGATATTATTCCATGACATTTCATCCCATATGCCTCAAATATCCATGACGTGTCATTCAAGGAATTCTTTGCCGTGAAATTCTACTGCATCCCCAAACGTTCAGTCCATGACATCACAGTAAAACTCCAAGAATTACAACCCATCACACTGCATCCCCCCAAAATATCCATGAACACCCTTTCATGAACAAGTTGTCATTCCGCTAAACATCACAACATGGTATTCCATGAAATTCCGTAGAATCCCATTCTATAAACAAAATGCCCGGAACGCCGCCACAAGAATTCCAAGAAAAAGTGAAAATTCAATAGAATCCCATACATGACACAAATGGGTGAGTTTAAATATCACATGACCGATGGTCAGCGTTACCGTAGCGTCTCTTCGATTCCGACGTTACCTGAAACGCCGTTCTTTGCCAACATGAATGCATTACATGGTCAAATTGCCAGAGGGTTAAAGACTCTAGCTTGAGCACACAGCTAAAGGTTGGTTTTGTCAGAAGTGGGATTCGAACCCACGCCTCCAGGGGAGACTGCGACCTGAACGCAGCGCCTTAGACCGCTCGGCCATCCTGACACAAGACCTGGTTGTGAGCACTATTTTTGGAGCTCCAGCGAATGGCAGATGTTTCTGAAAGCTACTGTGTCACCACCTACACCGGTCAAAAAACACACCTCGTTGGCGCAGTTAGGCAGCGCGTCAGTCTCATAATCTGAAGGTCGTGAGTTCAAGCCTCACACGGGGCAGGGTGTGTCCGTTCTGGTACGAAAGAGTGCTTTTCTTTGTTCCCTTTCATGTGACTGTCCATTTCTCCTGGGGCCAGAAGGCTCTTCAGCTCCTCTGAAGGGCAGACAGAATGGCCTTCTGACAAAATCTGTGCCATTTCAAGTAGTTTACCCGAATCTCATTAAATGAAATTGCATTCTCTTTTATGACGTCCTCTGACATTGTTTGACATGCAATGCAAGTGAAATCTAGTGTTTTTGTAGGACTTGTGTTGTATAAATGCAGTAATCCTCTTCAAATGATCCAGAACGCTGGTGCACGTCTTGTCTTCAACGAGCCTAAGAGAGCCCACGTCACGCCCCTCTTCATCTCTTTGCACTGGCTACCCCTTGCTGCTCGCATCAAGTTCAAGGCGCTGATGCTTGCTTACAGATCCACCACAGGCTCTGCACCTTCCTACCTCCACACACTGCTACAACGCTACGTCCCCACCAGAAGACTGCGATCACTAAAGGAACGAAGGCTTGTGGTACCGTCACAGACAGGCACAAAATCACTCTCCAGAACATTCTCGTTCACTGCTCCCTGCTGGTGGAATGATCTCCCTACTTTCATCAGGAACGCAGAATCCCTGGCAGTATTCAAGAGACAGCTGAAAACTCATCTCTTCCGTGAACACTTAATCCCCTCATATATAAAGAAAAAAAAAAACATATCCTTCCCTTTTCCCTTCCTACTCTAGGTTATGGTACTGAGCAATGTATGAAACTTGTATTGTGACCACTTCCTGTGCCTATTTGCCAATTCATGAAGAATCGCTTGTTTGTATTCCTCACTTGTAAGTCGCTTTGGATAAAAGCGTCTGCTAAATGACTAAATGTAAATGTAAATGTAATAGTACTCCTCTCATATATCCGTGTAATGTGTAGCGGTGTTGTTGCAATGTTTTTGTTGAGGTTTAGTATAATCCTTTCATCCTGATGAAATTACTTGTCAATGGTTAACGTAACATGTTTCAAGAAATGCCACGGATCTTATTCCATGACATTCCATCCTGTATCCCTCAAAAATCCATGACGTGCCATTCCAAGAAATGTCGAGGAATTCTTTGCCGTGAAATTCAACTGCATCCCCAAACGTTCAGTCCATGACAACTTTATGACGCCCTCTGACATTGTTTGACTGCAACCTGAACCTGAACACAGCGCCTTAGACCGCTCGGCCATCCTGACACAACACCTGGTTTTCTGTGTTCCCTTTCGTGTGACTGTCCATTTCTCCTGGGGCCAGAAGGCTCTTCAGCTCCTCTGAAGGGCAGACAGCATGGGCAGACGTGCCATTCCAAGAAATGTCAAGCAATTCTTTGCCGTGAAATTCAACTGCATCCCCAAACGTTCAGTCCATGACAATTTTATGACGCCCTCTGACATTGTCTGACATGCAATGCAAGTGAAATCCAGCGTTTTTGCAGGACTTGTGTTGTATAAATGCAGTAATAGCATTCTTCTCATACCCGTGTAATGTGTGGCACTGTTGTTGCAATGTTTTTGTTGAGGTTTAGTATAATCCTTTCATCCTGATGAAATTTCTTGTCAATGGTAACGTAACATGTTACAAGAAATGCCACGGATATTATTCCATGACATTTCATCCCATATGCCTCAAATATCCATGACGTGTCATTCAAGGAATTCTTTGCCGTGAAATTCTACTGCATCCCCAAACGTTCAGTCCATGACATCACAGTAAAACTCCAAGAATTACAACCCATCACACTGCATCCCCCCAAAATATCCATGAACACCCTTTCATGAACAAGTTGTCATTCCGCTAAACATCACAACATGGTATTCCATGAAATTCCGTAGAATCCCATTCTATAAACAAAATGCCCGGAACGCCGCCACAAGAATTCCAAGAAAAAGTGAAAATTCAATAGAATCCCATACATGACACAAATGGGTGAGTTTAAATATCACATGACCGATGGTCAGCGTTACCGTAGCGTCTCTTCGATTCCGACGTTACCTGAAACGCCGTTCTTTGCCAACATGAATGCATTACATGGTCAAATTGCCAGAGGGTTAAAGACTCTAGCTTGAGCACACAGCTAAAGGTTGGTTTTGTCAGAAGTGGGATTCGAACCCACGCCTCCAGGGGAGACTGCGACCTGAACGCAGCGCCTTAGACCGCTCGGCCATCCTGACACAAGACCTGGTTGTGAGCACTATTTTTGGAGCTCCAGCGAATGGCAGATGTTTCTGAAAGCTACTGTGTCACCACCTACACCGGTCAAAAAACACACCTCGTTGACGCAGTTAGGCAGCGCGTCAGTCTCATAATCTGAAGGTCGTGAGTTCAAGCCTCACACGGGGCAGGGTGTGTCCGTTCTGGTACGAAAGAGTGCTTTTCTTTGTTCCCTTTCATGTGACTGTCCATTTCTCCTGGGGCCAGAAGGCTCTTCAGCTCCTCTGAAGGGCAGACAGAATGGCCTTCTGACAAAATCTGTGCCATTTCAAGTAGTTTACCCGAATCTCATTAAATGAAATTGCATTCTCTTTTATGACGTCCTCTGACATTGTTTGACATGCAATGCAAGTGAAATCTAGTGTTTTTGTAGGACTTGTGTTGTATAAATGCAGTAATCCTCTTCAAATGATCCAGAACGCTGCTGCACGTCTTGTCTTCAACGAGCCTAAGAGAGCCCACGTCACGCCCCTCTTCATCTCTTTGCACTGGCTACCCCTTGCTGCTCGCATCAAGTTCAAGGCGCTGATGCTTGCTTACAGATCCACCACAGGCTCTGCACCTTCCTACCTCCACACACTGCTACAACGCTACGTCCCCACCAGAAGACTGCGATCACTAAAGGAACGAAGGCTTGTGGTACCGTCACAGACAGGCACAAAATCACTCTCCAGAACATTCTCGTTCACTGCTCCCTGCTGGTGGAATGATCTCCCTACTTTCATCAGGAACGCAGAATCCCTGGCAATATTCAAGAGACAGCTGAAAACTCATCTCTTCCGTGAACACTTAATCCCCTCATATATAAAGAAAAAAAAAAACATATCCTTCCCTTTTCCCTTCCTACTCTAGGTTATGGTACTGAGCAATGTATGAAACTTGTATTGTGAGCACTTCCTGTGCCTATTTGCCAATTCATGAAGAATCGCTTGTTTGTATTCCTCACTTGTAAGTCGCTTTGGATAAAAGCGTCTGCTAAATGACTAAATGTAAATGTAAATGTAATAGTACTCCTCTCATATATCCGTGTAATGTGTAGCGGTGTTGTTGCAATGTTTTTGTTGAGGTTTAGTATAATCCTTTCATCCTGATGAAATTACTTGTCAATGGTTAACGTAACATGTTTCAAGAAATGCCACGGATCTTATTCCATGACATTCCATCCTGTATCCCTCAAAAATCCATGACGTGCCATTCCAAGAAATGTCGAGGAATTCTTTGCCGTGAAATTCAACTGCATCCCCAAACGTTCAGTCCATGACAACTTTATGACGCCCTCTGACATTGTTTGACTGCAACCTGAACCTGAACACAGCGCCTTAGACCGCTCGGCCATCCTGACACAACACCTGGTTTTCTGTGTTCCCTTTCGTGTGACTGTCCATTTCTCCTGGGGCCAGAAGGCTCTTCAGCTCCTCTGAAGGGCAGACAGCATGGGCAGACGTGCCATTCCAAGAAATGTCAAGCAATTCTTTGCCGTGAAATTCAACTGCATCCCCAAACGTTCAGTCCATGACAATTTTATGACGCCCTCTGACATTGTTTGACATGCAATGCAAGTGAAATCCAGCGTTTTTGCAGGACTTGTGTTGTATAAATGCAGTAATAGCATTCTTCTCATACCCGTGTAATGTGTGGCACTGTTGTTGCAATGTTTTTGTTGAGGTTTAGTATAATCCTTTCATCCTGATGAAATTTCTTGTCAATGGTAACGTAACATGTTACAAGAAATGCCACGGATATTATTCCATGACATTTCATCCCATATGCCTCAAATATCCATGACGTGTCATTCAAGGAATTCTTTGCCGTGAAATTCTACTGCATCCCCAAACGTTCAGTCCATGACATCACAGTAAAACTCCAAGAATTACAACCCATCACACTGCATCCCCCCAAAATATCCATGAACACCCTTTCATGAACAAGTTGTCATTCCGCTAAACATCACAACATGGTATTCCATGAAATTCCGTAGAATCCCATTCTATAAACAAAATGCCCGGAACGCCGCCACAAGAATTCCAAGAAAAAGTGAAAATTCAATAGAATCCCATACATGACACAAATGGGTGAGTTTAAATATCACATGACCGATGGTCAGCGTTACCGTAGCGTCTCTTCGATTCCGACGTTACCTGAAACGCCGTTCTTTGCCAACATGAATGCATTACATGGTCAAATTGCCAGAGGGTTAAAGACTCTAGCTTGAGCACACAGCTAAAGGTTGGTTTTGTCAGAAGTGGGATTCGAACCCACGCCTCCAGGGGAGACTGCGACCTGAACGCAGCGCCTTAGACCGCTCGGCCATCCTGACACAAGACCTGGTTGTGAGCACTATTTTTGGAGCTCCAGCGAATGGCAGATGTTTCTGAAAGCTACTGTGTCACCACCTACACCGGTCAAAAAACACACCTCGTTGGCGCAGTTAGGCAGCGCGTCAGTCTCATAATCTGAAGGTCGTGAGTTCAAGCCTCACACGGGGCAGGGTGTGTCCGTTCTGGTACGAAAGAGTGCTTTTCTTTGTTCCCTTTCATGTGACTGTCCATTTCTCCTGGGGCCAGAAGGCTCTTCAGCTCCTCTGAAGGGCAGACAGAATGGCCTTCTGACAAAATCTGTGCCATTTCAAGTAGTTTACCCGAATCTCATTAAATGAAATTGCATTCTCTTTTATGACGTCCTCTGACATTGTTTGACATGCAATGCAAGTGAAATCTAGTGTTTTTGTAGGACTTGTGTTGTATAAATGCAGTAATCCTCTTCAAATGATCCAGAACGCTGCTGCACGTCTTGCCGTGAAATTCAACTGCATCCCCAAACGTTCAGTCCATGACAATTTTATGACGCCCTCTGACATTGTTTGACATGCAATGCAAGTGAAATCCAGCGTTTTTGCAGGACTTGTGTTGTATAAATGCAGTAATAGCATTCTTCTCATACCCGTGTAATGTGTGGCACTGTTGTTGCAATGTTTTTGTTGAGGTTTAGTATAATCCTTTCATCCTGATGAAATTTCTTGTCAATGGTAACGTAACATGTTACAAGAAATGCCACGGATATTATTCCATGACATTTCATCCCATATGCCTCAAATATCCATGACGTGTCATTCAAGGAATTCTTTGCCGTGAAATTCTACTGCATCCCCAAACGTTCAGTCCATGACATCACAGTAAAACTCCAAGAATTACAACCCATCACACTGCATCCCCCCAAAATATCCATGAACACCCTTTCATGAACAAGTTGTCATTCCGCTAAACATCACAACATGGTATTCCATGAAATTCCGTAGAATCCCATTCTATAAACAAAATGCCCGGAACGCCGCCACAAGAATTCCAAGAAAAAGTGAAAATTCAATAGAATCCCATACATGACACAAATGGGTGAGTTTAAATATCACATGACCGATGGTCAGCGTTACCGTAGCGTCTCTTCGATTCCGACGTTACCTGAAACGCCGTTCTTTGCCAACATGAATGCATTACATGGTCAAATTGCCAGAGGGTTAAAGACTCTAGCTTGAGCACACAGCTAAAGGTTGGTTTTGTCAGAAGTGGGATTCGAACCCACGCCTCCAGGGGAGACTGCGACCTGAACGCAGCGCCTTAGACCGCTCGGCCATCCTGACACAAGACCTGGTTGTGAGCACTATTTTTGGAGCTCCAGCGAATGGCAGATGTTTCTGAAAGCTACTGTGTCACCACCTACACCGGTCAAAAAACACACCTCGTTGGCGCAGTTAGGCAGCGCGTCAGTCTCATAATCTGAAGGTCGTGAGTTCAAGCCTCACACGGGGCAGGGTGTGTCCGTTCTGGTACGAAAGAGTGCTTTTCTTTGTTCCCTTTCATGTGACTGTCCATTTCTCCTGGGGCCAGAAGGCTCTTCAGCTCCTCTGAAGGGCAGACAGAATGGCCTTCTGACAAAATCTGTGTCATTTCAAGTAGTTTACCCGAATCTCATTAAATGAAATTGCATTCTCTTTGATGACGTCCTCTGACATTGTTTGACATGCAATGCAAGTGAAATCTAGTGTTTTTGTAGGACCTGTGTTGTATAAATGCAGTAATCCTCTTCAAATGATCCAGAACGCTGCTGCACGTCTTGTCTTCAACGAGCCTAAGAGAGCCCACGTCACGCCCCTCTTCATCTCTTTGCACTGGCTACCCCTTGCTGCTCGCATCAAGTTCAAGGCGCTGATGCTTGCTTACAGATCCACCACAGGCTCTGCACCTTCCTACCTCCACACACTGCTACAACGCTACGTCCCCACCAGAAGACTGCGATCACTAAAGGAACGAAGGCTTGTGGTACCGTCACAGAGAGGCACAAAATCACTCTCCAGAACATTCTCGTTCACTGCTCCCTGCTGGTGGAATGATCTCCCTACTTTCATCAGGAACGCAGAATCCCTGGCAATATTCAAGAGACAGCTGAAAACTCATCTCTTCCGTGAACACTTAATCCCCTCATATATAAAGAAAAAAAAAAACATATCCTTCCCTTTTCCCTTCCTACTCTAGGTTATGGTACTGAGCAATGTATGAAACTTGTATTGTGAGCACTTCCTGTGCCTATTTGCCAATTCATGAAGAATCGCTTGTTTGTATTCCTCACTTGTAAGTCGCTTTGGATAAAAGCGTCTGCTAAATGACTAAATGTAAATGTAAATGTAATAGTACTCCTCTCATATATCCGTGTAATGTGTAGCGGTGTTGTTGCAATGTTTTTGTTGAGGTTTAGTATAATCCTTTCATCCTGATGAAATTACTTGTCAATGGTTAACGTAACATGTTTCAAGAAATGCCACGGATCTTATTCCATGACATTCCATCCTGTATCCCTCAAAAATCCATGACGTGCCATTCCAAGAAATGTCGAGGAATTCTTTGCCGTGAAATTCAACTGCATCCCCAAACGTTCAGTCCATGACAACTTTATGACGCCCTCTGACATTGTTTGACTGCAACCTGAACCTGAACACAGCGCCTTAGACCGCTCGGCCATCCTGACACAACACCTGGTTTTCTGTGTTCCCTTTCGTGTGACTGTCCATTTCTCCTGGGGCCAGAAGGCTCTTCAGCTCCTCTGAAGGGCAGACAGCATGGGCAGACGTGCCATTCCAAGAAATGTCAAGCAATTCTTTGCCGTGAAATTCAACTGCATCCCCAAACGTTCAGTCCATGACAATTTTATGACGCCCTCTGACATTGTTTGACATGCAATGCAAGTGAAATCCAGCGTTTTTGCAGGACTTGTGTTGTATAAATGCAGTAATAGCATTCTTCTCATACCCGTGTAATGTGTGGCACTGTTGTTGCAATGTTTTTGTTGAGGTTTAGTATAATCCTTTCATCCTGATGAAATTTCTTGTCAATGGTAACGTAACATGTTACAAGAAATGCCACGGATATTATTCCATGACATTTCATCCCATATGCCTCAAATATCCATGACGTGTCATTCAAGGAATTCTTTGCCGTGAAATTCTACTGCATCCCCAAACGTTCAGTCCATGACATCACAGTAAAACTCCAAGAATTACAACCCATCACACTGCATCCCCCCAAAATATCCATGAACACCCTTTCATGAACAAGTTGTCATTCCGCTAAACATCACAACATGGTATTCCATGAAATTCCGTAGAATCCCATTCTATAAACAAAATGCCCGAAACGCCGCCACAAGAATTCCAAGAAAAAGTGAAAATTCAATAGAATCCCATACATGACACAAATGGGTGACTTTAAATATCTCATGACCGATGGTCAGCGTTACCGTAGCGTCTCTTCGATTCCGACGTTACCTGAAACGCCGTTCTTTGCCAACATGAATGCATTACATGGTCAAATTGCCAGAGGGTTAAAGACTCTAGCTTGAGCACACAGCTAAAGGTTGGTTTTGTCAGAAGTGGGATTTGAACCCACGCCTCCAGGGGAGACTGCGACCTGAACGCAGCGCCTTAGACCGCTCGGCCATCCTGACACAAGACCTGGTTGTGAGCACTATTTTTGGAGCTCCAGCGAATGGCAGATGTTTCTGAAAGCTACTGTGTCACCACCTACACCGGTCAAAAAACACACCTCGTTGGCGCAGTTAGGCAGCGCGTCAGTCTCATAATCTGAAGGTCGTGAGTTCAAGCCTCACACGGGGCAGGGTGTGTCCGTTCTGGTACGAAAGAGTGCTTTTCTTTGTTCCCTTTCATGTGACTGTCCATTTCTCCTGGGGCCAGAAGGCTCTTCAGCTCCTCTGAAGGGCAGACAGAATGGCCTTCTGACAAAATCTGTGTCATTTCAAGTAGTTTACCCGAATCTCATTAAATGAAATTGCATTCTCTTTGATGACGTCCTCTGACATTGTTTGACATGCAATGCAAGTGAAATCTAGTGTTTTTGTAGGACTTGTGTTGTATAAATGCAGTAATCCTCTTCAAATGATCCAGAACGCTGCTGCACGTCTTGTCTTCAACGAGCCTAAGAGAGCCCACGTCACGCCCCTCTTCATCTCTTTGCACTGGCTACCCCTTGCTGCTTGCATCAAGTTCAAGGCGCTGATGCTTGCTTACAGATCCACCACAGGCTCTGCACCTTCCTACCTCCACACACTGCTACAACGCTACGTCCCCACCAGAAGACTGCGATCACTAAAGGAACGAAGGCTTGTGGTACCGTCACAGAGAGGCACAAAATCACTCTCCAGAACATTCTCGTTCACTGCTCCCTGCAGGTGGAATGATCTCCCTACTTTCATCAGGAACGCAGAATCCCTGGCAATATTCAAGAGACAGCTGAAAACTCATCTCTTCCGTGAACACTTAATCCCCTCATATATATATAAAAAAAAAAACATATCCTTCCCTTTTCCCTTCCTACTCTAGGTTATGGTACTGAGCAATGTATGAAACTTGTATTGTGAGCACTTCCTGTGCCTATTTGCCAATTCATGAAGAATCGCTTGTTTGTATTCCTCACTTGTAAGTCGCTTTGGATAAAAGCGTCTGCTAAATGACTAAATGTAAATGTAAATGTAATAGTATTCCTCTCATATATCCGTGTAATGTGTAGCGGTGTTGTTGCAATGTTTTTGTTGAGGTTTAGTATAATCCTTTCATCCTGATGAAATTACTTGTCAATGGTTAACGTAACATGTTTCAAGAAATGCCACGGATCTTATTCCATGACATTCCATCCTGTATCCCTCAAAAATCCATGACGTGCCATTCCAAGAAATGTCGAGGAATTCTTTGCCGTGAAATTCAACTGCATCCCCAAACGTTCAGTCCATGACAACTTTATGACGCCCTCTGACATTGTTTGACTGCAACCTGAACCTGAACACAGCGCCTTAGACCGCTCGGCCATCCTGACACAACACCTGGTTTTCTGTGTTCCCTTTCGTGTGACTGTCCATTTCTCCTGGGGCCAGAAGGCTCTTCAGCTCCTCTGAAGGGCAGACAGCATGGGCAGACGTGCCATTCCAAGAAATGTCAAGCAATTCTTTGCCGTGAAATTCAACTGCATCCCCAAACGTTCAGTCCATGACAATTTTATGACGCCCTCTAACATTGTTTGACATGCAATGCAAGTGAAATCCAGCGTTTTTGCAGGACTTGTGTTGTATAAATGCAGTAATAGCATTCTTCTCATACCCGTGTAATGTGTGGCACTGTTGTTGCAATGTTTTTGTTGAGGTTTAGTATAATCCTTTCATCCTGATGAAATTTCTTGTCAATGGTAACGTAACATGTTACAAGAAATGCCACGGATATTATTCCATGACATTTCATCCCATATGCCTCAAATATCCATGACGTGTCATTCAAGGAATTCTTTGCCGTGAAATTCTACTGCATCCCCAAACGTTCAGTCCATGACATCACAGTAAAACTCCAAGAATTACAACCCATCACACTGCATCCCCCCAAAATATCCATGAACACCCTTTCATGAACAAGTTGTCATTCCGCTAAACATCACAACATGGTATTCCATGAAATTCCGTAGAATCCCATTCTATAAACAAAATGCCCGAAACGCTGCCACAAGAATTCCAAGAAAAAGTGAAAATTCAATAGAATCCCATACATGACACAAATGGGTGACTTTAAATATCACATGACCGATGGTCAGCATTACCGTAGCGTCTCTTCGATTCCGACGTGACCTGAAACGCCGTTCTTTGCCAACATGAATGCATTACATGGTCAAATTGCCAGAGGGTTAAAGACTCTAGCTTGAGCACACAGCCAAAGGTTGGTTTTGTCAGAAGTGGGATTTGAACCCACGCCTCCAGGGGAGACTGCGACTTGAACGGTTTTTCTTTAATGCAGTTTTTAATTGAAGTAGAGATGCTTCCACAGAAATGCTAAAATCTTCTTCCATGCGTCCTCTTGTGCATATGCATGTGGTTTGGTTTCTCCACCCCATAGCATGATAACTGCAGCAACAACACCAACATACATTCAGTAAAACACACACACACACAAAAATCGCAAATAAAGTCTAAAATTGGCATCAAGCCAATAATAACAAAAAAAAAAAAACGAAGATGAAATGAGACAGTAGATTATGCATGCATACCTTTCTTATTTGTGAAAGGTAGAGAGTAGTCAGTTGCACGAAAGAGAGGCGAATATGGTGGATCAAGTAGATGACCAGCCCCGGGAAAGGTCAGGACTTCCAACAAGTGCCTATTTCCTGCTTTCTCCATCATCATCTTAACCTGGGTTTAACAGGTAAATAAATTAATAAATGAATTTTTAATAAATTAGTAGTTAGTAAATATTTATTTTTCCATGAAGTAAATGGTTCAAATGGGGCTTGAAATGCTTTTTCTTTTTAACAAAAGTCGTTACTAGTTGTTCCTGCACTTGAAGATGTTTGTGATTTTTACATGTTATCCAAATTTAGGACATTTGAATAGTTTCAAAAAGTCACTAAAAGTTCCTCTGTTTAATTTCTCTCCTGTGGTTTATGTTTTTGTTTGTTGTCATGGATATTTATTGTTTTACGCGTTCCATGTTCAGCTGTTTGGTTTCTCTCTCTGTTTGTAAATATAATTTATTTTTTAGTTGTTTTAGGTTTTTTTTGTGAAATAAAGTGTCCCGCCTCAACCTCTCTATCTTGCTACAAACATCTGACAACTACATTTAGAGTACAGTTATTTTCTTAACTGCCGGCAATATAATATACAGTGGTGTGAAAAAGTGTTTGCCCCCTTCCCGATTTCTTATTTTTTTGCATGTTTGCAGACATCCCAAGTCTCCCGGAAGTTCCGGGAGTCTCCCGCATATTGATAGGGGCTCCCTGATGCCCGCAAATTAGTTAAAATCTCCCGGAATCTAGAGTGAGCGAGCAAGAGCACGCATGCGAGACAAGAGACTGTGTTTCAAACTGTGTAGCGCGTGCACGGCAGAGAGGGAGAGGGGGCGAGAGACCTTGCGTGTGTGTGCTAGTGTGCATGTGTGTGCGAAGCACATGTAAGACAGAGAGCATTCTGATTGGCCTGTTTCGGCAAATCAACCAATCAATTGTCAGTGTGGGCGGGCTTGTATCTCTTCTCCCGAACCAAATTAATCAGTTATGTCTATCTAGAAACAGGAGCACCATGGCAGAGGGAGAGTGCCACAAAAAAAAAGTATAAAACACATTTTACGGCAGACTACACGAAAGTGTACCCCTGTCTTATAGGTGTCAAACATAATGACAGTCTTGCTCGCTGCAGCATTTGTAACAGAGACTTCAGCATTGCCCATGGCGGGTTAAATGATTGCAAAAGGCATGTTGAGGTGAGTTGACAAGTTTCATTTCATGTGCATATTATTCAGGCTAGTTGCCAAGGCTACATGAAAACAACTTAGACCTGTTTAAAGTTGCAATGGAAAATAAATAAAAGCAGTTTACATAAAATGGTATAATCAGCTTATATAAATAGTAAAAGTAATCTCCATATTTAAACATAATTAATGAATAATAATTGCATAGGCCTATAGCTTATAGAAATAATATTTTATACTTTTATATCTTTTAGGGACCACAACATGTTAGGGAGGCTAAGCGCAGGGAAGGCTGCTCCAATATATCTCAGTTCTTCCGTTCAGATAGGCAAAGTCTCGCTGAGAAGGTGACTACAGCTGAGATGTATTTCATATCTTTTATTGTGAAACATAACCTGCCATTCCATGTGTGTAGGCATACAGGAAAGTTATGTTAAGTTATTTAAAATGTTTCCTGACTCTGAGATTAAAAAAAATTATACCTGCTCTTCCACTAAGACGGCAGCTATGATGAACCTGGCACTGGAACCTGAGTGTTCTGAGGATTTGTACAAGTTAATCCGGACAGAAAAAAGGCTACACAGTATTATGGTCGATGAAAGCAATGACATCATGTGTGAGAAGGAGTGTGCTATTTTAGTCAGGTACTACAGTGAAGCACAGGATAAGGTGACAGTTGGATTTGTAGACATGCCAGTGTGCAATGATTCTAAAGCTGCCAACATATTCAACTGCATTGCATCATCCGTGCATGACAAAGGGCTTGAATGGTCTAATTGTGTAGGATTCAGCAGTGACAACTGCAATGTCATTGGTATTGGTAAAAACAACTCTGTCTTATCAAGAGTGAAAGCACAGGCACCTTATATATACAGTGTTGGCTTGTAACGGTGCTTCTCCGAAAGCTTAATTACTCACGTTGGGCGCCAGACAGTTTACATAACTGACAAACAATGTTTATTTTTGGACCATTTAAGGCCATTCACATTTCCATGGAAAACAATATCATAAAATAAAACACAATAATAATAATAATAATTCCACTCATAAACTCTCTCAAGGACCAAAACTTAGAGTTAGAAAATAAATAGATTTACAAGGGACTTTTTCCCTCGTGCGTCTTCGCATCAATTTCAACATTCAGTTTAAACCAACAAAATACACCATATACGAAAATAAATAAGAAAACGAAATTAAATCAAACAAGATATTAGGTGTCCAAATAAAAGAATAGTAGTGGGTGATTAGGCCAGTTTGAGTAAAAGATGTAGGTAGCAGCAGATGGTTAAAGTCTAGAAGAGCGCGGGGAAGATTAATTCAGTCTTTTACCTTTCTTTGACCGGACAGTTTGAAAAGCTGGCAGAAGGAAGGTCTGGAATTAACACTTGCAGGTCCGCTTTGCGTTCTTCAGTTTAATTCTACCTTTTCAAACCTTTGTAGCAATATTTCAACAAGAGGCGTCTTGGTTACAGCTCGTTCCGCTGCTAGGAGTTCATACGGCATGCCAATCCACGTCGCTTGTCCCCAACGCTGACTATCGGACATTTACCCGTACGAAATAATCCATGGAGCACCTTCACGACACGCTGAACAACACCTCACTTTTCCTTTGACTTTTCCGCACACTGTGACCAAACTTCCCCACCAGGCTCCCCTTCCGTTTTCCTGCTTCCTCTTTTCTACGAATTTAGTCAAACCACACCTCTTTTCGTTTCCACCTTTTGTTTTTCGTTTTGTACCAATTTTAATAACTTTATGAACTTGGAATGATTTTATTTGGTCGAACAATATAATTATTTACCTTTGTTATATTTGAGCAGCGCATCGCTACATCCTCCCCCCATTGGAAAGTCAACTTCTGGTTGGTCTACTCCTGAAATCCTAAGAATTCCTCTTCCTCTGAGGAGTCCTGAAATATTTCCAGAATCTTTTGTTTTTCTTGTCTTTCCACCTCTTTGGCGGTAGGATAGCATGGTTTCAGGTTACAAACATGCATAGTTCTAACATCTTCACCAGTCTTTTCCAGGACAACTTGATAATTTACCGGCCCCAACTGACGAATGATCCGGTAAGGTCCCTTCCATTTCCTACCAAGCTTGGCTGTAAACTGATGGTGGGCACTTGATCTGGGAAAATTTCTTATCCACACTCTGTCTTGAAACTGGTACCTCACTTCTCTTCTGTTTTTATTATAGTTTCTTAATTGCCTGAAACGTGCTTTTTTCGAACTGGCATCTGCCTTAGCATGAAGTTGATTGAGTCTATCAATAGTTTCATAAAGTGGTGTATCTGGCAAAACAGGGATTGCTGACTGAAGAATTCGGTCCATAGGACTCTGGAGCTTCCTGCCTATTTGAAGTTCGGCCGGCGTCAATCCTGTAGTTTCCTGTACTGCAGTGTTCAATGCGAATCTGAACTCAGGAAGGTATGTATCCCACTTTTTATGATTATCCTCAATGTATGAGGCAATCATACACTTTAAGGTACGATTAACACGCTCAGTCATGTTAGTTTGGGGATGATACGCTGTAGTAAGTTTTGGACTGACTTTCCATTGCTCACACAGCTCCTGAAAAATGGATAATACAAACTGGGAACCACGATCCGATAGAATGTAAGTTGGAACTCCCCACCTTGTGAGAATTTCTGTTCTAAAGATACGGGTAATGGAGGAAGCTGTTGCTGTTCGCATGGGGAAAATCTCCACCCACCGTGTATAGTAATCTACTACCACCATGATGTATTCATGTTGTTGCGAACTGCGTGGAAACGGCCCCATAAGGTCTACTCCCAGTAGCTCATTTGGTTTGTCCACAATAGTCTGCTGCAGTTTCCCCGAAGGTTTTTTATTATCACTCTTTAGGACTTGGCACTTCTCACAGCATTTAATGAAGTGTTTTACTTCAGACCACATCTTAGGCCAGAATGCAACATCTTGAAGCCTTTTGTAGGTTTTAAAGATGCCTAGATGACCACACAGGGGGTTCTCGTGATAAGCCTGCAATATTCGAGATTTTAGTGAAGAAGGAACATAAATCCGGTAATGAGTTTGGTGATCAGAATTCTGAGTTTTCCTATACACTTTGTCTTCCAGGATTATATATTTTTCCATCATGACAGGATCACCTTTTGCTAAAGCATGGAAGACCTTTTCAATTTCAGGATCCTGGTGCTGCTCTACCCACACAACATCAACCGTAAAAGGAAAATCTTCTACTTTTTCCTTTGTAGAAAATAAACTGCATTCCACAGTGGAAGGTATTCGAGAGAGAGCATCTGGAACAACATTGAGTTTGCCTTTCCTGAATTCTACAACGAAATCAAACTTCTGCAATCTTAAAGCCCATCTCAGTAGACGACTTGTGGTTTTGGTAGAAGTTAGAACCCACTGTAAGGCAGAATGATCTGTGACTATCGTAAATACTTTTGGTTCCAGATAGTACTGCCATTTCTCTAGGGCCCATACCACCGCAAGGCACTCTTTTTCGGTTGCGGAATAATTCACTTCAGAATTAGTCAATGTCCTGCTGGCATACGCTATGACTTGCTCCGAGTCTGCTTTTATTTTTTGTGTAAGGACCGCACCAAGACCAGTTTCACTTGCGTCTGTATGAACCGTGAATGGAAGATCGGGCTTGGGATGTCCTAAAACTGGAGAAGAAGTCAGATATGATTTTAATTGATCAAAGGCATGTTGACACTCAGGTGACCAGATAAAAGGCTGTCCTTTTCTTTTCAAATTATTCAAAGGTGCGGAAAGTTTTGAGAAATCAGGAACAAACCTGTGGTACCATTCAGACATTCCTAGAAATTTTTGAACCTCCTTGAGGTTCTTCGGTACAGGATACTGTTGAATAGAACGTACCTTCTCTGGATCGGCCGCAATGCCGTTAGTATTGACAATATGCCCCAAAAATTTGATCTCCTCCAGACAGAATGTACTTTTCTTCAAATTTATAGTTAGTCCTGCTTGCTGCAGTTTGTCAAACACCATCTGGAGATCAAAAAAGTGTTGTGTCACAGAGGGAGAATAAATGATTATATCGTCCAAGTACACCAGGCAACACTGACCACGTAAGTTTCCTAGGACCAACTCCATTAACCTCTGGAATGTGGCTGGTGCATTTTTAAGTCCAAAAGGTATTACATTAAAGTGGTATAGGCCTGAGGAAGTGGTGAAGGCAGTCATGAACTTACTTTCAGGGGACATCTCCACTTGCCAGTATCCACTATTTAAGTCAATAGTGGAAAAAATGGTTGACCCAGAGAGGGACTCCAGAATCTCGGTGATGGATGGAAGAGGGTACGCATCACTTTCTGTGAGTGAATTGAGTTTCCTATAATCCACACAAAACCTTTGCCCACCATCTTTTTTTAGGTACCAGCACGACCGGGGAGGACCACCCCGAACGTGAGGGTTCGATGATACCTGCTGATAACATCTCTTCGACCTGCTCTTTAAATATGGTCTGTTTTACAGAAGACATGCGGTAAGGTTTTTGTTTTATAGGAATTTGGGCAGTTGTGTATATGTGATGTTGTAAAACATTGGTTCTACCAACTTCATGGGAACACACTTTAGGATTTGTTTGTAGGATGTCACACAGTTGTTGTTTTTCGGATGCCTGTAGGTTTGCAGAAGACACAGCATTGTTTATATAATCTTGCACCTCAAGACGATCCACCTGCTGAAACCCCGGGGGAGGAACTGAACTGATAAGGCCGAGAGGATGTTTTGTTTTACCCCCAACTGTACTGTTCCTTACTGTCTGCGTTTTCTGTCCAGACACTGAGGCACTGCCAGGTTGGAAAGGGTAAGTCATTAAAGGTGTGTGTTTGAATCCATACTCTTGGTCAGCAACATTTATTTGTAGTTGGCTATGATAAATAAAATCAAGTCCCAACACAATTCCATAAGCCAGTGCCTTAGAAGGAAGCACAGCCACTGAAGCGTTTACCACATTCCCATTTATTTCAATGTCCAAAGCTGTCCAACCAAGAGGTGTCTCTGCTTCTCCATTTGCAAGATACAAGGGCCCATGGCACCAAGGTTTAAGATTTTCTTTGGAGCCATTTAGCTCAGCCCAAAGATTTTCATGCAACAACGTGTAGCTAGCTCCAGTGTCTAGGATAGCTTTGCCATACCAATTTCTAATATGTATAGGCACGATTAGCTGCTGTGGAATGGCTCTTGAACTTAGAGGGGAAGGTTGTTTCATTGCTGAGAAAGAGTCCTTAGACCAGGAAGAGTCAACTGTAAACGACTGCTTAGATGTCACAGCTGATGCAGTGGAATTATTGGGGTATCCACTGGTTTTGGACCTAGCTGGTTTTTGTTTATTATATTGACTGCCTGTCTGCTGAAAAGTAGAGGAATTGTACTGAGGACATGACCCAGGGGAATGTGTGCCTCTGCACCGCCAACACAATGGGGTTTTACCTTCCTGAGGAATGTTGGGAGGAAGTAACCCTTTCTGCATGAAACCTGTTCGTCTGCCTTGGACATTACGCTCGTACGCCACTTGTAATTCATTGTCCTTTTCCATCTGGTGACCTAAACGCAATTACCAAAACATCCAAAAACACATGTATCATCAAATAAATTCCATTCACATTCAAGTCTGGGGTTCAAAATAAAACATTACATGTTCACTTTTCTTTCCTTCAATTCTAAATTAATTTCAGTCCCGCAATGCAATCACATGTCCTTTTCAGTTCGTGGTTACGTTAAAGTTCCTAAGTTCATCAGTCCATCAAGCAAGCAAGGCAAGCAAGACTGAATTTCGAGTTCGGCCTTCGGAAAATTCGTGCTTCGGGCCCCACGTTGGGCGCCACTCTGTAACGGTGCTTCTCCGAAAGCTTAATTACTCACGTTGGGCGCCAGACAGTTTGCATAACTGACAAACAATGTTTATTTTTGGACCATTTAAGGCCATTCACATTTCCATGGAAAACAATATCATAAAATAAAACACAATAATAATAATAATAATTCCACTCATAAACTCTCTCAAGGACCAAAACTTAGAGTTAGAAAATAAATAGATTTACAAGGGACTTTTTCCCTCGTGCGTCTTCGCATCAATTTCAACATTCAGTTTAAACCAACAAAATACACCATATACGAAAATAAATAAGAAAACGAAATTAAATCAAACAAGATATTAGGTGTCCAAATAAAAGAATAGTAGTGGGTGATTAGGCCAGTTTGAGTAAAAGATGTAGGTAGCAGCAGATGGTTAAAGTCTAGAAGAGCGCGGGGAAGATTAATTCAGTCTTTAACCTTTCTTTGACCGGACAGTTTGAAAAGCTCGCAGAAGGAAGGTCTGGAATTAACACTTGCAGGTCCGCTTTGCGTTCTTCAGTTTAATTCTACCTTTTCAAACCTTTGTAGCAATATTTCAACAAGAGGCGTCTTGGTTACAGCTCGTTCCGCTGCTAGGAGTTCATACGGCATGCCAATCCACGTCGCTTGTCCCCAACGCTGACTATCGGACATTTACCCGTACGAAATAATCCATGGAGCACCTTCACGACACGCTGAACAACACCTCACTTTTCCTTTGACTTTTCCGCACACTGTGACCAAACTTCCCCACCAGGCTCCCCTTCCGTTTTCCTGCTTCCTCTTTTCTACGAATTTAGTCAAACCACACCTCTTTTCGTTTCCACCTTTTGTTTTTCGTTTTGTACCAATTTTAATAACTTTATGAACTTGGAATGATTTTATTTGGTCGAACAATATAATTATTTACCTTACCTATTCACTTTGTCAACTTATGTGCCAAAACTGCTGCTAAAGAGCTCTCAATGTCACCTGAGGAATTGCTAATTGATATCTACTACTACTTTGAGAAAAGTTCAAAAAGAAGAGAAGACCTCAAGGAGTTTCAGGACGTTTGCACTGTAGCCCAGCAGAGAGTACAAAAGCACTGTCCAACACGTTGGCTTTCTTTGGGAAAAGATTTGGACCATTTGCTCAACCAATGGCCAGCCTTTAGTTCTTATTTTGAATCACATAGTGAGAATCAGAAGTCCTGTGACATTCAGAAGAGGCTGACAGACCCCACTATGAAACTTTACACTTGTTTTCTTCGCAATGTCACACAGTGTTTTGATAAATTTAATTTGATTTTTAAAAACAAGACATCAGTTCTTTTCCATTTAAATGACAGTGTAGAAGATCTCCTGCATGACATAGCAAGCAGATTTATTGTGCCAAAGGTATTGAGAGAACTGAAATTGCAGGAGATAGATGTGAGCAACCCTGAAATTCACTGTCCAGATGAAGAACTTCTTGTTGGGTTCTTGGCGAGGAGGCATTTGCTAAGTGAGGAAGCACTCTCCACTCACAAGACGAAGCAATTCTTCAAAGATGCCAGAACATTCTATGTCAGAAGCTTTCAAAAAGTAAAAGAAAAGTTCCCAATGAGAGACCAAATCTGTCAGTGGTCAATCCAGAGAACCAAGATGATGTGAAACCAGAGCAAATTTTGACTTTGGCAGAGAGATTTCCAAATGTGATGAAGGTAGATGCTAGAGAACAACTCAGTTTGGAAATCCTGGATTATGTCTCAACTAACCTGGAAGCACTGGTGCCAAATTACAAGAATTTACCAGTCGATGAGTTCTGGGGGAAGCTGTCCAAAGTAAGATCTGTGAGTTCAGGGCAGTTGAGATTCAGGGAGATCTGTCAGCTGATGAAGGTGCTATTGCTGCTGCCAAATTCTAACTGTGATGTGGAAAGGGCATTCAGCATTGTGCGTCACATGAAGACAGAATTTAGGAGTCAGGAGTCAAACACTTGTGAATCTTATGTCTTGCAAGATAAACAAATTCTTTGACACAGAGTGCTATGAGGTTGAGGTTTCTGGAAAGTTGCTCAAATCTGCAAAGCAAGCAGCAACAAAGTACAACGAAAGCTTGCAACAAAAGTAAAAGGCATAGGAAATAGGCCTAGGCCTACATGTAGGCTACATTTGGCATGTATGTAAATAGTTACTTCATTGTTCTGTTATATTCAGCTGTTTTTGGTTATCCAAGTAAAGTCATGTTCTGTGCTGAAATGTCATATCCTTGTCCTCCTTTCTCTCTCTCTCTCTCTCTTTTTTTTGGGGGGGGGGGCTTTGGGATGTCTGTCATTATATAGTTATCATTATTGGTTATTTGTAAATTGTATTATCTAGAAGCTGTCTGTGGACAGTCTGATCCAGGCATCCCAAATTGATTTGACTGATGGAGATATTTAAGTGCATTTCTCCCTCGAAGAAGGTTAGTGCTTCCATGACAATAGCACTTTGATTTAGAAAGTTTTTACCTCAATGGTGTAAAAGTCTCTGAGATGCTTTTCAAATTATTTATACATAACGATTGCATATCAAATTTTGATTTCATATCCAAAATATACCCATGTAACAAAATTATGTCTAGGAGGACATTTTTACTTTCCTTATTAAAAGAAGATATATTTAAAAAAAATAATGGGCTGATTAAATTTATTGCCTTGAATAAATATAGCGTTAAAGTACACACATACCATCAAATGTTTACATTCAGTGTTTTGCATATTAAGTGAAATGATTTTACAATTAATGTTAATCCTTGTTCTCTTACATAGCATTTGACCTTCCTTCTTAGCATTCTCATCTTTTTGTTTTTTATTTTTTTTTAAATACATAAGTATTAAAAACAAATACACATATACATACATGCATACATACACATATATATATATATATATAGCTTTTGTTTTTTGGTTTGTTTTTACCCTCACAGGACACTGGCAATCACAGTGACACTACATCGGAGAACAGTAATGCTGACCTCTTTTTTTTTTTTTTAGACACAAACTGCCAAGACATCCATGTTTTTTTTTTTATTTTTTTATTAATAGCCAAACCTGGAGTGACCTTAGAAAAAGACAAACTCAATATCAGTTCAGAGACCGTCAATGGACAAACGTTATTGCCAAAGGCATAGAGTCAGTGCATCCCTACTGTAGCATTTCCTTCAAAAGACACCACGTCAAGATAAAGGGGTCCAATCGAAGGGGACCTTTTTTCCACTGTTTTGGTACTGCACATTTACAGACTGTCCTGTCTGTGTTGAGGTCACGATAACAGATGAGAGTTCCCTGAAAGCAGCGGTCACATTTCAGGGAGATGAAGTGTGCCACAGCCTAGAAGAATTAAAAAGAAGACCTGTGCGGGCTGATGAAAGGCATAATTTTGCCAAGCAGTTAGAGTCCGTACTCCCAAGGGCTCTACATTTGCAAAATCTAGAAAAAAAAAAAAAAATCCACAGCATGGTGTTTGAGTCAGGGTGTAGAGATACAGCCCCTACACCTGTCGTGCTGAAAAATATATCATGGAATATCAGAAAAAAAGCTCGCCGGCATCATAATGAAATTCTGAGTCTTCAGAGGATGGTGGAGGAGAGAGTCGATTCTGAAAAAAATTCTCCAGAAGGTGCTCCTGCATCCTTGAGGAGTGATGCTGTGGTCACAAAGTTCAATATGACTATTGCACCAGTGATGTAAAACAGACGTTGTGTACATTGATGCCACAGGAAGCATCATTCAAAAAGCCAAAGGAAAATCAGCTCCATTTTATATCTATGAGCTGGTAGTAAGACATCCAATTAAGGGTGCTTCTCCAGTTCCTGTGGCAACGTATGCAACTTGTGACCACACCACCTCTTCTGTGACCTACGTTTTGGAATCATTCCAAAATTACTTTCAATTGAATGGAAAAACATCACAGAGTAGACCAGTAATGATCATGTGTGATGGGTCCCTCGTTCTACTTCAGGCTGTTGCTTAGTTTCTGCAAAGTATCTCTGGGCCAGCTGCTCCAAATCTACTATGAAGTAGTTACTGGAAAGTTGAAGGATGGGGAATTTAAGATGCCAATTCTGCAACGTTGCTTGAGCCATGTAATGAAGAATGCCAAAGTCTTCTGAAAGAAACAGTAAGTGTGCATTAATGCACCTGCTAATTTCCTTAATTTTCAGAAACAACAGATCACACATCATATATACTCTGCCTTTCCTTCATGCAACTTTTTTTTATTGTACCTTAACATAGTGGTTCTCAACCCGCAGGCGGCCCATCACGAATGCAAATGCGGCCCACAATACATTAAATGAATATGAATTTGAACTATAATGTTTTTTTGTCATATAAAATCATTTTGGTGATTGTATATTATTTTCAGACATGCGCAGACCGACTATATACTGAATAGCCCAACAAACAAGAAATTCATCCTGGTCAATTGCTGGTTTATGCTGAAAGTATTTTAACAAGCAAGTTCAAGCAAATTTGAGCTGGTGCTGAGGATCAGCATGAAAAACATACCCTTTGCTATTGACTTAGGATTTTTCCTCAGGGGTTGTAATATTTGTAAATGTCTTTCTGGAGAAGTATTAACAAAAATGCAAAACATTTTTTGCAGTTCTCCCCAAAACTATCAGCTGTCCATGCATGTTTTTGGTTTGTTGACATCTGCAGCTACATTGGAAGACATCCTAATAAGCATGACAGTGGTCTTTTCAATCCCCCAGAGTGGCGATAATGTGGAGAAGCATTTCCACAATCTCCAGAACAAGATGTTGAACATAGGCATTTCTGATGATATGACAGACATTACAGATGAGGATGTAGAGGTGGGTCTTTTTTTAAAGTTTTATTTATTTTTTTGTGAAAGGTGAATTTTTTTATTTCTTTGGAACTATCAGCACAAATGGAGACAATTATAACTACCAATTATGAAAATTCTTCTAAATAAAACCATAATTATTGACTTTTAACAGGGGATCATTAATATCAATAGTCAGCTCGATATGGGACCCACACCTTTTCAGACGTACTTTTAACCCATCATTGCAGAGGCACCTGTACATATCATTCTGCCACATTCATGCCCAGTCTGGTAAAGTACTTCTTGCCTCATGCCCCTCTCTGGTCTGCACGAATGCTAGGTGAGTGTACTATGATTAATGTTTCAATAAGTGCCATTCCAAGTTGTTAATTTGTCATTTTTATTGCTTGAAACACTAAGGAACACTTAGCCATGAATGAGAGGCATTCATTGCATAATTACATGCAACTAACCTTAAACCATACCAAACCCTATAGTAAGCACATGTAAATACTTAACATTACTCAATATTTAAATGTATCATTACAGTGTAACAAACACAACATAAAATAAAGTTTAACCCTTTTTTTATTAAAAAATTCCTAAAATACTTGTATGTGCTTATTAAAGTATTTAAATCAATTCAATATCTTTCAGGAGATATGGGCCGCTATGGAAGAGATACAGTCTACAAAAATCTCTCAAAGAAATTTGAGCAATGTAGTCACTTGGACACACAGGTCTGTGCTTCATTGTTTGTACAATGCACATGTTCTTTAATATGTGTTTGACAGTTTCCAAAACAGCAATGTTTGTTTTGTACATTGTTTTTTTTAGAATGATACCAGTGACAACAAAACGCAAGGTATTATGGAGAAAAGCCAGTGGGACCTGAAACATGTAAGCTTTCAAAGACGCCGCCTCACACGGCTGGATGATTTCGTCCATATTTATCAAATATCCCACAATGCCCTCCTGAAGGAGTTTTCAGACTCTACCCGCAAGAAAAAAGTTAGAGTAATAATTTTTCTCCAAAATAATTTATGGCTAACTTAAGTAATCATGTTTTCAACAATATTTCCAAACATATTTGTAAATGTAGACACACAGGGTAGAGGTTGAGCGCTGGAAACAGAGAAGGCGGTCCAAGAAAGGCATTTATGTATCGCCACTACTGAAGGTGTTCCCTTTCAAGAAACCAAAAAAGGGAGGATGATGTGAATGTATTTCATAACTTAGTAAGATAGTTGAAAACCACCCATCAACATTTATGAAATTCATAATGTTCTGTTTTTTTTGTAATCTAGCCCAAGGTGCTGACCAAAAAAAGTGGACCACAGGCATCAAACCAAGTAGAAAATGTTTGCTTGCAAAACGTGGTAAGTACAATAGACTATCCAAGCCTTATTAGCTGTAAAATTGAGATTCATCATTCATTCATTCATGAAGGTCACTAAAGGCAAAAAGGTATTCATTTATTTATATTCTATTTATGAAATTTAAAACTTTTCAAATGCAGTAATAAAAATGTGTTAATGTGTTTGATGTCCTTATGTTTTTAAATATTGTAATTTCTGTCAATGTCAAGACTGTAGGTGTCAGACACAGACAAAGAGAGGTGGTAAGTTCAAAGTCTATTTCACAGACAACAGGGAAACAGACAAATGAACAGATGCAGGTGAGAGCAAACAGTCTTTGAATATATTTGAGAACTTAGCTTCTGAGGTTGACATGCTGTATGCTGTGTTACAGATGACGGGTATGCAGACGAGGACAGATGAAACCTCACAGGTATTGAAGACGACGGACAGACAGACAAAGATCACAGGACTTGACGTGTAGAGGGCAGACGGGTAGTGGCAGGTTAGTCTGTAGTGTCATGAATAGGCAAGGCAAGACCATGACCATGACGTGACTTAGGAGTGAGCTTAAGTAGAGGTGATGGTGATGGGGATCAGGTGTGGTGACTGCTGGTGATGAGGGTTAATTACAGATGACGTGCAGGTGAGTGGAGTGAAGGATGCTGGGACATGTAGTGAATCAGGCTGTGACTGTGACAGTAGGTATATCAAATGACAGTCACAATAATTTCTTTATTGGTGTTATAAGTACATCATACTTGATTATGTAATTTAAACATTATAAATTATCTTAATATTATGAAATTCAGAATAATTAATATGAAGTAAAACTGTTTTGATAAAAAAAAAAAACATTAGTTTCTAGCAACCAAGCACAAGATATTGTGACAGATTATTGATTTCAAAATACAATTCTCTGAATATAATGGATACTTTGGTGTATTTTTAGGCTTTGACACCAAGTATGATGCAGTGTTACACCTTCATGTGTATTTCTAATAGCAAAATGTTATTGTTTTATTACTATTTGAGTTGTGAACTTATGACAATATGTCTAATATTTATTTATTCCTTTGAAATATATATTAACAAAAACTACTCCTCTGCCTCAGGATGTTGGCCCTTTGCAAAATCAGCATCACCTGGAAATGCTCAGAGACAGGAACCTTGGTCCATGCTGGCATGGGAAGAACCCCACTGAAAAACTGCCTCCATGTACACTTTATAGAACACAGCAAGCCCCCAAAGGCAGTGCCATTACTTCAATTCTGCACCCTCAACATTGGCTCAGTAGTGATGAGATTGATTTTGCATCTCACCTTCTTGCAAGGGAGTACAATGGCATTGATGGGTTTCAGTCATCTTTTTTATTTAGTGTTTTAGAAAGAGGAGGGATTGTGGGTACTCCAACCATGCCATTTGTTCAAATTTTACACACAGGTGGAAACCACTGGGTGACAGCAAGCAACCTCTTTGCTGGAAATAACGAGATTTGCATTTATGAGACTTTCAACAATGTTGGACAACAATACTGAACAAGCATTATCATGGATGTTAAGGCCAAAGGAAGACCAATTTGTAGTCATGTTTCCTACTGTTCAGCAACAAACCAATAGCAGCAACTGTGGCTTGCTTGCAATTGGATTTGCATATGCACTCTGCAGCAACATTAGACCTGAGAACTGTCAGTTCCGTGAGGGTCGGATGAGGGCAGAACTCATCAAGTGTTTCAGAACAGCGAAGATTCCAAATAGAGCCAAGATTGTGTAAACAAAAATTGAGACAGACCACTGTTAGTGTCCATTGTGTGCAGGACAGCACACAATAAAGAAATCAAGGTGCAGTGTTCATTGTGCCATGGCTGGTATCATCCCACCTGTTTAAACACACCCTCAAATGCCATTTTTGGTGAGGATGACTGGCACTGACAAAATTGTAATGAAACATGACTATTAAACCAGGAATGATTATGTGGACTGAAAGATCTCCTATGATGAATATAAAAAGTAGAAAAAAATTCAGAAAATGTACATAAACGAGGAGCATAGTAAGGTTTCTGGGTCTCTGTGACCTCTGTGTATAGTTTTGTCTTGTTCCTATTTCCTCTACTCCGACTGTATTTCCTCCATGTGATTTTTTTTTCTAATTAGCCCATTTTTTTAATCCCTTGTTTAAGTTTTGTTCCTTGTGTACTGTCATTTTTTGTGAATCATCTACGTGCTTTACCCCCAAAATCCAGAGTAAAATGTTTTTATATGATTTTTTGTGTGACTCTTATACTTATTATAAAAATGGGCTCCTTAAAGGCATGTAAGGTTGAATATTGTGACATATCTCCAAAAAGCTGCAGTAAAATTATTTGATATGAGGAATGCATATAGTATGGGACATCGCCTATAGAAAATGACCAATACTTTTTTTCAACTTATTTGAAATGAAGTCTTTATAGATGTATAAATTAGAATAATGACATGTATTTTCAAAATGCTGCAGTAAAATTGACTAATATGAGTTATACATACTGTATATATTTTCCTATAGAAACAGACCATTAATTATTTCAACTTATTAGAAATGAGGTTTTTATAGTGTTATAAAGTAGAATAATGGCATATATCTCCAAAATGCTGCAGTAAAAAGGTTTGATATGACTCATAGTTACTGTATGGGACGTCCCCTATAGAAACTGACCTACTACTACTATTTTCTACTTATTGTCCCAACAAATAGTATTTAAGAGAATCAAGAGCCCATTTCAGTGCCAAACCCTCTTTCTTAATGACAGAATACTTGGTCTCTCGAGCATACTGTTTCCTACTCAAATAAGCCACAGGATGTAACTTACCTCCCTGCTCTTGTTTCAAGACAGCTCCCAACCCCACTTCAGAGGCATCTGTCTGAAGCACAAACATCTTTTCAAAATCAGGACTGTACAAGACAGGATTAGTCACTAGTGCATCCCTCAAATCCTGGAAAGCTAGTCTGGATTGTTCAGTCCACTGAATTTGATTTGGGACAGACTTTCGTGTCAAATTGGTTAGTGGCGCTGCCCTAGTGACAAAATAAGGTATAAACCTCTGATACCACCCAGCTAATCCTAAAAAAGATCTAACCTGCTTTTTAGTGCTTGGAAGTGGGCAAGTCTGAATAGCTTGTATCTTCTGGACCTGGGGTTTAATAACACCGTTACCTAATACATAGCCTAAGTACTCAGTCTCACTCTTGGCTATTGAACACTTGACCGGATTAATTGTCAAACCAGCATTCTTAACTTGCTTAAACACTGTTGCAAGATGATGAAGATGCATCTTCCAGCTGTCACTGAATATTACCACATCATCAAGATAAGCTGCTATAAACTCACCTAAATCCTGCAAAACCGTATTCATTAACCTCTGAAAAGTAGGGGGAGCCCCATGCAGCCCGAAAGGAAGGACCCGGAAATGCATAAGACTTGCAGGAGAGCGAAAAGCAGTCAATTCCCTGGATTCAGGAGCCAGAGGCACTTGCCAATACCCTTTACACAAGTCAATTGTACTGATAAATTTGGCTTTTCCCAACTTCTCAATAAGCTCCTCAATACGGGGCATTGGGAAGGAGTCAAATTTGGATAGCAAATTTAAATAGTGAAAATCAATACAAAATCGCAAACTTCCATCCTTTTTCGGTACTAACACAACTGACACCATTCACTTTGAGAAGGTTCTACAATGCCCATCTTCTGCATTAACTTAACCTCTTCAGTAAATGCAGACACCATCCTTTCTGGAATACGATAACTCATTCTTTCCACTTGAGCATTAGGTTTCAACACAATTCGATGCTGAATGAGAGGAGTACAACCAGGAGTGCTCTTAAACAGTTCTGGATCACATAAGTCTTGAATTTGTTTTTTCTACTCCCCTGATAAGTGTTCAAGATTAACAGAGGAGGTATCCTGACTAACAGACAGGTACTGTTCTTCTATCGCCTCTTCATCTTCTACTAACCTGATTAAATTCACACTTGCAGACTCTTTCCATGGAAACCATTCTTTCAAGAGATTAATATGCAGTGTTCTATGAGAACGTGACCCACAGACTTTGCCTTAATGTTTTTTAACGGGAAGACCTCAGGATATCGGCTCGCATAGTCACAAATTACCAGCATATATTTGTTACCTGCTTTACTCCTCTCTAAAGGACCTACAATACCCATGCCTAGTCGTTGGAAGGCACCTCTATCACTGGCAAAGGCATCAAGGGAGCTTTTGGAGGACCACGAGGGGCAGTACATTGGCATTCATGACACGTCTTACAAAACTCTGCTATATCTTGGGTCATCCCTGGCCAGAAAAAGTGTTTACTGATTCTGTGATACATTTTACAACGGCCCAAATGACCGGCCCAAGGAATGGAATGGCCCATTTTCAACACCATGTTACATACACTCTTAGGAAGAACCATTTGTTGTGTGGTACTGGTCTTACGATACAGAAGTTCATTCTCTAAACAAAAAGTAGAACCCTTAAAGAAGACCATTTCTCTGCCTTGCTTGGCATTTTCTGTCATTCTAGACTAGATAGAACCAATTCAATTCAAAATCAGTTTTCTGCAGTTCGGACATATTTGCAGGAATTTGCCACTCCAGATTGACGTTTTCTGAACCTTCATCTGTGACTTGTACCAATGTTCCCTGAAACTTGTCTAACCTCTTCTCTGCTTTAGACTTTAGACTTAGAGTTTATAGGCCTCTGAAGTCAAATAATGTGGCATATCTCCAAAATGCTGCAGTAAAAAGGTTTGATATGAGTTATACTTACTGTATGGGACAGCCCCTATAGAAACTTACCATTAGTTTTTTCTACTTATTAGAAATGAGGTCTTTATAGGTGTATAAAGTAGTATAATGGCACATATCTCCAAACGCTGCAGTAAAATGGACTGAAATGAGTTATATTTACTGTATGGGATGGCCCCTATAGAAACAAACCATTACTTTTTTCTACTTATTAGAAATTAGGACTTCATAGGCCTCCAAAGTGAAATAATGTGACATATCTCGAAAATGCTGCAGTAAAATGGCTTGATATGAAGTATGCACACTGTATGGGATGTCCCCTTTAGGAACTGACCATTACTTTTTTCTACTTATTAGAAATGAGGACTTTATAGGCATCTGATGTCAAACAACGTGACATATCTCCAAAATGCTGCAGTAAAATGGACTCAAATGAGTTATAGTTATTGTATGTTCTATTGATGGACAGTTTGAGAAGGAAGAAAAGGTTTTGTATTTTATTTAATTTTCAACTGAAAAACTGAGTTCAACATACACCTTAAAGGGATAGTTTACCCAAAAATGAAAATGATCCCATGATTTACTCACCCTCAACCCAACCTAAGTGTATATCAGTAGCATGTGGTCCATATAAGCTGCAAATGCTTTGCATACCCAAGCTATTCGTGGATTCGTGGACATTCCTTTAATCCTTTGTTTGTTGTACCATAAAGCCTACATGATAAAATGATGGTAATGCATATGTAACTGTCTGTAATTTATTTATTTGCCAAACGACGGTAATATTCTTTAAATCTGCCAGTTACAGAGACATCCAGGTAAGCTAATCTACAGCAGCTTTTGCACCTCCGCTCTATTGTTATAGATCGTCATAATTGTTGCACATTCTCATTGGTTTGCGGAACCATGTGGGATTTCATGGGCAGGATAAGCTGTGTAAGACTTGATTTTCCTGCTAACACAAAAGCTGAGATCAAACACCCTGCAATAAAGCAAACCTTCTGATTTCTGACTATCACTTATTTAGCAATGGCGTGTAACAAAAGCTGAGATCAAACACCCTGCAATAAAGCAAACCTTCTGATTTCTGACTATCACTTATTTAGCAATGGCGTGTATGGCTATGGTTATTAGTGGCTAAATAAATTACACATTTTGTATGAGTGAGCAGTAGGCAAACAACTAAAAGGTATTAGCCAAACCCTACATCCTCTGATGAAGATCAGACTGACTAGTTTGTGTCCATGAGATCACCACAAATCCAGGGCACATGACTCTATGCGGTATAGGGTCCCTAATGAACGGACTATTGAAAGTACGGAATTCCCAGAATATTCAAAGATCTAAATTAATACATAACTAATAGTTATGATTAATTCCTAATTAAAAACACAATCTAAATTTAATAATAATTTAAAATGGAGTTAGATTAAGCGCGCAGCTAAAGTAAAATTGAAAATAAATTCTAAAAATTTAGTGAACTTCACAGGGGCGTAGAAAAGACATACACACATTATAACTTCACCCAGGCTGTCGGAATCCGTTCTTTGGACCAAAGAGTGGTCCTTACAAAGTGGTGACCCCCACGTGATCTCCCATCTCCAGTTGGCGAGTGTCTTTTCCGTGAAACATTGGGATTTGCAACAAGCAAGTTTGATCATCTTCTCTTTCTTCAGCTGTTGTGGTAAGTCAATTCTTATTTGCCTTTTAGAAGTGCTGAGGGAAAGATAGACACACCCATTGTAGCATCTGGACTGAATCAGTGATGATTGATTCATCTTTAGATTTTAGGAAAATCCTCTTGAACTGCTTAGTTAAATCACAGCTAGCTCCGGACTTTTATGTGACCGTTGGCACTTTTGTTGTCATGTGTCAATGCTAAACAGATCTACATCAATCCTCTCAATGACTTCACAAACATCTTAATCAACTCAAATTCCCCCAAACCAGGCCCCAAATTCTTGTGTTGCCAGACGATCACCAATACACACACGCACACACATAGAGACTTTCTCTGCATTTAACCTTAAAATATGACTATTCCCAAGTATATCTCTGTGTGTATGGATGTCTCCATATTATATAAGCTGAGTTCTGACTGTTAGTTGTGTTAGTTTAACTCTAAATATTTATATTCAAGTGTAAGAATGTATCTCTGCTTTAAATAAAAATCAAAAAACCTTCTATGAGTTAAAGTTGTATGATTAACTTGAAGATGAAGTATGTTCAACAGTGAATTTATGAATCAAATCCAATGAATTACCTTAAGGAAATCAGGTTGCTCACATAGTTTATTTGTTTTAATGCTGTCACATGTGCCATATTCACACAATTGTTTATAATTTTATAATTAAATATTTTAATAATAATAATATAATAATAATTTTTATAATTAATATTGTTTATAATTAAAAATGCTGCAGTGAAACTCTTAATACTTGTCGTGACAGTTCTTATCCTGTCTCTCCATGCCAGTTACTGGAATGAGAAATTGAGATTGAGCCACACATTCTTCTTTTTTAATTCCCATAAATTACAAGAAGTGTCTCAGAACAAGCCGTTATAGATGCTACAATTTTTTAATAGTTGCAATAGTTGTTCTCTAAACAAGAGAGAATGTGCGATATGTCATATAGATCCTTTTCACATTTACACTTCTATTTCAGTGAATGAGAGACTACATCAAATATACTTTTTGTGTTCACATTTGCTCCAATAGCAAAAGAAAAACTCCACAAGTGTTTTGAGAAGTCAATTTAAAAATAATGAGAGACTCATAACGGCAGTCAAAAGAGAGAATGAAGCCAATTTTACTGTCACTCCAACAGCCGCTGTATTAGAAAAACCCTCACAGTGTTAACTAGTTTTTTTGTAATTTGATGCAAAGGTAAAATAAGTATAAATATGTGTAGCCCTGTTGGAAAAAATACATTTTTGTTTTATTTACTTTTTATCAAGATTTATCTTTATATTGTTTTGTGTTTATTCAATATATATATGGTATATGCGTTCACTTCGTGTGTATTATAAACATAACTTCGCATTGTTAAGTGTATAAAGTTTAACTAGGATCTGATTGGGAATTTACACATGTCAGTTTAGTTTGGAAGGATGTGATTGGTCGGAGGGGCGGGAAAAAGAGGAGCGGGGAGAGAAGAGGGAACGAAGATGAGACGGAGAGTGATGCAGTTAAGAAAACGTTGTTAATTTAGCTGTAAGAAGTGAAGGAGTTGGTGTAACTTCGGACAGAAGTTAAAGGGTGAACTCCTGATACAGTACTATCAGTGTATGTGTGAATAATGCAGACACGGGACTGTGACGCACTTATTATTCGCAATTGACTCTGAATAACCGGAGACTGAGCTCCTCCGGCCACGTTGGATTTCCATATCCAGGCAGCGCTTCAGGTAGCCAGGAATTCCTGACAGCTCCCCTGGCATCGCTGGATACCCAGATCGGGACCACACGGTGATGTTATGCGTGTACATGATGCCGCGTTTTTTTCCCGTCTACCTTCGTGAGTAATCGCATGGTTTCCCATCACTTTTGGCTCTAACACGAGTGAAGGGCAATTTTGTTTTTATGCCCCAACGCACACGAGCGTCATTCAGGCCTGCACCGAGCTTTATTTATTTATTTTGGGACTATTTTGAGTTTATTACATTTGAGTCTGGGCCCAGTGAAGTTTACTAACTGACACAAACGTCATGTATGCTGGGGTAACAGTGTGAAATATCCCCTAAGTGAGCCTGTGAAGTTGTATAGTGTAAATATCATTGTTTACATATTCAATTTCTCAAAGTAGATGAAAATTTAAGTAAAATGACACCACTGCTTATTTGAACATTTGATTCTTTATTCTTCTGGTTACGTTGACATGTGAATTTACGGTATTATTTAAATTCATTACCAAAACCCTTAAACGAACCCAGGGCACTCTAAAGACAGGGACCTATAGAGTGCTACATATGCATACATTTAAAAAATGGCAATATAAAAACTTTGCATGGTTTATGATGCTGATGACTGTTAAACCATCACAGTCTGTGAACATATTCTAGTTTGAGCTGAATAAAGTTTGCAACACAGAGCAAAAAGAAAACCTGACTAATCCTGTAAATCTGTTAAGTATACTATTAGTTGCAGAATAGACAACCCATGTTTAGGAACTCTTTAAAGTTGTGAGATCATAATATGACTTGCAAATTTGTTTAGCAAATTAGCTCAAAGGGGAAATATTAATAATTATTCATAACTCATTATGATTATTCATTATGATTAATTTTGAATATTTGAATCGTTAATCAGATTAACTTAATGTAGCTACATTCAAATTATAATCAATCAATCAGTTCATCCTGTGAACACTCAGTGTTGATTATTAATTGATTCTAAGAAAAAGGATATTTTCCACTGACAGAAAAATAATTCTTTCTTACCATTTCCAGTACTTTTAAGAGCATGTACAGAATCAGAATCACTTAAGTGACAATTTATACGCAGGCAGAGTCAGAACCAAACATATATTGCGCACAAACTTTATTAACTACATCATGAACACGTAACCAACTAACAAACACATACATACACACAAATCACACGTACATAGGTAAAAGGGGAAGTGAGAGTGAAACCGAAACTGGGAACAGGAAATGGAGAATCATTAGCATTCATTACCAAGCTCCTCTGTAGACAAAGAGGCCAGGCCACAGGAGTTGTCTTTGGAACAGATGACGATAAGAGAGTGCGGGAGGAAGCTGTGCTCTGGCTTTTAGCTTTTTGGATTCTGGCACCCTCCTCAAGGTGGACCTGACCAATGAGGAAAGAGGAAATCCTGAGCGGGAACTTCCTCTTTGGGGGCATTTATGGGTTTTGTTTCAGATCATGATAAAACTGGGCCTGGTAGTTTGTGTCCATTTTATGCTCCAATTAGTACAACAAACATGCACTGCATCTGATGAGGAAGTCACATACATGACAATGTAGGTCGTGAAATGAACATTAATTTGATAGGAGACACAATATATGTGAGGTAGTTTGTTCGTAGTTTTTATCATAAAGTATTCGTTAAACCAAGAACCGTACAAAAGACACTACAAACAACATTCCTACCCATAAACACAATGTCCTGGGATGCATGTTCATTTATAGATCAGTTCATCTATAAATTAGTGCAGGAAAATCTGTTTTTTTTTACAGGATTTGTGTCCTCCTTGTAGCCTGCAGAGGTCTGCATACTTTTGAGTTGTAAAAAGGCCTGCAGTCCTATTACCTCGAGGGGTTGGGTGGACCCTTTGGTCTGCAGTCAGAAAGGGGTTTTAGGAATATTTGTTAAATACAATAATTATTTGTGTCTGATTTCTCTCAGTTGTTACATTTGATATAGGAGATTGATTTGTAAGGGAAACATATTATGTGTATAATGTTTTAATAAAACTCAGATAAATAAAACAAGTTATGTAGTGGGCATAAAGCTAAAACCTAGTTCAAGAAATATGTGACCCAAACATGTTAAAAAATAATAATATAAAACATGAATCTGAACAGTTTGGAAATCCCAACAAAATAGAGTAATTGGAAAAACTAGCAAATTTTTGAAAAGCTTCCTTAATTCGGAATGTGGGTAGAGTTCATGTTCTAGATCAATAGATCCATTATGAACTCTTTAAAATAGAGATAGGACTGCTGTGTCAGGACTAAAGCTATTCTTATGACAAGAGCTGGGCTATACAGAGGTCATTTTGAAACAATGCTAAATTAGACAAGATATTTGTGTTAATGGTAAAAATTATATTACTTAAAGCCCCCCTGTTGTGAAAATCAAGTTTTTAATGTTGTTTATATGTCTATATGGTGTTTTTAATATGCTTTCAGGCAAGCAATGTGCAAATTCATAAGTCAACACCATTGACCCAGTGGGTCTCTGAGCTGGTGTGAGTAGAGACTGGGCTCATTTGCATATTCATGGTTTCATGTATACTAAATGACGCAAGGGTAGAGTTGCATTCAAGCTATTTTTAGGCATGAAGAAACTTTTTTCAAAGGAAAAACTTTTAAATATGTCAAAGATGGAGATCAAAGATGAGTTTTAAGGGATAAAATGATTGACTTGTAGCATCTGGACTGGATCACTGATGATCAATACATTTTTAGGTTTTAGGAAAAGCTTTTAACCTTCTGATTGTATAGGTAAATCTCAACTGGGTCCGGCCTGTCCTGAACCCCATGGGCAAGTGACATTTTATTGTGGCCATGTGTTGATGTAAAACAGATTCTCTCTGCAAGTCTCCCTGACTTCAAAAAGATCGGAATCAGCTCAGATCAAATCCCCCCCCCCAAGAAGACCACGCATACACATAGAGACATTCATCAAAATGTGAAAATTCCCAAGTGTTTTTCCTGTGTTTTTCTTTTTGTATGCATGTCTCCACACTTAGTTACATCTGTTAGCTGTGTTAGTTTAACTCTAAATGCTCATATTCAAGTGTAAGTGTAAGAGCCAGACACAAAGGATTAGTTTTCACAAAGTTTTATTGAACACGGATTCAGAACACAGGTGAATGGTTTGGTATGGTAAGTCAACAAAGTTCGTGCTTGATATAAGGTGACTTAGCTTGATGAGTAACAATGTCCTTCTTTCGTTTCCTAGGGAGTTTAGATAGCTGGCCAGTGGTCTGCGAGCACTCCTGAAGACGAGCAGGATGATGAAGAGATGACCGATGATATGCACAGGGCAGGTAAGTCATGCAGGTGAGTCTGTAGTCCTTGGAAGACGAGATCAGACAACTGGCTGTGTGTGAGTGCGTGTTATATAGGGTGAACTGTGATTGCGGGCAGGTGCGGATGATTAGAATTCTGGTGAGAGTGAACGAGTAGGCGGAGTTGTGTGTGTAGGTGATGTTGACGGTGTGACAGTACCCCCCCCCTCCACGGGCGGCTCCTGACGCCCAAGAAGGCCGACGACGGGGTCGACCACGTCCACGGGGTCCTGGTCGACTGGGATGTTCCAGATGGTACTGTGTGAGGAGAGTTGGATCCAGAATGTCATTACGTGCCACCCACGACCTCTCCTCTGGACCGTAGCCCTCCCAGTCGACCAGGTATTCTAGTCGGGTCCCACGCCGCCGGGAGTCCAGGATTTCATGGACCTGGTATATCCTCTCGGTGTCGGTGAGATCTGGAGGAGGAGGTACATCGGTGCTTGCAGGGTCTGTGGGTGGAAACATAGGATTAATGACTGGTTTGAGGAGTGAGACGTGGAAGGAAGGTGCTATACGATACGTGCTTGGTAGGTTGAGACGGTAGGTTACTTCGTTGATCTGCCTCTGCACTGTGAAGGGACCTAGGTAGCGGGGACTCAGCTTACGACAGGGCAGGCGCAGACGAATGTCCCGGGTAGAGAGCCATACTTGCTGGCCGGGTTGATAACTAGGCGTTGGACCCCGATGACGATCAGCTTGGATTTGGTGTCTGCGCACTGCCTGTTGTAGGTGTACATGTGCTGAGTCCCACACCCTCTCGCTCTGCTCGAACCAGTTCTGGACGGCTGGGACATCGGATTGTTCGCCGGACCAGGGAAAGAGTGCTGGCTGATATCCCAGCACGCACTTGAAGGGTGTGAGCCGAGTAGTGGATTGTTGTAATGAATTTTGGGCATATTCGGCCCAGGGAAGGAACTGGTTCCAGGATGACTGGTTACGGTGGCAGTATGACCGCAGGTATCTCCCGATCTCCTGGATTTTCCGCTCTGTCTGTCCATTGGTCTGTGGGTGGTAGCCGGAGGACAGACTAACGGTAACACCAAGGAGTTGGAAGAAGGCTTTCCAGACTCGGGAGATGAACTGAGGACCCCGATCCGAGACTATATCCTCTGGGAGACCAAAGTTGCGAAAGACATGGGTAAACAACATCTCGGCGGTTTGTAAAGCCGTAGGTAGACCCTTGATGGGGATGAGTTTGCACATCTTTGAGAACCTGTCTACTACCACGAGGATACTAGTGTAGGTATTCGAAGGAGGTAGGTCGGTCAGAAAGTCAACTCCAATATGAGTCCAGGGACGATGTGGAATTGGCAGGGGTACCAGCTTGCCCGCCGGCAGTTGACGAGGTGTATTGGTAATGGCACAGACAGAGCAGCCCTTGACGTACCGGGAGACATCCTGGGTCATACGGGGCCACCAATAACGTTGGCGAAGGAGCGAGAGGGTACGCTGGCTGCCTAGGTGTCCAGAGCCCGGAGAGGTGTGAGCGGATTCCAGGAGGAGCTGACGACAGGATGGCGGAACATACAGTTGTGTTCAAAATTATTCAACCCCCACTGAAATTGATTGTTTTGGCCGGTTTGACATTGATTTTGATCATTCAGTCATCCTGCTTACAATTAAATCAAAGAGGCACGTGTAGGTCAGACAAATATAACATAACATTTATAATGAAATAACCACAAATGTCTTTTCTCTGCTCACATCATTATCAGTTTTATTCAACCCCCAAGTGACATTCAATCTTAATACTTAGTACAACATCCTTTTACAGTTATAACAGCTTTTAAACGTGAAGCATAGCTTGACACAAGTGTCTTGCAGCGAGCTACGGTTATCTTCGCCCATTCATCATGGGCAAAAGCCTCCAGTTCAGTCACATTCTTAGGCTTGCGCACTGCAACTGCTTTCTTTAAGTCCCACCAGAGGTTCTCAATCGGATTTAAGTCTGGTGACTGCGATGGCCATTTCAAAATGTTCCAGCCTTTAATCTGCAACCATGCTCTAGTGGACTTGGAGGTATGCTTGGGATCATTGTTCTGTTGAAAGGTCCAACGTCTCCCAAGCCTCAGGTTTGTGACGGACTGCATCACATTGTCCTCCAATATCTCCTGGTACTGAAGAGAATTCATGGTACCTTGCACACGCTGAAGCTTCCCAGTACCTGCAGAAGCAAAACAGCCCCAAAGCATGATTGACCCCCCGCCATGCTTCACAGTAGGCAAGGTGTTCTTTTCTTCATAGGCCTTCTTCTTCCTCCTCCAAACATAGCGTTGATCCATGGGCCCAAACAGTTCTAATTTTGTTTCATCAGTCCACAGAACACTATCCCAAAACTTCTGTGGTTTGTCCACATGACTTTTGGCATACTGCAGTCGACTCTTCTTATTCTTTGGAGACAGCAAGGGGGTGCGCCTGGGAGTTCTGGCATGGAGGCCTTCATTACGCAGGGTGCGCCGTATTGTCTGAGCAGAAACTTCAGTACCTACATCTGACAAATCTTTTCTCAGTTCCTCAGCAGTCACACGGGGACTTTTCTCCACTCTACGCTTCAGGTAGCGCACAGCAGTCGAAGTCAGCATCTTCTTTCTGCCACGACCAGGTAGCGTTTCAACAGTGCCCTTTGCCTTGAATTTGCGAATGATGCTTCCTATGGTGTCTCTTGGTATGTTTAACATCTTTGCAATCTTCTTATAGCCATTGCCCTTCCTGTGAAGAGTAATCACCTCTTCTCTTGTCTTCCTGGACCATGCTCTTGACTTCACCATGTTTGTAACCACACCAGTAAATGTCTAGAAGGAGCTGAGTATCACAGTCATTTTAAAGCTGCCTAATTGGTGCTTATTAGGCTTTATTGCTGCTCCCTGACATCCACAGGTGCTTTCAATACCTGATTGAAAACACTTCAATGGACCTCTGTTCTTCAGAGTGGTAGTCTTTAAGGGGTTGAATAATTGTGTCAATGAAGAATTCACAAAAGAAACATTTACTACTGTATTACAAAACCAATTGATGTCATTTTAGTTGCATATGCTTCTTTAAGAAGTCCTTGTAGGATTTCATTCTGAATTCAATTACAAATGTACTCTAAATTCTCTAAAACCATTTACAGCATTGGGGGGTTGAATAATTTTGAACACAACTGTACATCAGCTCCTCCGGTCCTCCCGGCGGAGCAGGATTGGTATCTTGGGCCTGGAGAATGTGGTTGTCCCACTCCCACTGAATGGGACTGACGATGACGGCCGGAGGAAGAATCGGCTCTGGAGGCGACTGGCTAGGATCAGGAGTGTGAGTTCGAGAGAGGGCATCGGCCTGTACGTTCTTCTCTCCTCTTCGGTAGGTGACAAGGAAATCAAATCGAGTGAAGAATAGAGCCCAGCTGGCCTGACGGGTGTTTAGTCGCTTGGCCTCCCGGAGGTATTCGAGATTTCGGTGGTCTGTGATGACCTCGAAAGGGTGGTTAGCTCCCTCCAGCCAGTGCCTCCATTCTTCGAGAGCGAGCTTTATTGCGAGAAGTTCACGATTCCCAACGTCATAGTTCTGCTCCGCCGGGGATAGCTTGTGTGAGAAGAAGGCGCATGGATGAGTACGAGGTGGGTCGCCCTGCCATAGGATGGCTCCTACTCCGGTCTGAGAAGCATCGACCTCGACACGAAATGGTAGGTTAGGATCTGGGTGTCGCAGGATAGGCGCCGAGCTGAATGCTTCCTTGAGTTGGTCGAAGGCAGCCTGAGCGTGCGGATACCAGGACAGAGACTTGGGGCCCTTCTTGAGGAGCGAGGTGAGAGGTGAGCTTAACTGGCTGAAGTTATGGATAAACTTTCTGTAGAAATTGGCGAACCCCAGGAATCGTTGCAGTTCTTTGATGGTCTGAGGTTCCGGCCACTCACGAATGGCATCCACCTTCCTCTGGTCAATACTCACTCCATGTTGATTGATCACGTACCCCAGGAAGTGGACCTCGTGGATGTGGAACTCACATTTTTCCAACTTAAGGTATAGCTGGTGAGCTCGGAGTCTCTGTAGGACCTGGCGAACATGATTATGATGGTCTGGTAAGTTTTGGGAATATATCAGGATATCGTCGATGTAGACGATGACAAATTTCTGGAGGAGATCGCGGAAGATCTCATTCATATAATTCTGAAAGACTGAGGGAGAGTTCGCCAGGCCATACGGCATCACCAAGTACCAAGCCATATGCTTTTTTTTTAGTACTAGAAAGTTTACTTTCATGGCCAGAGAAGAAAACTTCTTTTCTAGAATTGATAAGAAAATTGGACTGATAGTTTTGCTGGACAAAACAAACCAGTCTTTCTAAAATTAATTCTAAAGCTAGAAATAATTTTAGACCATATGTATTCATAATTAATTATAATTTGTTGTAATAGATAATCCATATATACCTAATTCCCTTCATGGTTGATTCATATTCATAATTAAGGCATAACGTGTTGTGTTTCAGTTGTGAATATATTTCATCCATTTGAGCAATTTACTGCAGACTACAGGGGGACTTTAATGATAATTACTGATATTAGAAATTCCAAAACTTTTACTGGTTAGACCTTGTTATACAGATCCTTAAATACCTAGTTAAGAAAATGGTTAAGAGCGCAGAAAACACACAAAGCTGAATCTTCATTTTTCAAAAGAAATGCATGGGAATTGTCACAGTCACCAGCACTAGCATTCCATTTCCCAGCATCCCTTCTGTTCCACGCCTGCACACAATCATCAATCACCTGCACCTGCCAGCCATCACCCTTGTTACCACTCATCAGCACTCCCTTCATATGCTGTCACCATCCACACCACAGTTGTCTGATCTCGTCTACGATCTCGATCTACGACAAGGGTCCATGACCCTACCTGTTACTCACCTGAGCTACTTACAAGGAATGGGGAATTGAAGCCTCACAAAGCACTGAGGCGTTCCCCTGGCGTTCCGGGAAAAGATTCAAAGCTTTGAGAGTGTTGAGAACAGCACCATTTGGTGCTTTTTTAAAATAAAGCAGCCAGAAGTATGTGGAAGAAGCTCTGTCAAATGAAGCAACCACAACACACTCCATAGTTTCAATGTTATGCGTACAAATAAAAGCCTTATACATTTGTTTTTAATTTGTCCATTAAATAAATTCATTTACCCATTAAAGTGTGACAGTAAAATGTAATATGAGCTTATGATTCAGTAAGTCCTAATGTACTCTATCTCTACACAGACATAGTGTGATAGGATCATCGATTTACACTTTGAGGAAAATAACTGTAGCGAGGTGTACTTTATTTTAAAACTGCAGATTTTGGTCGTATTCTTGAGTGTTTTCACTCACATCCAAACTGTTGGATCACTGTTACGGTTACTGATGAGCTGGACCTGAACAAGCCGGAATAGCACTTGAGAGTGAAATGAGTGATTATAAACCATACACCAAAAAAAAACAAAAAAACATGACGCACGTTCACTCTCTTCCATTGTAGTAAGTAAGGCCACCAGTGTGCCAATATGGTGCTGACATCTTGAGTCTCATGTCTGCAGTTGTAAGTGTAATGTGACTGACACAGAGCTTCAGTAACAATCAATGCTCACAGTTTATAATGTTTATAATCTGATGTTAAATTCCTTGTGTCTGTTACATCCTAATCTGAAGCTACATCCTTCATAGTTGGACCCTTCTGTGACTGGTTAGACACGTACACATAATCAGATCTCAAATGATCTGTAACAATGCAATACTATCAGATATAAAAAATATTTTTACTCACGTACAGTTGTGTTCAAAATTATTCAACCCCCCAATACTGTAAATGGTTTTAGAGAATTTAGAGTACATTTGTAATTGAATTCAGAATGAAATCCTACAAGGACTTCTTAAAGAAGCATATGCAACTAAAATGACATCAATTGGTTTTGTAATACAGTAGTAAATGTTTCTTTTGTGAATTCTTCATTGACACAATTATTCAACCCCTTAAAGACTACCACTCTGAAGAACAGAGGTCCATTGAAGTGTTTTCAATCAGGTATTGAAAGCACCTGTGGATGTCAGGGAGCAGCAATAAAGCCTAATAAGCACCAATTAGGCAGCTTTAAAATGACTGTGATACTCAGCTCCTTCTAGACATTTACTGGTGTGGTTACAAACATGGTGAAGTCAAGAGAATGGTCCAGGAAGACAAGAGAAGAGGTGATTACTCTTCACAGGAAGGGCAATGGCTATAAGAAGATTGCAAAGATGTTAAACATACCAAGAGACACCATAGGAAGCATCATTCGCAAATTCAAGGCAAAGGGCACTGTTGAAACACTACCTGGTCGTGGCAGAAAGAAGATGCTGACTTCGACTGCTGTGCGCTACCTGAAGCGTAGAGTGGAGAAAAGTCCCCGTGTGACTGCTGAGGAACTGAGAAAAGATTTGTCAGATGTAGGTACTGAAGTTTCTGCTCAGACAATACGGCGCACCCTGCGTAATGAAGGCCTCCATGCCAGAACTCCCAGGCGCACCCCCTTGCTGTCTCCAAAGAATAAGAAGAGTCGACTGCAGTATGCCAAAAGTCATGTGGACAAACCACAGAAGTTTTGGGATAGTGTTCTGTGGACTGATGAAACAAAATTAGAACTGTTTGGGCCCATGGATCAACGCTATGTTTGGAGGAGGAAGAACAAGGCCTATGAAGAAAAGAACACCTTGCCTACTGTGAAGCATGGCGGGGGGTCAATCATGCTTTGGGGCTGTTTTGCTTCTGCAGGTACTGGGAAGCTTCAGCGTGTGCAAGGTACCATGAATTCTCTTCAGTACCAGGAGATATTGGAGGACAATGTGATGCAGTCCGTCACAAACCTGAGGCTTGGGAGACGTTGGACCTTTCAACAGGACAATGATCCCAAGCATACCTCCAAGTCCACTAGAGCATGGTTGCAGATTAAAGGCTGGAACATTTTGAAATGGCCATCGCAGTCACCAGACTTAAATCCGATTGAGAACCTCTGGTGGGACTTAAAGAAAGCAGTTGCAGTGCGCAAGCCTAAGAATGTGACTGAACTGGAGGCTTTTGCCCATGATGAATGGGCGAAGATACCCGTAGCTCGCTGCAAGACACTTGTGTCAAGCTATGCTTCACGTTTAAAAGCTGTTATAACTGTAAAAGGATGTTGTACTAAGTATTAAGATTGAATGTCACTTGGGGGTTGAATAAAACTGATAATGATGTGAGCAGAGAAAAGACATTTGTGGTTATTTCATTATAAATGTTATGTTATATTTGTCTGACCTACACGTGCCTCTTTGATTTAATTGTAAGCAGGATGACTGAATGATCAAAATCAATGTCAAACCGGCCAAAACAATCAATTTCAGTGGGGGTTGAATAATTTTGAACACAACTGTAAGTGTGTTACACCATTTCTATCAGATCCAATATAGAAGGCACACCATTGTTTTTTAATCTCACTCTGTCTGCAAATTCAGTCTCGATCTGTGTCTTGTTTACAAAATTTGTGGTGAAATGAAGCAAACAAACGCTCAATGTCTTACTCACGTCAGCTAAGTGCAGCAGGCAGTTAAAACGCTAGGTGCCCAGGGCGCATAAACAGCGCCCAGAATGCTCACTGCCATAGAAAACAATTAAAAAAAGGCACCTCTCACTGCAAAAAAAATATGTTCTGTCTGATCGGGGCCTTATTCCAAAAGGGATTAAATTCATTATTTTCCTCAAAACTCTACAAATACCCCACAATGCCAACATCAAAGTAGTTTATTTGAAATCTTTGCAAATTTATTACAAATAAAAAACAGAAAAAACAAAATCACATGTACATAATTATTCACAGCCTTTGTTCAGTACTTTGTTGAAGCACCTTTGGCACCAATTCCAGCCTCAAGTCTTTTTGAGTATGATGCTACAAGCTTGGCACAGCTATTTCTGGGTAGGTTCAGACCAAAAGTCTATAAGCCACATATCCATTCCCGGTGTGGCCATCTCTGGAATGGCAGCAGCCATATGGAGTCAAGGCTTGGGTATGGTGGCCATCTTGTGACGAGGCTCTGGGATGGCGGCCATGATGATCGTGGGACAGAGGACAGAGATGGTATCAGTAGCTCTGTGGGGAGGTGTCGGCGGACAAAAATGTGGAGGGTACCGGCATGGGGTGAGCTGGTGAGGCTCTGTGTGTTTCCAATGGGCCTGGATGAGTTCTTCTTGAACCTCTTCTACTTCAAAATTAGAATCGTTTAGAGCAGTGGTTCCCAAAGTGGGGGTCGCGACCCCCCGACCCCGGCGCAGGGGTCGCAAGATGATTTCCATTTTTTTTTTTTTAAAGTGGAAAAAATATATAGGCCCTATATATATATTTATGTTTATATATTATATATTTATATATTTAGTTGCAATTAATTTAATTCAATACTTATTAAATGGTGTTTGCAGACAAGTCTGATAAAAAAAATGTATAATGTATATTTTTTAATTAAATTTGTAATTTTGTCCCAGACATTATACGAGATTACGTCAGCATCAATCACAATCAAGTTGCGTACATCACACGCTGTTGTTTGCTAAAGCTAAAGGTGTTTGGAGGCTACAAACAAATAATACCTGCTTTAAAATGAAACGGTGGTTAATATCTACAACAGAAAAACCGAAAGGAGGAGAAAAGTCACTGGTGAGGCCGGTTGATGGTGCGAAGACTGCAGTTGCGGAGGTTTTATGAACAGCATTCATATTTTCAAAGCTTTAGCATAGCATTTTTCAGCTTTATGCACACTTAATATCTAATGCAAGCACATTTATAAATGCACACAAACACAAGTAGCTTCAAGATATTGTGACATTATGACATTGAAATGTTTATTGTAAATGAAGGACATCGTTTTGATGTGTAAAACTGACATTGATATTGCATTATATGTGTGATGCTGAGAGAAATGAGGAAGAATTATTTAGCATGACACAGAAATGCTTTACCGAGTACTTAGTGTTTCGGACACGTTGACCGTCGGATTAGCATGAGCGCGCGGGCGTGTGTGTGTGTGTGTGCCGCTCAGACCTGCTCGACTGGTTCCTGACGGCAGAACAATGTTCAACCCAACATAGTTGCAGTTACTTTCCGAGAGAGAACAGGTAAATATCGAGCGGCTCATGCAGAATTGTAACACTGATTTTTCACGTAGAACAATAAAATATAACTTTGTGTGCTTTGAGACTGGGCATAAAATCGATTTGCTGTACATATCAGGCGACGGGAGGAGTTGTTGGGGTGGGGGAGGTGCGGGGTCGTGGAGCAGCAGCGCATTTATCATGGGGGTCGCGGGCTAAAAAGTTTGGGAACCCCTGGTTTAGAGAATATGGCAACATTTTTATTAAAAAATCTTTATTTGAATATGGAAACTTGTTACCTCATTCTACAATATTTCTTTGATTAAATCGCTGACAGAGCATAGTCCATACCTAGCAAGCATTAGCCATCATTTCACCATCTACGTAAAATAAACCCGATATAGTCCGGCTATGAGTAACACTTCTAGCCAAAATAACCTTGAATTTAGTTACATGTCGTTTTTTGGCCAAAATAACTTGCCCGATGTATGATATTCCATCATCAACAACAGTGATTACAAAGTGTTTGGTTTCATATGGTCTATTAAATTTTCACTGACAGCCCAGATTTTGCCTTGTTTTGGTTTAGACGTCCGGGCTATGTTTGGACGGCTATTAGATGTATTTTAAATGCAAAATTGCTTGCTGGGTAGCAACGAGATGAACCCCGCACAAAGACTTCTGTCTATTCCTTAGTAAAAGTTTGTCTCACTCTCAGCAGGTTTGTGAAGAGGTTAAGAGAAAACTCTTAGCTAAGAATTTTTACTGCTATTTAGGATAACTCTTAGTGGTAGGATAAAATGTTTTGTGAATACGGCCCCAGATGGCTAAGCAACAACTTTTGACTGTAATGTATAAATTTACAAACTTATCAGGAAACTGAGACCTGCGGAGACATGCCAAGCCCCAAATCACCACAGGCCCACACAATGACATTCTATGACATCACTATGCCCAGCTAGTTCAGACATTCCAGAGTTTCTCTTAAACCAGCAGAAACTTCAATGAATTCACTTTCTTTAATTCTCAAAATTACTGTCAATGATATGAATTAATCACCAGTAGGTACCTTATATATATCCTATGTATCATGTGTGTTTTATATAACCTGTGTAGTTCTTCCTATGTGTGAGACATTTATTAAAGCTGCTTCACATGTTTTCCTGCCTCCTTTAGAGGAATTAATCACCAGAAGTAGCCTTAGACATATCCTATGTATCGTGTGTATTTCATATAACCAGCAGAGTTCTGTCTGTGCTTTTAACATTTATTACAGCTAAATTCTTATGAAGCCTACTCCAGTTATGGGAAGTATATGCTCTTTGGTATCAATGTGATGGGTGAATGATTTTCAGTATTTTGATACTAAGTAGATTGTGAAGGATGCACCACATTTAAACCATGAAAGTTGATTTCTGAAAGCGCTGACTAAAACTTGCGAAAGTTTGGGCTCACGTGACCATGTGGAAATTATGCTAATTATATTCAGTAACAGGAGAACTGGGCATCTGAACCGCCCAAAACCATAATTGATTGTTGGAAACACTCGGAAGGATGGGTCAGATGGACATGATTAGGAACCAATGACAAGCTGTCTGGCTTTGCTTTTTGCCTTGGCTTTTGCTTTGATTCATGCTGACTTCTACCATCATCCTGATGGCTCATTACCTCTTCAAGAGCTCATTAAAAACTCATCAACTCTTCTTATATGAGCCTTAGTTGAACTTCGCGGAAGAAACCCATTTCAAATTCCCTTGCTTACAGCAACTCATTGAGACAATATTTTGCATCATTGCATCAAGAGCCAGCCTCTTTTGCAATGACCTTTTGTGTCTTGCCCTCCTTGTGCAAGGTGTCAATGGTCGTCTTTTGGACAACTGTCAAGTCAGCAGTCTTCCCCATGATTGTGTAGCCTACAGAACTAGACTGAGAGACCATTTAAAGGCCTTTGCAGGTGTTTTGAGTTAATTAGCTGATTAGAGTGTGGCACCAGGTGTCTTCAATATTGAACCTTTTCACAATATTCTAATTTTCTGAGATACTGAATTTGGGATTTTCCTTAGTTGTCAGTTATAATCATGAAAATTAAAAGAAATAAATATTTGAAATATATCAGTCTGCGTGTAATGAATGAATATAATATACAAGTTTCACATTTTGAATGTAATTAGTGAATTAAATCAACTTTTTGATGATATTCTAATTATATGACCAGCACCTCTAAATGATGTTTTTTGTGCAAACAAAGCCCTCAAGTCGTTTCATAACATTGAGTTTAAGCCACTGGAGTCACACGGTCAGAAGTTTCTCAGCAAGACATTGTCCGAATGTAATTTTTTTTTTATTTAAAAAAGTAAAAAATTATCTTTCAAATGATACCAACCTTTTGACTCTCCTTGCAAGAGATTTGGAGTCATTATTTCTGTGCATGTCAAAAATAAGATAAAAAAAATAAAAAATAAATTTGTTCCAAATGCTGTAACTTTATCCGATCACCACAAAATTTGAATAATATATTCTTAATATATATATATATAATATAATTCTTATATTTAATTTCTGAGATATAGTCATTTAAATGGTTTATATTCAACAAAAATCTTGAGGTAAAATGTCATGTAGCTCACACGTTCTTCACAAGCTGTTATACTGATGATTTTATGAGCTCCGGGCTCTGTGGTTCACCCTTTTACATGGTTGTATTTTAGGGGCTCTGTAAACAGGGTTGGGGAGTAACGAAATACAAGTAACTTAGTTACGTATTTAAAATACAAAATTTGAGTAACTGTATTTCATTACAGTTACATTTTAATTGGGTGGTAATCAGATTACAGTTACATCTGAAAAGTATTTTAGATTACCAAAGTGATTACTTTGAATTTTAATGTCATTTAAACAACAATTGGTGATTCTCTGACTCTGACAGTCTGAAAAAGTGGAGTTAAGTTTCATCAACATTTTAATACTTTTAAGAGGGATCATAAAAAATGTATTATTTTTATTTAGTACTGTCCTGAATAAGACAAAATGACTTTATGAATTTATGAAAAAATTGCCCAACTATCAAATTAGCTGTCCTGTCCTGTCATGACCTGGATGATCCGCGACTGTTTTCATGTTTTGTGATAGTTGTCTGTGAGACATTTTATAATTGTAAAAAAGGTCACTGCAGCTTTTTCTCACAATTTGTTTTTTCCCTCACAATTGTGAGTTTGCATTTCAAAATTATGACTTCTTTTTCTCAGAATTGCGAGATTTAAACTCACAATTGCAAGTTATAAAGTCAGAATTGGGAGATATAAACTTGCAATACTGACTTTTTTTCTTGCAGTTGTGAATTTAGTATGTGAGTTTATATCTCATAATTCTGACTTTTCTCAATATTGTCAGTTTATATCTCATATTTTTGACTTTTCTTAATATTACGAGTTTATATCTCATAATTCTGACTTTTCTCAATATTGTCAGTTTATATCTCACATTTTTTACTTTTCTTAATATTGCGAGTTTATATCTCATAATTCTGACTTTTCTCAATATTGTCAGTTTATATCTCATAATTTTGACTTTTCTCAATATTGTGAGTTTATATCTCAATTCTGACTTTATAACTCGCAATTGCAACTTTATATCACACAATTCTGAGGGAAAAGGTCAGAATTGTGAGATAAAAACTTGCAATTACCTTTTTTGTGTTTTTTCCACACTTATTAGTATTCCAAAGTATTCTAAAGTATTTAGATTAAGTTACCAAACTTGAGTAATGTAACGAAATACGTTACAAATTACTTTTTAAAGCATGTATTTTATAATCTGTAGTGAAATACATTTTAAAAGTAACCTACCCAGCCCTGTCTGTAACACACACCTTTTCACCTACAGTAGCCAAACTTCATGCAGTTATAGATCTCAACAGGAAGCTGGCTATTATGGGTTATTTGAAAAACAGGAACAGGAAGTTAACTTCTGCATACACTGACGGATTTTGATGAAACTTCAGCTGTTGGAGGCCTATCACATGAATGTGACTAATATCAGTCAAAGTCATATAGCCACCAACTGGCAGTCACTTTCAAAATGCTTTAAAAGGACCCTCTTATTTTTACCCACTTTGCTTTAATCTTTTAGGATTAGGGTTCATGAAAAATAAACCTCTGCAATGTCATAGTGTCAGAGATCGGTCAGGCTCTGCAGTCAGCCAACCACAATGATCGTCATCACCGGAGTATTAATCATCCACCCCTGAAGCTCATCATCTCATCACCAGCACTAGTTATAAGCACACACTTCACCTCTGCACTTCGTCCGGTCTCAACTTCGGTTACGGACTCTATACCTGCACTAATACTTACCTTGATATGTTCCAGCTCCCTCGTCTTCATAGTTACCCTGTGTTCCTGTTCCATCGTCGTCTGTCTGTGTCTCCAGCCATCTTCTCTCCCAGGACGCTTACATCACTTCAACCCCGGACGCGAAGTGTGTGCCCTGTACCTCGCCATTGTCAGCTCATCCATTCATCTAGTAAACGGAAAATCTGTCAGTATATTGTTCTCTCATCTAATACTCCTATACATTCCAATGTACCTGTGTTTGTGGATCCCGTGGTGTTCAATAAACCTATTGCTTTGATATACTTCTCTGTGAGTCTGTGTTCCGTTACAGAAGACCGGACCTTCAACAGAATAACAATGAGCACGCCGGATCCCTTCCAGGAGCTTGTTGATGCTCTCCGCCGAGCGTTACAGGGCACCACTTCCGCATCAGCGACCCACGTCACTCCTTCGCCACCCGCGGCCTCCAGTCCCGTGGCCACACTGGGGCCCTACTCTGGCTCGGCGGAGGATTGCAACGGGTTCCTCCTACAATGCACACTGGCCCTGGAGATGCAATCGGCCCGGTTCACCATGGAGAGATCAAAGATCGCTTATATTATTACCTTGCTGAGAGGACCAGCACTACAATGGGCAAATACTATCTGGGAACAAAAGGGTCTCGCTACCCTAACGTTAACACATTTCCTCCATCACTTCCGTGAGGTATTCGGAATCCCAGACGGAGATTCATCCATTGGTGAGTAATTATATCATCTTACCCAAAATAACATGTCTGTATCCAAGTATGCTCTTCAGTTCAGAACCCTCGCGGCAGCTAGCGGATGGGATGAACGCGCTCTACTCACCACCTATCGTCAAGGCCTCCATCCCCGGGTTCGATTGCAATTGGCTGCGTACGGCGACTCCATGGGCCTAGAACGGTTCATTCAACTCTCCATACATACGGAGCGACGTATGCAGCCTTGTATGGAAGATCTCTAGGGTCAGTCACTACCAGTGCCTCGCCGCCAGTCAGAGTATGCCAGTTCTCCGGAACCAGAACCCATGCAATTGTATCGTGGATGAAATTGGATCGATTCATCTCCGACTCCCTCTGCCGCCAGCTCAACATCAAGAAAAGAACCATCTCGAAACAATACCAAGTCCAGGCCATCACCGGGAAACCTATAAATCGCCGGAATGTTCGACATAAGGTGGGACCAATTCAGCTACAACTGGGTCTACTACATCTAGAAGAAATCACTCTTCTGGTTCTGGAGAACTCAACAGCTGGCATAATACTCGGACGTCCGTGGTTGGAGCAACATGACCCCGTCATCTCATGGCGAAATGGCGAAATCCTGAAGTGGGGTGATAACTGCTATCCTGGGTGCTTTCCTCATCTTCCTTGTCCTGTTACTCCTCTTCCAGTTCAGTCTACGTCCATCGAAAGCCCCATTGAACAGCAATCCACAGACATTCCTGAATGTTACACCCACTTCAGTGACATCTTCTGTCCCCAGCGGGCGTCGTCGTTGCCTCCACACCGGCCATGGGACTGTGCCATCGATCTCCTTCCGGATGAGCCAGTGCCCCACGGCAAGATCTACCCTCTTTCGCTTCCAGAGCAGAAGGCCATGGAGGAATATGTGGAAGAGGCCCTTCAGCAAGGTTACATCCGCCCTTCCACGTCCCCTGCTGCTTCCAGCTTTTTCTTTGTGGCGAAGAAGGACGGAGGCTTGCGGCCCTGCATCGACAACCGGGCTTTGAACAAGATTACCGTCAAGTTCTGGTATTCTCTCCCCCTCATCCCAGCTGTCCTGGAACAACTCCGGGGAGCTACAATCTTCACCAAACTGGACCTCCGCAGCGCCTATAACCTCGTGCGAATACGTGAGGGGGACGAATGGAAGACCGCTTTCGTGACCCCTACTGGTCACTATGAATACTTGGTCATGCCGTATGGATTGGTCAATGCCCCCTCCGTATTCCAAGACTTTATGCACGAGGTGCTCCGGGAGTTCCTTCATCGGTTCGTGATTGTCTATATAGATGATATCCTGATTTACTCCCGGAGCCTAGCCGAACATCGCTCTCACGTTGCGGAGGTCCTCCAGAAACTCAGAGAGTACCACCTCTACCTCAAGGCTGAGAAATGCAGCTTCCACCAGTCCTCCACTCAGTTCCTTGGTTATCAGATCAGCAAACAAGGTATCAAGATAGACGAGTGGAAAGTAGAGACAGTCCGGAACTGGCCCCAACCGAGTACTGTTAAGGAACTCCAACGGTTTCTTGGATTCGCTAATTTCTATTGGAGGTTTATCAAGAATTACAGTACCATCACAGCTTCTCTTACTAACCTCCTCCGCAACAAGCCCAAGTCTCTGTCCTGGATACCAGCTGCTACCACAGCCTTTGAAACCCTAAAGTCTTCGTTCACGACTGCCCCACTCGTCACTCATCCTGACCCCAACAAAAGGTTCATCGTGGATGTCGACGCCTCAACCATTGGAGTGGGAGCGGTTTTGTCACAGCAGCAGGGGACACCACCTCGTCTTCACCCATGCGCCTTCTTCTCTAAGAAATTCACCACGGCGGAGGTCAACTATGACACCGGCAATCGTGAGTTGTTAGCCATCAAGCTCGCATTGGAGGAGTGGCGTCACTGGTTGGAAGGAGCTAAGGAGGAGTTTTTGGTATTAACAGACCACAAGAACTTACAATATCTCCGTGATGCCAAACGTCTAAATCCACGTCAAGCTAGATGGGCTCTCTTTTTCACCCGATTCCATTTTTCAATCTCCTATCTTCCTGGCAGCAAGAACGTGAAGGCCGACGCTCTCTCCCGACTTCACACGCCTGAAGAAGACAATGAAAATCCAGAACCCATCTTACCCACTCAAATCACTGCCTGTCCTATCCAGTGGACCCTGGACGACGAACTCGCCTCCTCCAATGCGGAAGCGCCACCTCCTCCGAGGTGTCTACCTAACCATACCTATGTACCAGGACCACAACGTACTCAAATAATTCTCACGGTACATTCTTCAGTGGGCACTGGCCATCCAGGGGCCAACCGCACCCTCTCGCTGCTTCAGGAACGCTTCTGGTGGCCCAACATGGCCATGGATGTCAGGAGGTTCGTCCGAGGATGTGCGGAGTGTGCTATCTCCAGGACATCAAGAAACCTCCCCGCTGGAAAACTTGTTCCTCTGCCTGTTCCCCAACGTCCCTGGTCACACCTGGGAGTTGATTTCGCCACCGACCTACCTCCTTCTGATGGTCACACTTGCATCTTCGTAATCGTGGATCGTTTCTCTAAAGCCTGCAAACTCATACCCCTCAAGGGTTTACCTACTGCAATGTCCACAGCAGAATTGCTGTTCAATCATATTTTCCGCTACTATGGAATCCCCGAAGATATCGTCTCAGAGGGAGGACCCCAATTCATCTCGCAAGTCTGGAAAGGATTCTTCAAACTCCTGGGTGTGGCGGTCAGTCTATCCTCTGGTTATCATCCTCAGACAAACGGGCAGACGGAAAGGAAGATCCAAGAGATAGCACGCTTCCTGCGAACCTTCTGCCACGGCCACCAGGACTCTTGGAACCAATTCCTTGGCTGGGCCGAGTACGCACAAAATTCCCTTCGTCAAGCATCTACTGGACTGACTCCCTTCCAGTGCGTACTCGGGTACCAGCCACCCCTCTTTCCTTGGTCAGGAGAATCATCGGATGTCCCATCAGTAGATCATTGGTTCCGAGAGAGTGAGAGGGTTTGGCACTCAGCTCATCACCATCTCCGGAGGGCAGTGCGCAGACAACAACTCCAAGCTGACGCCCGACGTTCTGATCCTCCTCATTACCAACCCGGGCAGTTAGTTTGGCTCTCTACAAGGGACATCAAGCTGCGCCTGCCCTGCAAGAAGCTGAGTCCCAAATACATTGGTCCCATCACACGGCAGATCAACCCAGTCACGTATCAGTTAAACTTACCTTCACATTTCAGAATTCACCCTACCTTTCATTTATCACTGTTGAAACCCTGTCACTCACCCATATCTGTTCCTTCCTCAGAGCCTGACCAGAATGAGGAACCTCCCCTTCCACTGATCGCGGATGAAGGAACCATCTACACAGTACAGGATATTCTGGACTCCCGGCGCCGTGGTGGCCGTTTAGAGTATCTCGTGGATTGGGAGGGCTATGGTCCAGAGGAGCGGTCCTGGGTCCCCAGACAGGATATACTGGATCCGGGACTTCTCACCACCTTCCATGAAACCCATCCTGATTGTCCTGCATCGCGAGGAAGAGGAAGGCCACCGTGACGTCGGGGTCCGCGGCCCTCAGGAGCGGGCCGTGGAGGGGGGGGTACTGTCAGAGATCGGTCAGGCTCTGCAGTCAGCCAACCACAACGATCGTCATCACCGGAGTATTAATCATCCACACCTGAAGCTCATCATCTCATCACCAGCACTAGTTATAAGCACACCCTTCACCTCTGCACTTCGTCCGGTCTCAACTTCGGTTACGGACTCTATACCTGCACTAATACTTACCTTGATATGTTCCAGCTCCCTCGTCTTCATAGTTACCCTGTGTTCCTGGTCCATCGTCGTCTGTCTGTGTCTCCAGCCATCTTCTCTCCCAGGACGCTTACATCACTTCAACCCCGGACGCGAAGTATGTGCCCTGTACCTCGCCATTGTCAGCTCATCCATTCATCTAGTAAACGGAAAGACTGTCAGTATATTGTTCTCTCCTATACATTCCAACGTACCTGTGTTTGTGGATCCCGTGGTGTTCAATAAACCTATTGCTTTGATATACTTCTCTGTGAGTCTGTGTTCCGTTACACATAGAACATAAAAATTCCTGTACACCTTCCGAAAACATAACTGTGCAGTAAAATGAAGCTTTGCTATCTGATATAAAATTACATTTCTGTAAAGTGCAAACATGGCTGCTGCAAGGAGGCCTGATATGTTTGGCTTAAACAAGCCGTCAAAAATCATGAAAATCACTTGACATCCAAGCAGATAAGTGAAGTTTATGGCTTTATATGGACATTGAGATTTAACTTGCATGAGTATTTTCCGTTATTTTGATGTTTTGGGGCACTTTTGATAATACATGTCAAGAGTGTGAAAACCAGTCAAATTCAAAATGGAGGATGTCAAGAAAGCTCTGAGAGAACTGGCAAAGAAAATTGATGGAATGGCTGAAAATGTGGGCAAGATAAGCGGTTTGGTAGAGGATGTGAAGAAACTAAACAACCTACTTGCACAGAAGGATGAGAAAATTGCAGAGCTGGAGAAAAGAGTTGATGACTTGGAGCAATATACAAGAAAAGAAGATGTGGTCATCAGTGGCCTAAAAACAACACACCGCACTTACTCCAATGTCATCCGAGGGGAAAGCAGCGAAGTTGATATAACAGAGGGAGAAAAACAGACGCTGGAGGAGCAGGTGATTAAGTTCTTCAATAGAAGGGACATCTCTATTCACAAGGAGAGTATCGCTGCTTGCTATACCCTCCCCAAAAGAAATGGACAAATGGAAAGAACCATCATTTTGAGATTTGTAAACAGAAAACAGAAAATAGAACTATTGAAACAAGGAAAAAAGCTAAAGGACACGCAGGTGTATGTGAATGAACATCTCACGAAAAGGAATGCTGAAATAGCTAAATATGCAAGGGCACTGAAGAAACAAAGGAAAATCCATTCAACTTGGACAAGGGATTGCAAAATTTGGATACGTACAAATCCTTTATCTGGTGAGGAGATGAAGGTCCTGCTAATCCAGGACCTTAAAGACCTGGAGAAATATGGCATTGTTTAGCCAACAAGAACATTCTCTTGAGGCCCAGATTTATCTGATAGAGGTTTGTTTCACACATAAAGAGCCCAACTTGGTGGTGGTGAGCAGATCTACACTTACTTGGAACAACCCTGCTATAAATTCTGAAGGTTTTTTTCTCTCTTTTTGGTTGAGATTGAGGGTTGACTTATTGTTTTTCCAAGTGTATTTCTTTATGTTCCAGAGACTTGTATTGAACTCACTTTCCTATTACAATATGCCTACCTGTCGACATTTTATATTACAACTTTTCAAAATTGTTTTTGTTATTTATTTATTTTTATTTTTTTGTTGTTGTTGGATTTCTCTTGGATGAATTGCTCTATTATCGCTTTTATTGGTGTGTATGTGCACTGATCAGAATGTGTGAGATTGGGAAGAATGTTCGCGATCACATTGAACAATTACTATGCAGGAACGAGATATAGACCCGGAAAGTAATTTTTTTGACCAAGTTACTAGAAATTGTTTTTATTATACTGAACCCCAATTTAAGGAAAAATTCAACTTGGAGAATGGTATATCAATTGTACATTTTAACAGCAGGAGTCTATATGCAAACTTTGATAAGATCAGAGACTATTTGCAACATAATACCATGCAATTTAATATAGTCGCTATTTCTGAGAGCTGGCTCAGTCATGACAAAGGGATTCATTTTGAACTAGAAGGCTATCAATTACATTTTGTGAATAGAGTAAACAAAAGGGGTGGGGGAGTTGCAATGTTTGTGGATAATAGGTTAAAGTATATGATTGTTGAAAGTATGACGACTGTTATTGATGACATTTGTGAGTGTATAACGGTGGAAATCGATATGGGTAAAATGAAGAATGTTATCGTTAGTTGTGTTTATAGAGCACCCAACTCTGGCATTGAAAGTTTTAAAGAAGTGTTTGAGGCCATGGTTTTGAATGCCAAGCAGAAGGTTGCCTATTTTTGTGGGGATTATAATATAGATTTCTTAAATCCGAGTAAATCACCTGCAATAGAAGAGTTTACAGATGCAATGTACAGTGCAGGCCTATATCCATGTATAACCAAACCGAGCCGAATTACCACCCACTCAGCAACAGTAATAGATAATATCTTTACAAATAACATTAGTAATTTAGAAAGTGGATTGTTAATAAATGATATCACTGACCATCTGCCAATATTTGTACTCCATGAATGCAAACACTATAACTTAGATACCAGCAAAATAAATATACAGAGGAGATTAAGAACAGATTACACCCTGAATAAATTAAAAAATTACTTGTTAGCTCAAGACTGGAAGCATGTTTATGAAGAAGGGGATGTTGACTTAGCTTATAGCTCATTTCTAAATACCTTTTTGACTTTGTATTATAAAAATTGTCCAAGCCAGCAATCAGAGATAACATCTAAACGTTCATATAAACCCTGGGTTACAAGGGGTCTGATGAACGCTTGCAAAAAAAAGAATACTTTATATAAAGACTTTGTTAAACATAGAACTGAAGAGAAAGAAATCAAATATAAGACATATAAAAATAAATTAACAGCTATCTTAAGAAAATGTAAAAAAGACTATTATAGTAGACTGCTGGAAACTAATAAAAACAATATAAAGGGTACGTGGAACATTTTAAATTCAATTATTAGAAGGAAAAAAACAAGTACTGGATTTCCAAACGAATTTATTCATAATGGTAAAATAATTAAAAACATGGATGATGTCGTGGCTGGCTTCAATGGATTTTTTGTGAACGTAGGCCCTAATTTGGCTGATGAGATAATACCTCCACAAAAGGGCGATGTCCCACAATTTTTTGAAGAAAGAAATCCAGCAACTATTTTTTTGAGAGATACTGATAAAACCGAAGTACTTGATATTGTTAATACGTTTAAGAATAAAACATCAAGAGACTGTAATGATATTGATATGTTTTTAATTAAACAATTAATTGTAGCAATAGTAGATCCCATAGTATATATCTCCAATCTCTCTCTGAAATTGGGTTCTTTTCCCACAAATATGAAAATAGCTAAAGTCGTCCCTATCTTTAAAGCTGGTGAACAGAATCTTTACACTAACTATAGGCCAATTTCACTGCTTCCCCAATTTTCTAAAATTCTGGAGAAGATATTCTCTATCAGATTGGACAGTTTTATTGATAAATATGGGATCTTAACTGATAGTCAATATGGTTTTAGATCAAATCGTTCTACATCTCTGGCTCTAATTGACCTGGTGGAAGAATTAACAACTAGTATTGATGACAAGAAGTTTGCTATAGGAGTATTTATTGACCTTAGAAAGGCCTTTGATACAATAGATCATCATATTTTGCTTCAAAAATTGGAAATGTATGGAATTAGGGGAATAGGGCTAAATTGGATAAAAAGCTATTTAGAACATAGACAACAATTTGTGCAGATAGGAGAGGAAAAGTCGAAGCTCCAAAATACAATATATGGTGTACCACAAGGTTCAATACTAGGACCAAAATTATTTATATTATACATAAATGATATTGTCAAAACTTCTGATTTGTTGAAATTTGTAATCTTTGCAGATGATACAAATATATTCTGTGAAGGAGAGAATCTCCAACATCTGTTGAAGATTGTCTCTGAAGAGTTGGCTAAGCTTAAATTGTGGTTTGATTTAAATAAATTATCTCTTAATGTAAAGAAAACTAAATTTATGATTTTTGGGAAACGTAGAATTCCTGAAGATTTAACTATTGAAGTACTGTGTGATAACACCAGATTAGAAAGAGTCTATGAAAACTCCTTTTTAGGAGTAATAATTGATCATAAGCTCTGCTGGAAACCACAAGTCAATTGTATCAGTTCTAAATTGGCAAAGATCAATGGTATATTTTGTAAAGTGAGACACATATTGAACCAGGAAACAATGTATATTTTATACTGCGCGCTTTTTCTTCCTTATTTGTAATACTGTACAGAAGTGTGGGGCAATACCTATAAAACCACCCTTAAGACGATATGCACTATGCAGAAAAAGGCAATTAGAATTGTCTGCAATGTTGGCTATCATGCACATACAAATGATTTATTTTTAAAATTGCAAACATTAAAATTTAAAGATATAGTGGATCTTAAGACCACACAAATTATGTACAAAGCTAAAAACAAAGTACTCCCTAGTAATATTCAAAAATGGTTTAAGGAAAGAGATAGTAGATACAATTTAAGAAGGAGAGGAAATCTCTCTCAATCAATGGCACGCACTACACTCAAAAGCATGTGCATATCTGTCAACGGGGTGAGGCTGTGGAATAATTTACCTGTAACAATTAAGGAAAGTAAACATATTGTGCAATTCAAAAGAAGGTTTAAAATGTCTATATTAGAAAAGTATATAAATTAAGGTGGACATGGGACAAATGTCTCATTTCCTCTTCAAGAGGTCGAGTTGAATTACAATACAGTCTGTTTCTTGCCATTTTGTATATATTTAAATTGTTATTATTATTGTTATTTTTCTTTATTTCTATTTCTATTTTTTATATACTGTATTGTGTGATTTATTTCCAGATAAATGTACTTCAAATGATGAAGTTTTTTCTCAATAAGGATAAATTATGATATTTTGTAAAGAGTAAACAGTAGCCGTTTCAAAGCTAGATGTGTAAAAGGGGAAGGCAAATATAAGTTAGCTTCTTCCTTCTCCCTTTTTGTTTCTTTTCTTTTGAACATGCTGAGACTTTTGTTTTTATTATTTTTTGTTAAAATATGTTTTGTTACTAATGATCATGTTCTGAAGAGGAAAAAGAAAAGAAAGAAAAATAAATTATTCATTCATTTATTCATTCAAACATTGTTGAATAAAAATTCACTAGTGTCAACACTGGATTACAGGAGTGGCAAAATGCAACAAATAAAATCGGACAGAGTTCACTTTCTATAAGCATTGTGAAACATGAACTAACTATGTTCTGTTTAGTTGTTTCTGTCATGTCTGTATGAGTTAAGATTAGTTACTATAGTTTCTGATTAGATAAAGTGCACCTATTATGCTATTTTAAATGTTGTTCATTTTGTTTTGTAGGTCACCTACAACACTTTTGCATGCATATAAGGTCAAAATTAATATACCTGTACATTGTATATCACCACATTTCACAATGATTAGAAAATGACTCATTCGTTGCTTCAGTTTCCCTAAACCCCTCCTTTCCACAGCCCTGCTCTGATTGGCCAGGTGGCACATTCTGTTGTGATTGGTCTGCCTCTTACAGTGCCTGTTGGAAGTGAAATGCCGGTTACTGGTGTAATCTTGGTTCTATGAATAGTGGAAGACCGCCAGAGATGGTCAAACTTAGTGGAAGGAGTTGTGTCTCACAAGCCATATCGAGAATACCGCATTTATTTGTCACCTGTGACCTTGACCAGTGAAGTGTCGGAAGCTATATCCGTTCCGTTCACATCACGGTCAGTCTCTGAAGTCATTCTCTCAGTCCGAGTGACCATAATGGAAGACACTGGTGGTCTTCCACTATTCATAGAACCAAGCTTACATCAGTAACCGGCATTTCACTGTTACATACCGCCAGAGACGGTCGAACATAGTGGAAGACGAATACAACCAAGTCACAATGACTACACCCTCCTAAATACAGTCTGATAATACAAGAGAACTGACCAAAGGAATGGGGGCCACAACTGATCAGGGGTGAGCCATGAACCAGTCCTTAACACAATGTCAAAATGCTCTCACTGGACACAGGGCGTACTGGTGGATTAAGACGTAATGCTCCCTTAAGAAAAGCCACCACCAATTTATCCACAGCAATCGATATCACCCTGACAGGGTTCTGATGTGCTGATAAGGCTGCCACGAACACCCTTAGAGTCGCTGGTGACCAGCCAGTGTCAAATAAATGTTGTAAGAATTCCAATACTGAACTGATGGTTAAAAGACTGCTCTGTCCACACGAAACAAAAATTTTCCATTTACTCGCATGAGTGTGATGTGTCGATGGAGCTCTCATGATAGTGTTCCTCACACCAGCGAAACACTGCGAGAGCTCTTGCTCAACCCCAGGGGCCATAAACACAACCTCAACTTGCTCGGTGAGAGGTGCCAAAGTTCCCAGTTCATTTACGATAACAGATCCTTCCGAACTGGCAATGGTTGCGCTGGACCAGTTGTTAGGGTGTGCAGGGCGCCACTAGAAAAAGCCTGTGGTGTCCCTCTTGAACACATCTTAGGACAGATCAGAAAAATGGAATTAGAGGGAAGGCATATAGGAGGAGATCCGGCCCGTCTTGGGCCAGGGTATCCTGGCCTGCTGATCCCGGCTCCTTGTGCTCTGTGAACCACAGAACCTCTGTGTCTGTCTGCTGGCAAAGAGGTCCACTGCTGCGGTCCCATAAATTGACTCAACAACCACTTTGTGCAGACACCTTACCCCTGGCATCGGACCCGATCAAGAGAGTGAATATGCCACACTGTTGCAGTCACCAGTAATGTGTGGACCTCTGAGCGACAGAAAGTGCTTGTTTGCCCACAACAGCAGCACTCATGAAAGTCGAAGGGAAGATAGCGACCTCGTGCCACACCGTGATGTTGTCGGTTCGCACCAGAATGTGCCTTCCTGATAACTCTTGTCTGAAGTGTCTTAGGGTAAGAAGCACTGCCCACAGCTCCAAAAGATTGATGTGAGATGTCCTCTGCTGCAGGGTTCAGCTGCCTTGTATGCCCTGCTGTTGCCACAGTCCTCCCTATGCGGTGAGGGACACATCTGATGTCACCACTTCCCTGCGTGCCGGGGGCGGTCCCATTGGTACACCCCCTTGCAGAAATTGTTGCTGCCTCCAAAGCCTCAGGCAGACAGAACAATTTATTGTCACCCAAAATAGGGTATGTAGGTTGTGGACTGCTGACAACCATCTGGCTATCAACCAACGCTGAAATGGGTGAAGGTGTAAAAGCCCTTAGTAAAAAAGTAACTTAGATATTTTGTTTTAAATTGAAAAAGTAATGCGTTGCTTTACTAGTTACTTGAAAAAGTAATCTGATTACATAACTCAAGTTACTTGTAATGCGTTACCCCCAACACAGATTCTGGATATCATTGTTTACATGGCCCATCTGTGTTTGACCTTTTGCCTGTTTTTGGACTTGATTGTGGATTACTCCTTCTAATAAATTCTACGTTTGGATCCTCAACCTTGGTGTCTCCATGCAGTTCGTTACAGTAATAACGTGAGTTAGCCGGTTAGTCAGAGATAATAAATACTGCATTTGGATCCTCAACCCTGGTGTGTCCATGCATTTCATTACAACCTTCTTATTATATCAAAATATTTTGCTTATTTTCTTCATTTTGTTGCTTATTATGTTGGCGCATATTCATTTTGTTACTTATTTTTTGTTTATATTCACTTTCTTGCTTATTTTCTTCTTTTTTGTTAATTTTGTTGCTTATTTTTTTTTAATTCTATTCAATTTCTTTCTTATTTTGTAGTGTTTTGTTCCTTTTGCTGCTTTTTCATTTTGTTGTTTTAGTTTCTTTTTACTTTATATGATATGCAGAGATTAATTTTTCGTGTTATATCAAGAGTACAGTTGTGCAGTTTTTAATTTTTTGCATCTTGAAATATTTCTATTCTATATCACTCTGTGTTGTGTTTGTTTCCTCTTTCTGTTTAGAAGATAACTGAACCTTTAAATCTCCTTTGTAAAAGCTTTACGAGGTATAAATAGTCCTCACTTTAGATGAACTCACAAAATGTTTTACCTGTAGTAAACATGAAACACAGTAGTAATATGTGTTGATAAATCATTTAATAACACACTGAGTAACTATTACTATGTCTGCATAACAAAATGTATAGATGTACATTTAAGCAGTTTATTAATCATTTACTTACACTTTTTAAATGATCTTTTGAACCATTGACAACTCCTAAATAACTGGATTTTCAATAATGTAATACTTAATTTAGAAATGATAAATTGGGTGAATACTGATAAACTGCAACAAACCATCCCATACAAAGATAATAATCGAAAGAAACAAAAAGCAAACATAGGTGGAGAAATTGCCATATTGACGTTATTTTCAAAGGAACAACAAAAAAAACCCTCAATATTTAGAAAATGTTCACACTTGTTTTTTTCCATATAAAAAAACAGTTTATAGTAACCATGACTGTTATTATATCTATATAGGACTGTGAGCAGTCAGAAGAGGACATGTCCACTGATCTCTGTCCAGCCAAGTCGTGGGATGGTGGACGAGAAGTTTCAGATTGTTGTAAAAAATTTACCACCAAGTCAAAAGGTGACACTACACTCTCTACTTCAATCAGAAGACAAGGACTTCTGGGAGGCGTTTGGACACTACATCAGTGATGAACATGGAACAATTACAGGTTCGTAGTGCTGTCTAGTGCATGGCTTTTACAAAAGTCCCAATGGTAACCACAGTTTCACTGAACCACTGTTGGTACTTTTTATTACTTTTCTTAAAAGGTGCAGATGACACACAGACAGACATATTTATTCACACAGACAGACTATACATACAGCATAGTGAAAATGGTCTTGGACAGATATTGAATTTTGGTAGGAAAATAAAATATATGTTAAAACCTGACATTAGCTGTGGAATTCCATATTTAAATAAATATGTTGAGATTTAGTTGGTTTAGATTTTGTTGACATGACATCAAACTTTTAACAGAATCAGAATTTGGTTATAAATGAAAACAATCAACCTATTGAGAAACTTTTATGATGTAATACTAAGGTTGGACAAAGTTGGTCAATATCTAATGTCAGACAGGTCTAAATAATTAATTTTAAGACATGAAGATAAAAAATGTAACAAAATTTAAAATCTCAGTTAACCTGGAATTCACAAATGTTTGACAGTTTTATTGGATAAATGACTGTGTAGAGGGGGCTCTGGATTGGAGAATGGTCTCTACAACCTCGGTTGACATCCTGGAATCTATGTACTGGATCCCCTGAGGGGCCAGGCCTACAGCTTCCACAACTCCAGACAAGGGTGAAATATAGATGCTTGAGACAGAGATCTTGTCTGATTGAAATCTCCAGAGGAGAGCCGTCAATGAGAGACATCAGGTCCTAGAACCACTTGGGCTGGCCAGAATGGGGCTACTAGCAACAGACTGACCCCATCCTGGTGAACCCTCTCCAAAACCCCTGGGTGGAGAGCGATTGGGGGAAATGCATACAGGCGTAGCCTCGGCCACACCTGCAACATAGCATCCAGTCCGAAAGGAGCTGAGGGAGAACCACAATGGACAATGTGTTGTTTCCTGTGTTGTAAAAAGTTCTATCTCTGCACGATCAAATTTCTACCACAGGAGCTCCACCACCTCGGGGTGGAGTCTCCATTCCCCAGGCCTCAGCCCCTGCCTCGACAGGATGTCTGCTCCCTAGTTTAGATGCCCAGGGATGTAAACTGCCATCAGGTCTCGAAACACAGCCATCATTTCCAGCCAATTTATGTGCCAGGATAGCAGATGGCTCTGCCACAGACCCTGAGCTGAGCGACCACTCATGACCCCCCCCCCCCAACTCAACTGCATGCGTCGTTAGCATTATGCGATGACTAGGAACTCCCAACACGGAGTTCCCAACCCTTGGAAAAGGAACCAAGTTTTTTTCCATGACCAAGGCATGAAGGCATCACTGTGTGACCTTGATTGTGCAAAATGGATTTCCCCTCAGGGAAAACCCCCTGGGGTCCTTAACTACCACTGCAATGGTCTCATGTACAGCAGGCCAAAAGGTATCACGTTGGGCGCAGCTGCCATCAGACCTAACAGTCTTTGAAACAATTTTACAGTGAGTGACTGGCTTAGTTTTACCCCATTTACAGGTGAGAGAATCGATGCGATGTGAGCAGGAGAAAGACGAGCCTGTATTATCATCGAATCCCAAACCACGCTTTGAAAAGTGGTTCTCTGAGCTGGAAGAAGGACACTCTTCTTGGCGTTCAGTCTCAACCCCAACCTTTGTATTTGTGCGAGAACGACATCTCGATGCCAAACCGCTTAGATTGAGCTAAAATCAACCAATCATCGATGTAAAATAGGAGCTATGCTACCTATCCCTTTCATGTACATCTCCAGTCCAATTGAAAATGCCCTCTTTCTTTATGCATGCCCTCATTGGCTTGACCTCCGACAATTATTTAGCATGAAAAGTGAGTACCACACACTAAAAACTCCTGGGTTAAAAAGGGACCAACTAATTTCTGGGTTATTTCAACCCAGAAAAATGGGTTATTCTTTTTGACCCAACTTCTGGTATAAATACCTGACCGAAATGTTAGATTAAAATAACCCAACTTCTGGGTCAAAAGAACAACCCCAATATCTGGGTTGAAATAATTATTAATAATAATAAAAAGGCACTTACTGTCACACCCATGAACTGTTGTTTAGTTTAGTCCTGTCAGTTGTCACATGGTCTTTGCTTTGGTTTCAATCTGTCATTGTCTCATCATTAGTTCATTGTCTTCAGCTGTGTTTTGTAATTAGTCATGCCTGTCACCCGTGCCCCGCTCGTTATCCTCTTGTGTTTCTCTGTATTTATTCCCTCTGCGTCAGTCCAGTCCTTGTCGGTTCTTAACGTTACATGTGTGGATTTTCCCTGCTTGTTTCCTGTATATATTCCTGTGGATGATAATTAAACTGTTTTACGTAGCAGCCTTCGTCTTCCTGCCTTCATCATAGTCTACACGTTACAGAAGAACCGACCTCAAATTGTGAAGTTGTATAGCAGCGTGTTCTCCGTTTGTTTTCCCGTTTTGTTAGTTTCGTTTTTTTTTGTTGTGTTTTCCCCTTCTATCATGGATCTCCCCGGTTTTCGTCTCCTGTTGTTGGAGCAGGGGGAACAAACGTTAGAGGACCACACGCGGACCTTCCTCGAGACTGCGCATCTGACACACTTCCCGGACAACTGCTTCTGCTCATTCTACCAGGCGAGCTTGAATGCCGCATGCAGAGCGCAATTGTCCGGAGAGGGTCTGCGTGTGGATTTTGCTGCCTTTGTGGAGTGGGTGCTGGCGAGTTGCAACTCGTCATTCACCATCTGCCTGGGAGAAGAGGATCTCGCCAGCCCCACTCCGAAACCAGAGCAAGACCAGCCACCATCTCGCGACACGGAACACCAGCACGAGCCATCGCTGAGTGGAGCGACAGAGCCAAGGTTCGCCACGGAGTCAGAACCACGGAAGGAATTTGACCAAGTGCGTGAGCCGGCTACAGCGCTCGTGAAGGAGCCTGCGGTGGAGAGCGAGGGCACGGAGGATGGCCCCACCCACTGCACCGCCGCTGAGGGTGAGCACGGACTGTGCTCAGAGGACTTAATGTTAATTTCCATGTCATTTGAAACAACCTGTTATCCGTCATCATCGGTTTTGTCTGCCTGCCCTGAATCGTCTGTCTGTCTACAACCGTCTGCCTTCCCTGAAATCCCACCCAGCCTCCCTCTCCCACCTCCTCTCATCCATCTGCCACCATATCCGCTGCATCCTGCCAGCCCCTCTGCTCACTCTCAGCCCTCCATCTACGGCGTGAGCACGCAGTGGGCCTACCAGTCTGCAGCTCCATTGGGGGCAGTGGATCCCGGGTCTCCGCCTCCCACCTCCTCGACCTGGACTCCTCCTCGGCCCGTTAGTCCGCCAGCTCCTCGTTGGCTCCAACCTCCCTCGTCTCCACCGTGGCCCTTCAGTCCACCAGCTACACCGGGATCCCTCCCCTCACCTTGGGCGTTAGTCGACCTGCCCTCGCCACTGGACTGCACTCCTCTGGCTGCGCCTCATCCCTCTGTCCCTCTGGCTCCGTTGGCTTCCTCACTCCCTCCGACGTCACCTTGGTCTTCTGTCGCTCCGGCTCCACTGCGGCCTTCAGGATCCCTGCCTGTGCCTCGGTCGCTAGAGCTGCCAGCGTCGGGAAACTCTGGAGTGGACTCGGGGGATACAAGCTTGGTCCAAAAGTCCAGTAGCCACTGTCCCTCGGATGGGGTGGCCGTCTCTGGGAAGGCGGCGGCTGATGGGAAGTGTGGCTTGTGTGCAGCAGCCGCCATGATCGCTGGATAGAGCATTGTGGTGTTCGTGGATGCCTCGTGGGATGGCGGCAGCGAACAGAAAGGACCGGTCCCATTGGAGGGGCATGTGGATAAAAGGGGCTCAGGCTGCAGGGTTGTCGAATGACTAAAGAAACATTATCAGAAAGATGGTAGAAAACTGTACATTTCTTGTCTATTACCACCCACTGCAACTTATACCAACGACGGAAATAAATACAGTTTTAATAGCAAAATATGTGGGAGAGTGTTGCTATAATGCGAGAATATTATATTGCAATAAGTAGCACATTAAAGTTAATACCAATCAAAACTAGTTTGCACATAATTTGTAATGAAAGAGTTTAATTACAATATCTGGTTATGGTTACACTTAAAATGGTTACAAAGTAGATGTATGAGATGATAAAATAATAAACCGTTAATCGTACCCAGCATATGTAAAACGTTACCTGAGAGATAGTTAGAGATAGTGAAAGAGAAAGACAGAGAGAGAGAGAGTGTGTCCAAGAAAAAGAGCAGAGAATAAAAGAGACAGAGCAACAGTTACAATCCTCTATTATCCCTTCCTTGACCATGTGACTGAAACCCAAATGTGAGACATTCAAACTGACCAATCAGAAGTAAAACTTCCCCTACTGTACTAAACGTGTGACAATTCATAGACCCCCGATGCACAGACATCTTGGCCTACAGGTCTTGATCACTATCAGCACCTTTGAGTCTTCAAAATTGCCCTTGTAGGAAGAGAGAGGGGGTTGAAACAGCAAAGCAAATGTCCTTGTTCATTATAAAATATCTGGATATTTTCAGCCCTACATAGAGGAGACTGGTGTGGGGTGAGATGACGATGCTCTGTGTGTCTCTACTGGGGCTGGATGAGGCGTACGCCTCCCGAAAACCTCTTCTATTTTGAACTGAGTACCATTAAACTGGAGAATGATATTATGGCCTCCACTAGGGAAAACTCACAAACAGGTTCATAGAATCGTACACTATCCTCATCCAGACCAAAGCAGAAACACACAAGAAGGGAAGCATCAGGCCAGTTCACCCGCTGGGAGAGCTCAATGAACTCCTCCACATATGTCTCCAAAGGACGGCCCCTCTGTCGCAGTCCCCACAGGGAATCCTCTGCTGCAAATCATCTTACTGTTTTTACATCTTACATGTAATTACTTAATATTACTCAGCACTTAAATGTATAATTACAAACAAGACACAAAGATACCTTAAAATAAAGTGTCTCCTAATTTAACCATTATGTAGCCTAACGTTTTAATTGACTAAAACTAGACTAAAATGCCCAGTCATTTAGTCGACTCAAGCTTGACTAAACAAAAACAGGTTGACTAAATGACAAAAACTAAAAAGTATATTTGACACAAGACTAACACTAAAGACTAACACTAAATTAAAAAATAGCTGACCAAATTAACACTAGTGTAACGATTGTCAGTTGAAGTGCCCGCTTTAAACACTAGAGGGCACTTCATCATGGACTCGACACTATTCACTCACTCACTCACTCACCCACCAAGGCAGACTACATTTCCCAGAAGCCCCGTACCTATCACTGATCACTTCACCAGCTGCAGCTCATTATCAGAACTATATTTAATTCACCTTTACATAATTACATAATTGTTTATTAATAGTTTATTTTCAAAGTTTTTTATTTTTTTATTATTATTATTATTATTATTATTATTTCAAACTTTATTTTTTCACTAAACTGGTAGGTCATTATCCAAAACATTCTTTATTTTTCTTTAACCTGGGGACAAATGTTTTTAAAAGGTTTGTATGACCTGTTCAATTCTGCATGCACCACATATACAGATTGATACACAATGTGTCTTTAAGTTCTGTAAGGATCACTTTCATCAAAGATGACTGGCAGTTTTGCATACACTTTGGATTGGTGGTATGGTTCTGTTCTGGGCAAGAACTCCTTGCGCATCCATGCAGCCTAGCATGGATGAGAGCAGGGAGAACAGCGATAACCCCCTTTAACATAAACAGAACAGAAGCAAAGTATTGCAATATCATTAATTTTCTTAATGACAATAATTAAATGTAACAACATAATTTATGAAATGAGTCTGATCAAGAGGAATATCAGTGGGGCAAGTCCTGACTGGAAAAAGGAGGAGCTGGTGCAAGCGAATTTTCTCAAATGAAATGATTAATTACTTTATTTATAGGAAATTTTAAACGAGTCACTTATTTTACGACCGAGCAACTGAATCTTCCAGCGTTCATTTGCACGTGCCATAACTATTAGGCTCTGTAGCGGATATGAATATCCAACTAGCTTGAAAACACCTTTTATTAGCAAGGTAACATAGATCAGAAGTTTAAGACATTAAAAGCGGACTAAAAGTGGCTACAGTAAAAGCACATAACACAAGACACTTCTCTTTAAAAATATGAATGACACTTTATTGATTATACACATAAACTACACATAAACACATAAACTAATATCTAACTCAAACACACGTACACGAGTTGCAGAAAGGAAGAAAGAGAGGAAAGAATGAGTTTTAAGAGAGTGAAATGATGAAAGTTTCTAGCAATATATACATTTCATAAGACCTGATCTTAACAAACCATCAATCATTAATTTAACCCTTTTATCGCTGCTTAGGGGGGTTTATTAGATTTTATTTCAACGCAACAGTTCAGCTTTAGAATCTGGAGGTACTTGCGGCTGTCGTTTTAAATGGGGATTCCTTGTCGGCGTCCATGGCTTGAAGAAAGGGGTTCTCCAAGTTCGTTGATTTGCTGAAGGTCTTTGCGGTCCGGATTGATGTTGTAGGAAGGCCAATCACGTTCTGTTGTGCTGGCAAATGAATGAGTTTCCCTCGTGGCTAAAGTTTGAAATTGAGGCGGCAAAGACTGCAGAGTCGATTAAACTTTGTGGTAAAACTTAACTTAGAACACAAGACTCAACGGAAAGAAAGAAAACTAAATTAAAAGAAAGGAAAATGATTGAGACGGGAGTAAGTTGGATTGCTTGAATGAAACTGCTTGTCTGCTCTTCATCATCTGGTCTTTGTCAGATTTTCATTTATTCTTAATTATTCTTCTAGTTCTGGGTTTATTCTGAGTATACTGACCATTTAAACTGAGGTTTTGTCCAACCAACCTCCAACAATTGGAGTTCTGACCAATTAACTATGGTCTTTGTTCCAGAGGTGACTTTTCTCATCCCTTGGTCACAAATGAAATGTTATCTAGTCTCTTAACTTGCAGAGGGTACAGTCATGACTACTCTAAAAAGAATATGATATATTTTACGCAGATTTCATTCAAGCCAAACTTTAAATTGTAAATAGAGATTTAAATTCATATTAAACAATGGACACTTCCAATCAACCATTCAAAAGTTATAACAATTACATGAATTGTGAGGGATCTGAGCATAACTGGCCACATGTACAATGTGTATGCATGACATGGAATTGTGCAGTTGAACGATGTTTGATTACAAGTCCGTTTAGATTTGTTTTTGGAACAATTTGCTGCAGTTCATATATAAGAGTCTCTGTGGGGTTTCCTGTGGACATAGATTTTCAGAGGTTTTACTCAGAGGTCACACAGAAGAAGGTGGCCTGTTTTATCTCTCTGTCTTGAGGATCAAACACTCTACTGTTATCTTCTTGCGGCTCAAGTTGCATTGTCTTTTAAACCATTTGGTTTTTTCCAAATTGCTTAAGCTTGACACCAGGCCATAAAGTACTTAGCAGAGGGTTTTTTTAGACTGAGTGGAGCCGTAAGTGAGAGATTCCCTGATTTTGGCTTGTGCGTGAGATGAGATTTGTATGGAGTTATGTTTGAAAGAATTATCTGGAAGATTAATTTGTCTGGTTCATCCTCAATTTCAACATCAGGAATGGAGGAGGGTAATTAGCTTGTGAGTAGAAATAAAATAAAGAAATAAAGCTGCTGATAATATTGAACATATGGACCATATATTTAGGAATGTGGTGATAATCTCAGCCATTTTCAGCCCTGCAACCAACTGATTGGACCAGCCATTGGTCATCAAAGACCTATAGTTGAACTAGAAACTTGCCATGAAAAGTTGGTTTTAACTGAATCTTCTAGCTGTTTTCCAATGAATTAATTACTGTACCTTCACAGCAACAATTTCTATTGATTTGTATAGTGCTTTTTAGATGAGGAGAATACCTAGGAAGGAACCAGTACTCAAAATGGAAATCCAACTCCTTGGGCTGGCATATTTCTACAAATATAGAATTCTACAATGATTTTTGATGACTTTGAACAATGATTCAGACATGAAGTACATGATGTAAAAACCCTTTTACATATCCTCTAGGAACCAAAGATGAAAGTTTTGGAGGCACTTATGAAGGGACTGAGCCAATGGGGTTGCTGTGGAGCATGAGACCTGTACAAGGAAGTCAACGTGGACTCAGGTAGCTTAGACTAGAATAATAGTATGTGCTTTTTATTAACATGTTTAAATTCAGGTTTCTTTTTTATTTGAGGAGCTTGATACTCTGTTACTTAACTACCTATTCTTTTCTCCAGGATACGTAAGAGGGATGTTCTTACACCAACGTTAGCTACCATTTCAGTATACAATGGGCATCTATCTCAAGGCTTCAGCCAGAAAACACCCCTGGCAACTAGTGTCACAGAGCGTTGGTATGTAGCACCAGGTGTGAAAAGGGTGGACATCAGGGAGGAAGGATTACATGGAACATTATTCATACCTCCAGGTACACACACATGTTGGGTTTCCATGTTTTATGGGGACTTTCCATAGATATAATAGTTTTTATACTGTACAAACTATATGTTCCATCTCCTAACTGTAACCCTAAACCAACTTTTTAAATTTTCAAAAAAAAAACATAATTTAATGTGAGTTATATAAGTTTTCCTCAATTGGGGAATAAAAAAAAATGTCCCTAAAAAATGACTGGTATTACTATCCTTGTAGGGATAGAAATTTAGTCCCAATAACGTATGGAATACCAGGACCGTACACACACTGAATAACAGATTTCTAATCACTCACAGCTATTTAAATTCAATTTGGCAACAGTTCATATTTTCTGGTATCTCTAGGGTCAATACCTATTAGATCTTTTGACAAAGAAGTCATGAAAATTGCTTGTGTTTAAAAATGATTTGCTGTGGATTTTTTAGGCCCTGGGCCATACCCAGGAGTGCTGGACCTGTGGGGAGGAGGTGGTGGTTTGGTTGAGTACCGCTCTGCCCTGCTTGCATCTCATGGCTTTGCATCCATGGCACTTGATTACTTTGATCCAAAAGACCAGAGATTGCAAGATGTTGATATTTCTTGCTTTGAGGTAATTAAGAAATTTTAATCGTCTCCTAATGTGGACCTACCTTGACATGAGAATTTATGTGATCTGGCATTTTTAGTTTCCTGTGAGCATCCAGAGGAGATGCTCAAATGGAATTCTGGGCCATTAAAGCAACTGAGATAATATTGGGTACACACTGATTAGCCACAACATTAACTGCAAGTGAAGTCAATAACATTGATTAAATCATTACAATGGCACTTGATATTTGGGTTATATTAGGTAGCAAGTGAATCAAAAACAAACCTAAAACTTTTAACTAAAATTACAACAAAAAGCAGAAAAACTAAGAATCAAATGTAATCAAAATTTTTAACAAAAAATATAATAATACCTCAATGAAAAGAGTGCGAATCCCTGAAAAGTGCTGAATTGAGCTCTTTCGTGTCTTTTTGCACTTGAATAGTCAAAAACCATCAGCTTTGGCAAGTAAAGAACAGTTGGTTGTTTTAAGTGAACATAAGCAGTTTGGAGAATATCAGATGTATATCAGTGTATTGAATCTGTGTATTGTCAGAGAAATGCTTAATTAAAGGGTTAGTTCACCCAAAATTGAAAATTCTGTCATTTATTACTCACCCTCATGTCGTTCCACACCCGTAAGACCTTCGTTCATCTTCAGAACATAAATTAAGATATTTTCATGAAATCTGATGGCTCAGTGAGACCTCTATTTCCAGCAAGACAATTAACACTTTCAGACACCCACAGAGGTATTACAAACATATATAAAACAGTTCATGTAAGAACAGTGGCATCAAGAATATTTTTTGGGCGCCAAAGAAACAAAATGACTATTTAACAATAACTAGTGATGGCCAATTTCAAAACACTGTTTCAAAGCTTTACGAATCATTTATTTTGAATTAGAGGTTCAAAGTGGTATCGGGAGTCCATACTCCTGAGTCAAACTTGCCAAATCCGAACTACCAAGGACGCAAGTCCGAACTTTGTGTACATGGTATTGAGAAACGCCTCACGTCTCCCTTTTCAGCTCCTCCCCGCCTGCACGCGGCGACTCTCGTCAATCGGTTGCATCCAGCCGCGGCCGATGTCGAACACACATAGCTGTGTAGAACAAGCTTTGTGACATGTTTGACCCGGGTCTGAGTCTGTCTTTACAAATCATTGTAATTTATATAAGTAATGACTTTATGAACTTCTTTACTTGCAAGATTGACAATATTAGAGAAAAAAATTTTAGTCATGCAACTGTCTACTACAGTATCACATCAGACAGTGCATTGTAGTAAAACCATTGCTTTTCACTCTGTACATGCTACCCTTGGGAGATGTCATTAGGAAGCATGGCATTAGTTTTCACTGTTACGCTGATGATACTGAGCTCTATATTTCTTCGCGCCCTGACGAAACCTACCAATTCTCAAAATTAAAGGAATGCGTAGCTGATATAAAAATTTGGATGACTAGTAATTTCCTACTACTAAATTCAGAAAAAACAGAGATTCTAATTATTGTACCAAAAACTTCTGCACATAACCTAGAATACTGTCCAACACTTGATACTCTTGACTAAATCGTCTTCGTCGGTTAAGAACCTCGGTGTGCTCTTTGATACCAATCTTTCATTTGAAAGCCACATTTCTAGTATATGTAAACCCGCATTCTTTCATCTTAAAAATATATCTAAACTACGACATATGCTCTCAATGACAAATGCAGAACAGCTAGTTCATGTGTTTATGACCTCGAGACTAGATTACTGTAACGCTCTACTGGGTGGTTGCCCTGCTTTGCTGATAAACAAACTACAGCTGGTCCAAAACGCAGCTGCTATAGTCCTTACTAGAACCAGGAAGTAGGATCATATTAGCATATTAGCATATTCATATTCTGTCAAAACTGCACTGGCTCCCTATTAAACATTGTATAGATTTTAAAATCTTGCTAATTACTTACAAAACACTAAATGGCTTAGTTCCTCAGTACCTGAGTGAACTCTTAATGCATTATAGTCCTTTGCGTCTATTACGATCTCAGAATTCTGGCCAGTTGTTAATACCTAGAATATCAAAATCAAGGCAGGCGGTAGATCCTTTTCCTATTTGGCACCTAAAGTCTGGAACGATCTTCTTAGCATTGTTCGGGAAGCAGACACACTCTGTCAGTTTAAATCTAGACTAAAAACGCATCTATTTAACCTGGCATACACATGACACATTATCAATTTATGTCTTCATATCCGTTAAAGGATTGTTAGGCTGCATAAATCAGGTCAGCCGGAACCGGGAACACTTCCCATAACACCAGATGTACTCGTTACATCAGAAAAAGAATGGCGTCTACGCAAATATTTTTGTCTCTCTGCTTATCCCAAGGTTTACCATTTAACGTGATTGGCTGGATCCGGGCTGTGTCCGGGTCGGATGGGGAATTTGCACCTGTGCGCGGCAGCATCGTGGCCCCGGGGTGTCGGCGGAGACTGTGTGAATAGTTCATCCCAGTGGCACAGATCCCCAACAAACCGTCCCATACCAGCGTGATGAAAAAGAGCTTAAACTAGATGGAAACTGGATTAAAATATTTTGACTGTTGCGATTCCAAATCAGACTTATGACCTGTAACTCTGCCTGAGTATTGGGCAAGTGTTCACTGTTGGCCAGAGGAGAACTGGCCCCCGAGTAAGCCTTGTTTCTCCCAAGGTTTTTTCTCCATTTTTTTGGAGTTTTGGTTCCTTGCCGCTGTTGCCTTTGACTTGCTTAAGTTGGAGACACTTGCTTGATATTCAGCAGTGTTTTTGGTATGCCTGCATTGGCGCCGTTGTATGCGAACTGAGCTGAGCCGGACGATTACATTACTGTTTTCTCTGATATACATAAATTTACTAGACTAATAACTATTGATCTCTGCAATGGAATGAATCAATAATATATAGAATAAGCTGGACAATGACACCATTTTCTGTGGGAGCTGCTGTGCAGCCAAAAATGATTTGCCAATTATTAATGTAAAGCTGCTTTGCCACAATTTGCATTGTAAAAAAGCGTTATATAAGTAAAGGTGACTTGACTTGACATACAGTCAAACTACTACATACTGACAAACAAACAAACAAATAAATAAACTTAAGAGTTTCTCATCTCTGAGTGTCAACTCAGTTGAAATTTTAAAGTTGGGTTGTGCATTGAGGCAGTTGATTTGTCTGTACAGATGTGTGTGTTTATGTTTGTGTATGCATGTTTCCTGTAGAGAGCATACCAGATCCTGAGGAATCATCCAATGGTAGAGAAGGATCACCTGGCTATGCTTTCGCTGTCTGTAGGAAGTATAATCGCACTCAGTATTGTGGCCTACTCCAAAGTCATCAAGGTTTGCATGGCAAACCTAGGGTCTCCAACCCTGCTCCCGCAGAACATCCATCCTGCAGGCTTTAGCTCCAGCCCTGCTCCAACACTTCTGTCTGTAAATTTCGACTAACACTGAACAGCTTGATTAGCTGGTTTTGATTGGGGTTAAAGCTTAAAGCTTCAGGATAGTAGCTCTGCTGGACAAAGGAGACCCACACACATTAATCTACATTTTGAATGCAGATTTTTTTCTTGTATTACATTGATATGTTGGTCAGTAGTCTCTATTTATTGTCTTTTAGCCCCAGTGCTGTGTGTGCATTAATGGAAGTCACCTGATTCCTTTCGATAAATCTCTCTTTGAAATCTTGGAGGAGATGAAAAGGTGAGACAAAAAACGTACAAAGTTATATTAAGTTGTTATAAATTGTTTTGCAATTTTCATTATGCAGTGTTGGCCCACAATATGAGCACTTAATTTGTACTTAAAAGTGTAAGAACTTTAAAAAAAAAAAAAAAACATGCATTGTCTGAATGATAAATACTGCAACTGTCATCAGCTATCATAGAACCACAATTACATTAGTAACTGGTTCCAGACCGTCAGTGACAGTGATGCTTTTGGGTGACTATATTTCAGCATTGTTAAGAGGAGAGATGCACATCCATCAGGAAAGAAACTGACTTGGGAGAACTGCCAGCCTAAAAACTGTAACTGTAACGATTCATCAATCGAAGTAGGATCCATAAGCAAGCTTTATTAAAAGAGGGGTAGTCAGACAGGAAATGTTCAAATAACAGCAAACAGGAATGGCAGAGGACAGGCAAAATCGTTGTCGTATAACAGGCAAAGTGTCAGGTCAGGCAGATATCGTTCATAAACAGAGTTCAGGCAGAAGGTGTGTGCAGCAACGGGTCATAAGCGGTAATCCAATGGGGTTAAACAGAAAGGCAAACACAGGAAATAACACTCAGAAATGTAAACCCGAGTAGTACAAGACCTTGCAATGTGTGCAGGTCACAGAGTCTCTTAAATAGTCCAGGTGATAGGTTACAGCTGGCGATCAGCGCCAAGGTACGGGGCTTATGGGAAATGTAGTGTGAAAAAGAATGTGTGTGAATGTCAGAATTCTGGTGATGGTACCCTCTGATGGCCAGAGGAGGGAATCACAGACTTCGTCTCTGTGATAGTTTGCGTAATTCTGTTGAAACTAATTAAAGTGGACAGGATGACCAAGTAGCCTCTGGTCATATATCATTAAGTGGGACCCCATATATGATATATGTAACTATCCACCTTAAAAAGACAACATAGAGTTCAAGGGCAGCCATCAAGGTTGGGATGGAGGATCTGACAGCAGCTTCCATGGCTGAGACATCAAACAGTACGGTTCTCCACCCACGTTGCGGCATGGACTTTAACCACAGTTGAACTTAATTCTAATGATGCATGTACAGTATAATATGGTTTGTTAAAAATAACAATGGGTAAAACTATAAGACAGAGTTCGGCTAATGTATGTTTCAGTTGATGGATTTGCATTCTGGTTTCCCAATACAATACAACAACTGCGTTGAACAAAAAGATGTGGACAAAACAGTCACTCTTTGTAAACGCTGTTCAATGCAAGGGCCATATGCTCAAATATGACCAGTCATTTACATCATCATTTTACGCAAACACTGCATCCATTTTTTCTGTCATCCTTTGGCTAGCATTACAATATATGATTACGCTCTTATTCATGCAAATGCTTTTAAACCATTTAAGCGCGCCAAAAGAGAAAAAGAGAATGGATTAATTATCAAGTTCTCTGTCATGCTTGGACGAACAATAACACACACAATAATGACAAAATAGCACTTGGTATATGCATGTGTACAGTAACTAATAATTGGTCTTCAGTGTTAGACTTTGAGTGAAAAGTCTATGGAGAGTTTATGGGGATCCACATAAATATATTGTATACACATACACATGCAAAGAAAAAAAATCGGACAGACTTCCGATTCAACCATGCATACACAAACAAACAAAAAAAACATGTACTCATACACGCGCTCACAAATATTAATGGATCACACTTAATCAAATCCTCACTCACACAGATTAATGTACAATAGTCAATCCAACTGATAAACAGGTGCAAGGTTTGTGTGATCCAATTATTACGTTTTTTTTTCTTGTTGTTATTGTTTTGTTAAAAAAGAAGGATCTAACTTAAGGATGTGTTCATGTCCCATAAAGTTGATGCCTGTTTGAATGCCATTTGGTGGCATAGAAACCATAATACTTGAATTGTTTAATACTTTTTAGTCTTCTGCAATGTTAATTTCAGTTACATTTACATTTTAGGCTATGTAGTTTTATTTTTAGATTTTTATTGTATTAACATCTCAGCTGTATGTGGACACCTTTTGAGTAGAAATGCATATTGCAGTGGTTTTTTTTTTCTCTTTTTTTCATGCAAATAAAAGTACCATAGTCCATAACTACTGTAGTTTTAACTTATTTTAATATATAAATTCACTTAAACCATCAAATGTTTGTATGACTAGCCAGTGACTTGCTTCACCCAATCTATGACTTGACTTGAATTGCTTGACATAAAGCAGTGACTTGACGTGACTTGCTTGATTCTCTCAAAAATTGACTTGAACTTGCTTAAGACTTGAAGGTTAAGACTTACTCCCACCTCTGCCAGATACATTATGGGGCCACTGTATGATAAAACAGTGTGAATTGAAATAATTAGTTCTGTCACTATATAATTATATAACTATAACTATATAAATATAATAATTACAACAATTCTGCAAAGATGAGTGGGCCAAAATTCCTCCACAGCGCTGTAAAAGACTTATTGCAAGTTATCGCAAGTTATCTGCTAAAGGTGGCCCAACCAGTTATTAGGTTTATGGGAGGTTAATCCCTTTTTCACACCGGATCATGTAGTTTTGGATTTTGTTTTCCCTTAATAATAACAACCTTCATTTAAAAACTGTGTTTTGTGTTTACTTGTGTTATCTTTGACAAATATATAAATTTGTTTGATGATATGAAACATTTAAGTGTGACAAACATGCAAAAAAATAAGAAATCAGGAAGGAGGCAAACACTTTTTTTCACACCACTGTATATTATATTGCCAGCAGTTAAGAACATAACTGTACTGTAAATGTAGTTGACAGATGTCTGTAGCAAGATAGAGAGGTTGACCAATAAGCAGTCACTTTATTTCACATAAAAAAAACTAAAAAATAAACTATATTTACACACAGAGAGAGAAACCAAACAGCTGAACAAGGAACATGTGAATCAAATCAGTAAAACAATAAGTATCCATGTGAACAAACAAAAACATGCTGAGTAACCACAGGGGAAAAATTAAACAGAGGAACTTTAAGTAACTTTTTGAAACTATTCAAATGTCCTAAATTTGGATAACATGCAAAAATCACAAACATCTTAAAGTGCAGGAAAGACCTCTAGGTACAACTTTTGTTAAAAAGAAAAAGTATTCTAAGACCCCTTTGAACCATTTATTTCATGGAAAAGGAAACATTTACTAACTATTAATTTATTAAATATTAATTTATTTTAATTTTAATTTTTTAATTTATAAATTATTTATTTATTAATTTATTTACCTGTTAAACCCAGATTAAGATGATGATGGAGAAAGCAGGAAATAGGCACTTGTTGGAAGTCCTGACCTATCCCAGGGCTGGTCATCTAATTGAACCACCATATTCGCCTCTCTTTCGTGCAACTGACTACTTTCTACAGATGACAAAACAGAAAGGTATGCATGCATAATCTACTGTCTCATTTCATCTTTGTTTTTGTTTTGTTTTTATTGGCTTGATTTTAGACTTTATTTGTGATTGTGTGTGTGTCTGTGTGTTTTACTGAATGTATGTTGGTGTTGTTGCTGCAGTTGTCATGCTATGGGGTGGAGAAACCAAACCACATGCATACGCACAAGAGGATGCATGGAGGAAGATTTTAGCATTTCTGTGGAAGCATCTCTACTTCAATTGAAAACTGCATTAATGAAAAACCTCTAGCTGTCTCAGATAAAGATAGATTTAGTAACTTCATTTTAAGTTGAATCCCTTTACATTTAAAAGTTTTAAATCTGTATTGTGTTTTTAATTAATGGCATGATGATGGATGTTCTATTGATGGACAGTTTGAGAAGGAAGAAAAGGTTTTGTATTTTATTTCACTTTCAACCGTGTTTGTGGAGAGATACCTTTCTTAAAGATTTTATGGTTTTGTTTTAGTGTAATTTCTTCCATGTGAATGGACACTGACCTTAGATCAGGTGTGTCAAACTCAGTTCTTGGAGGGCTACAGCCCTGCAGAGTTTAACATCAACCTTAAAGGGATAGTTTACCCAAAAATGAAAATTATCCCATGATTTACTCATCCTCAACCCATCCTAAGTGTATATATTAAATGCATGCATTTCTTACTCTTAGAGTCATCTTTGAGCAATTGATGTTATGTAATTATTATTTCTGAATTGGATTCTAATTGTTAAATTATGTAAATGATAATGATACATTTACCTGACAAATAAAATGTTATATTTGATTTAATCTGGATTCTTCTGAAATCATTATGACCAGTAGATTATGAGTAGGCTGGTGCTACTGCAAATCTGTTCAGGATAGGTCAAACTGAAGGCTCATGAATGAATGGAGCAGTAGGCACGTCATCTGAAGACCTTCTGATTTCTGTCTATCACTGATTTAGCAAGTTGTATGGAAGTGGCTAAATAAATTACACTTTTTGCATGAGTGAGCAGTAGGCAAACGACTAAAAGGTATTAGCCAAACCCTACATCCTCTGACAAAGATCAGACTGACTAGTTTGTCTCCATTAGATCACCACAAACCTGGGACACGTGACTCTATGCTGCATGGGGTCCCTAATGAATGAATAATTGAAAGTACGGGATACCCAGAATATTCAAAGATCTAAATTAATACATAACCAATAGTTATGATTAATTCCTAATTAAAAACACAATCTTATTTTAATAATCATTTAAATTGAAGTCACATTATGCGCGCAGCTAAAGTAAAATTGAAACTAAATTCTAAAAATTAAGTGAACTTCTGTTAGGGTTATCCACTGGAGTGCCCTTAAACAGCCACTAGTCTTCATTGTTAATAAAGCCTGCACTTGGATCTACACCCCAATACGGCACTGGTACCTATATGACCAGTATGTACCAGATCAAATCAGAATGCAAATGTTGGTGCCTTATTTCGGTGCCAACTTAAATGCCTGAAGTGATTGAAATATTTGTTCTCTGGTGCTATGACACGGGTGTAAGAAGCATCAGATTCATCAACATGCCTGATTGCTAGTTAAATTTAAATACTGCTTTCATGGGGTGTCAGAATTACTAAATCTTTGTAGTAATGTTAATGGCCATTTTGTTTTCACATTTTGAATTAAAAATCACAAATCATCGGAAAGTGACACCATCCACGCGTGAATGCAGCAACTACTCTTGCGCTGACTGCAGTGCAGCAGGTGGTCTACGGTTAACTTAGCTAGAGATGAAGAATTTTATCTATCCTATAGAAAACAATTGTAGAATTAGTTTGGTTACTATAACAAAGCCAGAAGTGTTTTGAGGCCTCATGGCCTACTGTGATTATAAGGGTCAGAGATATCTGAGAATTTAGTCTGACCAAGCATATTTTGCTGGTAATTTTCCACTAGATAACAAGTGGCTGTATAATGAATAAAATCATTGTTAAAGCCACATGCCTCTGGGGAGGGATGAGTGTTTTTGATACAAAATTTCAGTTCGCCAATGAGAGAGGGCAGACTATTAGTTGGCAGAATTCCACCATGAGAAGTTAAGTCAAAAGAGGTGGACTGGTTGGCAGTGGACCAACCTTGCAGGGAGAATTGTCCCTGCATGGACAACACCTGCAGATTAATTGATAAAGTGACCTTGGTGAAAATGTTGGGGAGTACGTGGGAGGCTCCAAGAAGAGAAAGGGAGGCAAGGGCCTGTAAATGAGACCATGGGAAAGAACAGAAGGAGAGTATCATCCCAGAGAATTATACTACTTTGTTGTGTTTTAACAAATAAGAAAAATGTATAAAAACTGTGCCCTGGCAAGAGGGAGTCTGATGTGAAGCTGGCATCTCACTTTGTTGCTTGTCTCTGAGACTTTTTCTTGAGACCCAAACTGAAGAAACATCGAATTTGCCACAACACTAGCTACATTAAACATGCTTAAATTAAAATGCCTAAAACTAAACGCTCCAAAGTGTGGCTATATTTCACAAGAAAGGATTCCGACACCGCGACGTGCAGCAAATGTTTTACAACAGTTGCGTGTAAAGGGGGAAACATGTCAAACCTAATGAAACATTTGAGGGCACATATAATGTTAAAATATTTTCTTTAATTGCTGTGTTATTAAATTTGTCAAAAAAATTATATATTAATATATAATTAATAACAAAAAAGTTAAAATATGTTAATCCTTAATAGGGAGATGACTGCTGCCCTTAATCCTCGCTATCGACCCCCATCCAGGGATGATCTGTCCAATACTCTTATTCCTGCATGGCACTCTGTTGAGAAACAAAATGCTATTCAGGAGTTAGCACAAGTGAGTAAGGCTGCTATCACATGTGATGGGTGGACCAGTGTGGTTACACTTACAGTGTAAGTAATAGACAAAAAGATCAGTTGTGAAACAATGAGTAGCAAATAGTTGGTTTTTATTCTTATCTTCATATTTTCTTTTTTGCCCCAGACTGCAAAGACTCACAGATGATGACTTCCAGAAAGCAAAGTATTTTGTTAAAACCATGAAGCCGTTGTACACCTCAACCCTGTATCTAGTGAGAAGTCATCCACATGTGGCCAAATTCTCCTCATACTGACTAAGCTGGAGGAGCATTTCACGGTGGCTGAACGGAACACTGTGTTTATCAGTGCTTTGAAAGAGAAAGTCTGGGGAGATCTGGAGAAACGATATCAGGTATTTTCCATTTTCACTAAGAGCTTATGCTTAAAAAAGAAAGAAGGCTAATCACATAATTTTAACTGTTAGAGACTAAATAGTTTGTCATGTTTTATTACACGATGAAGACATCAATAACTTCCTCCAGGAGGCCACTTTGATGGACCCTGGAAGATAGATTGGATGACCATCAGGAGGACAAGTCACCGATGGCAGAGGAACATGCAAATAATATTGGAATTGACTATTTAAAATGAATACATTTTTGAAGCAAGTTTGTCTAAACGCTACTTTTTTTTCATTCTCCATGTCACAAGAAGTGTGCCCTAGAAGAGCTGTTTGAGGATGAGGACTGAGAGTTACTTCAGGTAACAACCTCTAAAAGATGTGCCATCTCCATAGCTGAACAGGCCCATAAAGAGATTGAGATCTACAAAGGTCTACCTTCAGTCTCATCAGGACAAGACCCTGTAGATTGGTGGTGGGGGAAGCGGGACAGTCCTCCCATATTGTCTGCACTTTCAGACGCATACCTGTGTGTGCAGGCCTCATCAAAACCATCTGAGAGAGTTTTCTCCTGTGCAGGACATGCAATAAGTCAGGAGAGTTGTTGTATTTTGCCAGAAAAGGCAAATATGGTTGTAACGTGCTGGTCAGGAACAAGGCACGAAGACGAAGGCTTTGACGTAAAACAATTTAATAATAATAATCTCCAGGAATACAGCATGGAAACAGGAAAACTTAACACACGATACGATTAATAACGGACAAGGACTGGACTGACACAGAAGGAATATATACAGATGAACACAAGAGGATAATTAGCAGGGCACAGGTGACAGACATAACTGATAACGAGACACGGCTGGAGACAATGAACGAATGACGAGGCACATGGGGAACCAAAACAAAGATCACATGACAGATGACAGGACTAGAACTCAAAACAAGGAACATGTGACAGGAGACAGGACTGAACTCAAAAAATTGAACATGTGACTAGAAACAGGACTGGGGAACAAATACACAGACGGATCCTGACAGTACTTCCCCCTCCCGGAAGGCACGTCCTCGCGCCGTAAAGGAACAGATCCAGGAGGGTGGGTGGGTGTCTCCTGAACCTCGGGACCCCCTGGTGGATCAGGGAGCTCTGGCAGCCAGGGTGGAGTCCAGAGAGGAGTCAGGGTTGGAGCCGGGAGCTCTGGCGGCCATGGTGGAGTCCAGGGAGGAGTCAGGGTTGGAGCCGGGAGCTCTGGCGGCCAGGACAGAGTCCAGGGAGGAGTCAGGGTTGGCGCCGGGAGCTCTGGCGGCCATGGTGGAGTCCAGGGTGGAGACCTGGGCGGAGCTGCGGCCTCCAACGGCCAGGGCGGAGTCCATGGAGTCATGGGAACTTTCCCCCATGGCCCCTATCCCCATACCCCAAGTGGACATATGGCCCCCCCTCCAAAATTTTAATGGGAGAATTATCCCCCTTGCCTGGCTCAGGCGGTGGATGGTCAGGCAGCAGATGGTCAGGCGGCTGATAGTCAGGCGGTAGATGGTCAGGCGGAAGGCCAGGCGGCCGATGGTCATGCTCGGGTGTAGGAAGTTCTGGCGCAGGCTCTGGCGGTGGAAGGTCAGACGTCAGCTCAGGCGCAGGAAGGTCAGGCACCGGCTCAGGTGCAGGAAGGTTTGGGAGCTCAGGCTCTGGAAGTTCATGGAGCTCTGGCACAAGCGCAGGAGACGGCTCAGGGGCGGAGAGCGCTGGAGACAGCTCGGGCAGAGAGCACTGGAGACGGCTCAGGGGCAGGGAGCACGGGAGAGACCTTCTTGTGGCGCCGCTTGCGCCTACATCGAGGATCTGCGGCGGCCTGCTGTGACTCTGGACGATCAGCGGCGGCCTGCGGTGACTCTGGACGATCAGCGGCAGCCTGCTGTGACTCGGGACGATCAGCGGCGGCCTGCTGTGACTCGGGACGATCAGCGGCGGCCTGCTGTGACTCGGGACGATCAGCGGCGGCCTGCTGTGACTCGGGACGATCAGCGGCGGCCTGCTGTGACTCGGGACGATCAGCGATGGAACGCTGTTTCAACGCCGACCAGACGGACAGCAGCGGGGGGTCCAACACCTTGGACCCCAGGATAGCGCTGCGGGAACCCCCACAGAGATATTGGGACCGGGCTGACAGATAGACAGGGAACGCTCTGCTGAAGGGGTATGCGGGGGTAGTCGGCGTGAGGTGGGCTGGCGGAGCGAGTGTGTTGGATGGGACTGGACGGAGACTACATTCTTCTACCTCGAACTCAGAACCGTTTAGGTCTAGTATTAAATTAATTAATTCAACTAGAGTGTAGTTGCACATTGGTTCGTTCGGGCGAATTATATTTTCGTCCAGTCCCAACCAAAACACTGCGTTATGTGAAGCATCCGGCCAGCCCACCAGATGAGAGAGCTCGACAAACTCCCCCACATACCTCTCCAGCGGACGTCCCCACTGTTGGATGCCCCACAGACGATCTTCAGCATCAGCTGGATTCATAGTGAATGTCATTGTAATTGTTTGTAGTATTTTAGCGGTCCGTTATTCTGTAACGTGCTGGTCAGGAACAAGGCACGAAGACGAAGGCTTTGATGTAGAACAATTTAATAATAATAATCTCCAGGAATACAGCATGGAAACAGGAAAACTTAACACATGATACGATTAAAAACGGACAAGGACTGGACTGACACAGAGGGAATATATACAGATGAACACAAGGTGTCAGACATAACTGATAACAAGACACGGCTGGAGACAATGAACGAATGACGAGGCACATGGGGAACCAAAACAAAGATCACATGACAGATGACAGGACTAGAACTCAAAACAAGGAACATGTGACAGGAGACAGGACTGAACTCAAAACATTGAACATGTGACTAGAAACAGGACTGGGGAACAAATGCACAGACGGATCCTGACAATGGTCATATTTCTGCAAAAATAAATTGCTGAAATTTGAAGCTGTTAAATTATTGTAGTTGAGCTAGTTGGCTTAGGTTTACTGTTGTTGTGTTTTGTATTTACTTATATATTCATGTATACTTTAAACATTTAATATATTGTTCAATTTAAAAAAAAACTTTTTTGTCCAATAAAAAGGTATTCTTGAGTTTTCCACCATCATTTTGTGAAGTATCAGTTCAGGCACCGTTTTGGCACCGTTACCATTTTAAAAGTATCGATTTGGCACAGGTATCGAAAAAAACCCAAACAATACCCAACCCTACTGAAAAGACATACAAAAATTATACCTTCACCCAGGCTGTCGGAATCCGTTCTTTGAGCCAATGGGTGGTCCTTACAAAGTGGTGACCCCGACGTGATCTCCCATCTCCAGTTGGCGAGTATCTTTTCAGCGAAACATTGGGATTTGCAACAAGCAAGTTTGATCATCTTCTCTTTCTTCAGCTGTTGTGGTACATATACATATACATGTTTATATATACACTCAAATAGACATGTATACATATATATATATATATATAATAATACACACACATATATTGTGTAAACACAAACTGTTATGATTGTAGAAAATTTAGCTCAAAAGAAATATGAATAATTAATTATAACTTATTATAATTAATTATAAATATTTGGATCAGTTAATAGAATTAACTTAAAGTAGTAAAATTAATTTTACAGTCAATTAACCTGTTTGTCTAGTGGACACTTGGTTAATTGTTTATTAAACTGTCCTGATGCAATTTGTGGAGGCTCCGTTGATCTTGTTGATGTTGTCTTGGATGAGAGAGAACCAGTTGGATTCAGAGGATCTTTGGTGAATGGAAAGACAAGGCCGCAGCCTGGCACAAACTTGGGGGTCTTCAGAACTTCTAGCTCAGCGTCATTTTCACAACAGCGTTTCCTCAGTACCAGAAGAAGAAGAGAGCTTGATCTTGTGATCAGTGATTTTTAAAGTGTGAAGATGTCACACCCTCTGGAGGTGACTGAGCCAATAAGGATTTGTTCCTTCGGAGGGAACTTTTACGACCCTTTGTTCTCTAGCAAGATATTTGCATAAGACATCATATTGGATGGATGAGAGAAGAACCTTCTAGATTCTTATTATACTTGATGTGTCAGCATTAACAAAATGTAATGTAAATTAAGAGCTTGGGAGCGAAGATTGGAGTGCAGAGAGACCAAACGTGCTACCCATGTGATTATAGTTAGTCATAATATGCAACTCTGAAACATTAATACAAAAAGTTCAAAAGAGAGAATTAATACATAGGTCAAACCCTATAAAAGGAAAATTATGAGAGGGAAAAATTGGATACACGTTTATGCATTTCTCAAGTGGTTATATATAGAATATATATAGGATTTATTATATTATTTGTCCTTCTCAACAAGAATGAAGTCAGAGTCACATCCTCTGCACATTCTTTACGGTCGTAAAACCCTATCAGATGGTGTCCATGTGTGTGTTTACCATTTGTGGGATTTCCGCCAAGCTCATCCTGTGAGGCTTTCAGTGGAGAAAGATATGACGATAGGTGGGCATGTGGTTGGTGTTTCTTTTAGATAGCCTGACTGCCTCACTGATTCGCGGAAGCATGTTTCCGGGAGCATGTTTCAGGGAGCACATCCATCAATTTGTGGGATTCCCGCCAAGCTTGTCCTGTGAGGCTTTCAGTGGAGAAAGATATGATGATAGGTGGGCATTTGGTTGGTGTTTCTTTTAGATAGCCTGACTGCCTCACTGATTCGCGGAAGCATGTTTCCGGGAGCATGTTTCAGGGAGCACATCCATCAATTTGTGGGATTCCCGCCAAGCTTGTCGTGTGAGGCTTTCAGTGGAGAAAGATATGATAGGTGGGCATTTGGTTGGTGTTTCTTTTAGATAGCCTGACTGCCTCACTGATTCGCGGAAGCATGTTTCCGGGAGCATGTTTCAGGGAGCACATCCATCAATTTGTGGGATTCCCGCCAAGCTTGTCGTGTGAGGCTTTCAGTGGAGAAAGATATGGCAATTGGTGGGCATTTGGTGATGTACTTTGTGGTCACCTGGATTGATAAACATGAATCCTTTGTAGCAGTCTTTGTTGGCATCGGTGGGCTTTTTGTGTTTTTTGTTTCTGCATTAAAAGACAATCAAATATATTCATCACCATTTTCCTCTTTTTTTTCCTCAATTTTCTTCACGTCACCCCTGCTTGCCAGCTCCAGCTGAATGTCAAACCAGACCTTTTGACCATCCAGCTGCTGTCTGGTGACAGATATATGGTGAGTTACTAATGCACTTTATTTCAGTGGTGGAGATGGGATGATTATGTGAACAGATGTTTTTCCCAGCCTGGTGAAACCTTATAAGGATGGCCCTCAATATGTTGCTGGATGATTTGAATTCTCATCGATTCAATCCAGCCCTTAGGGAGAGAAAACTTGACACTGAGTACTCTGCAGCAGATGCATTTTGGATGTTATTATTTAAAGAGTCAGCTCCCTCCCTCTCTCTCTAACTTGTCCACAGATGTAAGCCTATTTTTGGCATTAAAGGGCACCTATTATGGAAAAGTCACTTTGCACAGGCCCCACCCATGATTTCTGACAGACTTTGACTTGTACACAGCCATTTTCTCCAGGCTGGAGCAGCTGTGACGACAAGAATGTCTCGTAAGCGATTGATGTGTTTTGTTGTTGGATGTAAGAGTGAGCATAACGGTTTTCATTTAGTCCTGAAATCAGAGCCCCTGGAGATGCAGTGGATTTATTTTTGAAGGTAATGCATATACCTAAATTCGTTTATGTCTGCACTAATCATTTTACACCAGACTACTTTGTGAACGAATGTCAATAAAAAGGGACAATACAAAACACAGGGGTTTGCTAAAAAAGTTGTTACTCAAGGATGGACCATTATCAACTGTTCGTGATCCAGCTTACAGTCTCCAGATTGATACTGGATACGGCAGTAATGAAAGGGAGAGTACGATTTACGGATATAAAGCTTACCAGTTTATTAAGCACCCCCTGAAAAGGCATATGGTATGTATATATTTGTTTACTGTTAATTGTAACAAGTGTTTCTGTGTAATTCACTGTGTATGTTGATGATAATGAAAGGGAGAGAGAGAGAGTTTATGGGTAATATTGTAATGCACACTTATTTTAATGTATTTTATTAAGCGCTAACAATGATTTTCAGCTTAAATTAAAAGTAAAGTGTTGGCCATCACTCAGACAGGGTCTGCTACAACAGTCTTGTACTAATAATGGATAAAAGTAAGATAACAACATAAGTTATCACTGTAATTGAACTAAACTATTCCTGTTCTATCTCTATGCGGCATATTCTCTGGCTCTGTAGGCATTATTGTCCGAATCCGGTTCGGACTGAACACTGTTACTGGCAGTTTCTGACATTATTAGTGTGTCCTGACTCCTGACACCGGAGAATGAGCTCTTGAAGCTCCGGCCAGGAGCAGCAGCTCATTTGCTTTTAAAGGGACACATACTAAAACGGCACGTTTTTGTTCACCCCCAAAAGAAATTTTAACATGCTATAAAAACAATTATCTGTGGGTATTTTGAAATAAAACTTCACATACACACTGTGGGGACATCAGAGATTTATTTTAAATCTTGTAAAAAGGGCCATAATAGCTCCCCTTTAAGTCGTCTTAAGTCATCACGGTGGTCACCTATGAATCTCCTGTCTGCCTTGATATGACCTTGAAGGCCATATCGAAAACTTGAAATAACCCAGAAATTAGTAGGTCTACAAAACTTATACGAGTGGTACATGTGGCTCTTTTACTACTGTACTAAAAGGTGTCTTGCCCGAACCACTACTGAATCACTGCTCCAAACTAGTTAAGGGTGTATCACTTCTGTTGGGTGAAAATATAACCAGAGACCAGATTACTGAGGCTAAGGCACTTCTGAGAGATTTTGTGAAAGACATGGAGGTGTACTATGGGGAGGTTAATATGTAGGGGTGTGACGAGACCCCTATCCCACGAGACGAGACGAGACACGAGATTGGGTTCACGAGACAAGATTTTTATAGTATTTTTAAGAAATCCTCAATAATGAAACGTATGAAGGGAAAATAGTCTTTTATTCAACTGAAAATCATAAAATGCAAAAATGTTGGTGCATTTTGAAATCAACTTGTAATGCATGTCATTTTACTTCTATTTTAATGATTTATTGAATGTTTTGCCACAAAATCAATTATTGTTTTCTGCCCTGTATAATTTCACATGAGAAATCTCACCGAACTTCTTTCTACAGATTGAACATAAATTAAACAGTATAAATAAAATAAACATAAATAAAAATTCAAATAACACTTTAAGGGGCCGTTCACATATCGCGCCTAAAAAAGCGTGTAAAGCGCGGCCGCGTCGCTTCCTCCTACTTTTGCAAGCGCTTTTGCAAGCGTTCGGGAGCTCGCGCTTCTGTAGCGTCTGTCGTTGCTATGCAACCATGAACTGTGCTCTGCACGACCATGAGGAAGTTTCAGCAAGTGATAAATTGATTTTTAGCCCTTGCTTTAGCTTTACTACTAGATATATTTATGGAGATGAGATATAACAACCCCCTGTACAGCTATGATCAGCTGTTCGGCTGAGCTTTCCATGTTTTGTTACGGAAAGGTCGAAGATGATCGGTTGGTTCTTGTCACATGACCTGCGGTGCGCTTGCGGCATTCTGAAAAGTTGAGATGTTTTCATCTCGCCGCGGCACAGGCGCGCCAGGACAAAACGAGCGCGCCGCACCGCATGCGCGTCGCGACCGCGCCACTTCCATTTTGCGCGAATGAAAATGCGCGCGATTTGTGAACGGCCCCTAAGAGTCTGTACAACCTTGGCCGAGGTGTACGGCATAGTTTTCTTACAATGTTTACATATTGTTTGTGTCTTGTGTGTTATTCTTTCGCCGTTTATTATTTCTACTGGAAAACCAAAATGTTTCCACACAAAGGATTTGAAATTTGCGGGGGCATCTTCAATAATAATTTCACCTTCACACTGACTGTGCGAAAGATTCGCGTGTTAGCACGACGATTTAGCAGCAGCAGTATTAACATTAAGTGACATGGCATCTGACGCAATGGCACATCCGGTGGCACTTCCGGTCTTTATTGGCATGTGTCATTAAAACTTATGACATGTGCCAGTGGATAGTGGCATGTGGCATCTGACGCAATGGCACATCCGGTGGCACTTCCGGTCTTTATTGGCATGTGCCAGTAAAACTTGTGACATGTGCCAGTGGATAGTGGCATGTGCCTCTGACAATGTCGCGAAACACTGACACTGACACTGTGTCGCGGTCTCGCGGACCATGTCGCCGTATGTTGTGACGGCTGCAGGAGTGACTGACGGATGAGTTGAGCGGCTATACTGACGTATTTGCTCAAAATCCTAAATAAATAGACATATGGTTTAAAAAAAAATCCAATTAAACATATTAAAGTCGGTCATATTTTTTAAAACATGTCAGGTTTGTGCAAAAAAATTGTTATATTTTGATAATGCTGTTTTGTTTTTGATCACACAAACTGCCCATAATTGAAACCACAAAGAATAAATCTATCATGGGTCACTACTAATAACAGTCTCGTTTTCGCATGATGCTACAAGCACGCCTGTGTAAGTAGGCTAAGTGTATATTGGTCAACACAAGATAAACCTTACGAAAATTAACTGTCACAACTTTTACTGGCACATGTCACTTTTAATGGCACGTGCCACTATCCACTGGCATATCGTACTGTATGCTGTGCCCACCTCGTCGCCTATAGTAACACATGCTGCTGCCTGTGCATTATGTAGATGGAGTGACATACACACTTAATGGCCGAATGACATTGCTTTCAGACGTGATTTTTTACATCCTTTAATTTTTTTACCAACCATTAGGTTACGGCTTGTTTAATATTGTGGTCTGTTATATGTATTTATATTTACTTTTTACAGTGCATTTAACTACATATTATAAATACAGTTGTTTCAATGACACTTTTTTAATGCCACAAACCATTACAAACTGACACTTACCATTGTGAAATGAATTATGAAAACTGGCATCAAACACTCAAGAAGTGTGCTGGGCCTTGACACTGGCTCTTATACTGCAGAGTAATGTAGGTGTAGATACTGCAGAAACTGGATATTACAACGTGGCTACTAGCTACAGCAAGACACATCTTTTTACAAAGCATTTGGGTATCTCCAGTGGGAATGCATGTTCACATTGTTAAAAATGCATTTGTCTTATTACATAATTCCATAAGATTATTTGTGAAATATTAAACCCATAAGAACAACTTACCATTTATTAAATTATATCTATTTTTAAATGAATGTGGTTATTGTCGAGTAATCCCCACAGTTAAGCCAATGATAGCATAAAATGTATACACCTTTTTCAGTAAGCAAAGAAAGGAGGCTCAACAAATTTGTAAGTAAAAGCAATGGCTTTTTTCTTTTAATATGCATGGCAGACAGATGCATTAGCATACTTTAAGTCAGTAAAAGTTCACAATGCCAGAGGCCAGTAAAACTTCCACTGCATAGCGGCAAAGTTTCTCCTGTCTTTCCACAACAAGTATGGTCACCTTAAAAAAAAAAAAAGGAAAAAAAAAAAGTTGTTTTCCACCAAACAAATAACACCAATCAACATCAATCATTAAGACAATTACCACATACCTCTGGAATCAAAACATCAAATATGTAGTCTAGGTTTTCAAGGTCTTCATCTGAATCCACTGCTACCTTGATTTTCTCAACCAGTTTTATGAACTATTAAATATGACAATATTAAATCATTTAAGATAATAAAGCTCCTCTAGTAATATAACACAATGAAATATACCATAAGTAAAATGTGAAACACTAACAATAAGCTGATTTCTCACATCACTTTCACTGAAAAAGCAGCGTTTTGGCTTGAAGTGCTGCTTGAATTTCAGCGAAGTCTCTGGATGCTTCCACAGGTAAAACCTGCATGATTTGACATCGTCACTGTGTAAAGCTTCATGTAAAGCCTGTTGTAACAAAAGTCTGTTAAAATGTTACATATTCACGTCAAAAATGTTAATTGCAATTTGATAGAACTCACTTTTATGTCTTGATCTGAAATTATCTGTTCAATTCCATGTCTCAGAGCCTTCCGAGTGCTACAGAGAAGTAAGTAAGTAAGTGTTCATTGATCATTAAAATGACAATGAGGCAGCAGCACAAAAGGCCATTAATAATTGGATAGCTAAAAAAAAGTTTGTAACATAAACTGATTATATTACACGATTTAAAGTACTGTATTATTAATGTATTCCTTTTTTTACTATTGTATTTTTATAGCATGATCCTAAAGTTCTCAGTGAAAATAAAAATTTAATCCTGGGCATGTTTCTTAATGATAACGCAAGCTTTTCATATAAACTTACCCATCAAAAGTGTATGGCTGTGTCAAATCACATCCACATTTAAAGGTGCCTTTTTTTGCCTGAGTTTCTTTCACTCCAGCACAATCTGTGTGTAGCCAGCCTGAACACACGTCACACTGTACCCACAGGATCTTCACAATGTTGGGATACAATGGCCTGTGAATAAGTTACACATGGTATAATAACTGTATTCACTTAAATACAAAATAAAAATAAGAATATAAGATATTATTAATATAATATAAGAATAAATATAAAAAATAAGGCCCACCCTTCGCCCACTTTTTGAAAACAGCATAAACGCAAGTCACCCGCCATGCACTCCATCGGTTTTTCAGGTTTTTTCATTGAGTCCTACAATGAAAAATAATGTTCTGTTCCTGTAAAATTATTATTTTTTTAAACATTTTCAAGTTAAAAAGATAATATCTACATTAAAGACAACCAACCTCTACAACAGCATCTTTTACTAAGACTGTTGCATGATATTCACGTAGATATTGTGTTTGTGACATACCAATGGTCTCATTGTTTAACCTGTAGCCCTTCAGCACCATCTCTGCCATCTTTTCGAGGTGAACAAAAATAAGAGATGACACTTTAGTGTAAATCAATCACACCATAACATTCTACCACTGATAAATGTTGTTAAAAATAACTGTTGTTAAAAGGTAGATGAAAGATTTGTAATTACAGATATACAATTTATTATAGTCTTACAGTGCATACAAACACTCCACAGTTGTTTGCATCACTCTGGGTCTGAAGCCACTGTGGTGGATAACAGAGCGTCCAATCAGCCAGTCTCCATGTGCTACTGAAGGCATGACTGAAGGAGGAAAAAGACAGACAAACATGTGGAAAAGACCATAATTAGACACTGCTGATCTGAATGTAATAAAGTGAACTGTAGTAGACTCGTAATTTATATATAAAGTTAATTAAGATTACCCTGCCTTTATATTATTATGAAATATACTATATGCAACAGTCATGCATGACTATAGACACATGATTACTTCACAGTAGAAAAAAATATTTTTGACTGAATGGTCAATGTGCTTTATACAGTATATACCTAGTATGCTGCAGCACAGAAGTTAAAAAAGGGGGACAATACACTACCGAAGTATTTCCATATGACATTGTGATATGTCTTTGTAAAGACCCATGGAATCAAACACCTGGATCTCATGACTTTGGCCACAGAACACCTTTGAAGATATTAAAAGGAAATGGCAAGTACATAAAATAGACATACAAATAAACATAAAATAGAAAATAGGATCTAATTATTTCAACTAACCCACAAAATGAAGTGGTACCCAACCTCAGGGTTCTCACTCTGACCGACACAGAGGAAAAAGCACAGTGTCGCTGGCTTTAAGGTTCTTTTCAAAATAAAAAATACATTGTAATTATTTGTCACAGAGACGAACTCCGTGGTTCCCTCCTCCACCCATCAGATATATGCGTGTGTGTGTCAGTGTGCATACGTGTAAACTATACCTTCAAGCATGATAGATTTCAAGGGGATTTTTTTTTTTTGAGTTATCCAGTCTCTCCACCAGCTAACAAATATAAATGTTGGGAGCACCACAACCTTTCAGAAAGTTAATATAATCAATCAAGTACTTTTTTTTTTTAAATCTCTTGAAAAAAAAAAATTCAGTTATATACTTACATTGGGTGTTGTAGATGCAAGCTGCGCTACTCTAGTATTGATAGCCTATTATACATAAAAAAAAAAGTGTGTTAATTTTTTCTTAAACACACACTGATATTCCTACCATTATGGGGACATTCCATAGGTGTAATGTTTTTTATACTGTGATTTACAAGCCTGTTTCCTCATAGGGATCTAAAAATGTCTCCACAACATAGGGAATGCTAGTACACACACACACATGAATATGTGGTTTATGGGGATTCTCCATAGATGTAATAGTTTTTATACTGTACTTTTAGCACGTTTTTTTAAGCTATTTGGCATAAACCAATTTTACATTATAATACCCATGTCATTATACACATTTGTGTCCTCATAAACCATATATAAGTGTACACTCACACACGCATATTAAGATGCATAAAACACTGTACATACATCAGTCAGCCATGGTTGCTTGGGTAGGATGTCTTGTGATTGAGATGAAATGGATTGTGCTGGATAAAATGTCTGTAGGTCCTTAAGTGTTGCTATACAGTAGTCAACTTCCACAAGGACTGAAGCATCATTTTGTACGGTGGAGTACAATTCAGAAAGCTTGTCCTACAGGTGAACAATGAAATGTAATATAATACAGTTATTATGATGACATTTACAACATGACATGATTTTGTAATTGAAAATAAATCCGTGATTACACAAATCTAACAATTTGCAATGATACCTTGTTTTCCTTCAAGATGGGGAAAAGGGATGTGCTAAAGTGTAGTCCTTTCCCTGAGATGAATTCTCTCTTTTCCTTGACGCTCAGGATTTTGCAGTCTTGAGTCAGTGCCTTTACCTGTAACAATTCACAATGATTAGATAAACTTTTATGCAAGGTTGTTTATATTGTTAAATGTAAAAATTCAGATAAGATTTTTATCAGTCTCACATGTAGTGAAGAGACTCAGTCTGCCATCCAGGCCAACTTCAGCTGCCCCATGTGTCTGTCTCAGCATTTTTTCCATGAATGATTTGTTCACTCTGCTGTTATGCAAATGGAAGACCAAACGAAGTGCAAACATATAATGAACATCTTTCAGTTGGCAAAGAAAGTATCGAGAATTGGCAAGTTCCCGGTTGAGCTGCTCTGCCATGGAAGAGTTGATGAGACCAGTGAGCTCTGGAACAAGATTAAGGCTTCTCAGTTTCTCTTTTTCCTGTTTTTGGTTAAGCTGATGAAAGCGGTCATACAATGTATGAATTGTATAAAATAAAATCTATCTGAAGTTCTAGTGATAGGATGAGGTTTGTCAAGTGCTTCTGTGAAATCATTGCTTTGACTCTGGATATGTCCACCTTCTATCATGGTTTTAACCCAGGGTAGACTAACAACAAGCTCCTTGGATGAGGCCTTGGCCACATTTTCAGCTGTGGCCTCACACAGTCTGCCATCAAAAGGCCTGAAAAATGCCTGCCTAGTTCTATTGTTGGCATGCCGTGCAACACGTCCAGCGACATCTGAAATGTAGATTGTCGGTGGAGTTTTTAAACTAAAAAGTGCGTCAACGTGGTCCCTCGCTGACTCTTGCCACCAAAGAGGAGAACAAACATAAACAATGGCATGTGGGCAGCCAACATGGAGAACACCACCTAAAAAAAGTAGTGACAAAAGCTAAAACACTTCTCTTTACAAAGTCAGTTTTAAAAAAAAAGGACATGATTGCCATACCTCCAGTCTTCTGTAGTTTGATGAACATTTTGGGGTAAATGTCTTTGTATAGAAGTAGCTCCTCCAAGCGATTAACAATATCTGATGCAGAGCCAGCAGAAGACACTCCAAGCTGTGCACATGCTGCCAGCAGCTCACTTCTGGAAGGCTTGAAAAAAATTAACTATTTTGTTTTTTGTTTAAAAAGAAAATGTATTAAGTAATAATTGTGTAAATATTAATAAATGTATAAGTAATAATTATGGTAGAGAAATACCTTTTTTGATTCAAGCAATTTCTGTCAGGTTTGGGTGGTGTAGAAAAGGAAAAGGAGCGAGGACTCAATCGCTAGAGAAATGGGTATTTCTTTATTTAAAGTAAAAAATAAAACAAACAAACAAAACTACCCTCAAGGGGGATGACTTGACTTGACTTGACTTGACTTGACTTGACTTGACTTGACTTGACTTGACTTGACTTGACTTGACTTGACTTGACTTGACTTGACTTGACTTGACTTGACTTGACTTGACTTGGAAAACACCAAACGATAGCAAACGATCCAGCACAGGACTGAAAACAGAGGGAGAATAAAAAGGGTAGCAAACAAGGCAGGTAAAGAGGGAAGACAGGTGGGGCAAATAAACCAATAATCAGGAGACAAGATGGGTGGGGTCAAGACAATCGACAAGAGAGCACATGGCACAAGAAAACATGACAAGCCATGTGCTCACACCAAACATGACAAGAACACGAGCACATGGCTAATGAAAACAATCACAAGCCATGTGCTCACAAAACGAGACACGAACGTAACAAGAACGCGCAGCCAGCGAGCGCACTCACAGACCGCGCGTTCACACAAAACACGACATGAAAGCACGCGGCAGATGTAAATAAACCGCGTGCAACACAGGACACGACAAGACAAGACTCACGGAACACAAGAACGCACGGTGAGTGAAACACAACCGTGCGCTCACAATAAAGACAGGAAGCGCGAGTGTCCGAATCCCGACCTGAAACGGAACCAGACATGAATGCCGGGATCCAAACACCACGCGCCCCAACATGAAACGAGACACACAGACAAGAGAGCGCACGGCTCGAGAACGCGAGACCGTACGCTCACACAAAGACTGGACATGAAGGGAGTGTCAGAGCTCTGTCACAAAACCAATAACATAAACTAGACCGAAGTGACAGAACCCTGACAATTTCAGTACTGTGTCCTCAACAACATGTGAGTCTACAGGAGGTGACTTGTCACTTAGACGATCTGAAAACCCCTTGAGGATCTCTGTTTTAGGTAATACTGATCCAGCTCTGCAGGAGGATCCAAGCCATGGAGCAAAAGATGAATAGGACAATTCACTGGAGAACGGGTTTCTCTCCTTTGTTTCTATAGGTGATGTAGGGAGAAAAGCCAAATTATCTATCTTAGAAACTTTGCAATATTTAAATGACAATCTTTATGTGTCACGTCTTGTGCAGGAACAGGTACGAAGAAGATCGGTTCACATAAGACAAGCAGGATACATGTAAAACACTAGCACGAAACTTTAACAACAAACAAAGACTGGACTGACACAGAGGGTAGATATACAGGAACACACGAGGATAATGAACGGGGCACAGGTGACAGACATAATTACGGACAAGACACAGCTGACGACAATGAACTGATAATGTGACAATGACAAACGGAAACTCAAAACAAAGACCACATGACAAGTGACAGGACCTCAAAACAAGGAACAGACTAACAGACACATGCCTATGACAATATGATCACAAAAAGCAGTGTTTGTGAGTATAGTTTTTACCATAACAGAAGCCAACACAAATTAGCTCCTTTTCTAATGTTGACCATCTCTCATCAACATCGATTCTGAGGTCACTTTGTTGTACATTCTCAGTACATGGTCTCTTCAGGAGATTGACTAGTGGAAAAAATAATGTTATAAATCTGACATTTAGCTACACAAATTATTATAATGCATTATTTATATATTATCATTACACTTTAATTTCTATAAATAGCTTACCAGGTAAATCAAAGGCTACCTTCCAGTTACTATCAGCAATTAAAATAGGTGGTTCATGGCCACAGCGAATGCAAGAAAAGTCGTAGCTATAACTGGTCATTGCCCAGAAATGAAAAATTGCTTTCCTCAGGGTGTTATGGTGAATTGTTACTCCAAGAAGGTCCTCCATCATTGACAGAAATCGCCCAATGGCTGTGTTAGTCTTCAAAGTGTGATATTTAAAATTAAAAACATATTAACTTTTGTAACAATTACAATTAACTTTTCCTTACCTTTAGGGCAGATGTCATCATTGCACAAAGACGGGTTGTCAAAAAAACCCTGTTATTGAAATTATGAAATCCTGCAGTGTATTCTTGAAACGCCTGACTGGCGTCTTGCAGATCAGGCAGTTCTTTACACACACGGTAACACCTTGATTAGGAGAGGGAGCAAAAAAACAAACTTTACTGCCGGCATTATCATACATTTACAAATGCATGCATTTTTAAAATTAATGTATAAACCTCTCTTCACTGAATGTATGTCGTAGACCGATGCATTCTTTGTGACAACCACTGGTTCTGTAAGACCTGGTGGGGTTGGCCTAGGGCAATAAGGGCATGTTTTCTCTATGGGCTCAAACCTTTTCGGGACCTGACTTGCCTGAGTCCTTAATTCCTGTGGCAAATTTTCTGGAATTCTTTTGTTTTGCCAGAGATAGTTGGTCATTGCAACCAGTTGGTGCTTCTTCAGTCCTTTCCCTACGTCAACAAGTTCAATCTCTTCATTTTCAGAGGGGTCCCCTGACAAGTCACTGTCTGCTCTGGAACACTCAATTATTAAATCCTCTCTTTCTTGGAAGAGCCACCACATTGCCATATAGATGTGGAGGCATCTGTACTGCTTCTTTGTACTTTTACAAAGGCAATACCAGTGCCCTAACACTTTGTCAAACGACACTCTTGTCCGTTTAAAGAGGCACCATCTTTCCTTCCTTCCTGAATAAATGGAAAAGTAAACAAATCTGCCTGAAAATCCATGTTTCTCGTAAAAAACTGGAAACACAGAGCAGATTCCCTCTACTGATGCTGAATTGTGATGTTCTATGCACTCTGTCATTCTGGTGGTGGAAATCAATCCTTTTTCCTGCATCATCTTTAAGGATTCTTCTCTCAGAGGCTCAGGAGGAATGTATGGTGGAGCAGAGGAAACTCTGATCAAATGCTCACACTCCGCTCCAGGCTTTCCACTAAGTTTGGCCAGAGTCATGAACTCCCGGCACTCTGCTACTTCACAGGCAATTACTTGAGAGGTGGTGCTTTTCTGTACATGTATTGGGACTCTTTGGCCTCTACTGTTTTTTGCTGTGATAAAGACACCTTGCTGTACATCAACACAGTACACAGGATCTGATGTCGCATGAAACTCCTTTTCATGTCTTCGAAGACTTCCAGCTGTAGCAAAAGAGGATGAGCAGTGGCAACACAGAATACTCTGCTCACCAACAGGAGCACTCGCTGCATTTTCGGACTTTTTCTTTGGCTCACCTTCAAATTAAAATAAATTACAGTAGCAGTTTCAGACTTAATGACTGAGTTTAATTAGTGTGTCATACACATTGTTATGCACCAGGCTTAATTATTAGCTATGGTCCACGTTATTTACACATACTGTAGACCAAGACTAAATGCCATATCTGTGACATCAATCAATAACAAGTTAGAGTATTATGAAAAGTCTGAAAACATTATGAGAGGTAGGCTTAAAATATCAACAAACAATGATAACTAAGCAAATATAAATTGAACAAATGCATACTTTTATTTGGCAGATCTTTGAATGGTGTTACCATGCAACCTGCAAAGCAAGTGTTTAAGTCCGTGAGAACTGTCATTTTACTATGTTATGTGTTTGGCAATGGAATGGTTAATAATCATGTAATAGCATAATTATCTCCTACCATGTTTCTGCAGATGGTCTTCAAATGCATTTCGCCTGTGCAAAATCCGGTCACACTTAAAGCAATGCCAGTGACTTCTGTTTAATTGTTCAATTTTGTCACAAAAGCAAGGTACTGTGAACAGATCTGAAGCAGGAAGTGAATAGTGTATAATATAATTAAAAATGTAATGAATAAAATATGTTACATAACCAACACAAGCTTACCAAAATCCCCATCTTTAAAGTGCACAGCATTTTTAAAATGCTTTTTTTGTAGGTGTTCTTCAGACCCAAGCACAGCCTGTTTGCATAGCTGGCAGTTTTTTCCTTCATTGGCCTTAATTAAACTAATACGGTCTTTGAACGTTTGTGGGCCTAAGGGGACAAAACAATACAACACTGGACCTTACAATTGCGCTAATATCCATATCTTTTATATTATTATGTAATTATCATACAATTATATTGTATAATTACAATTCTTCACCAAAGTTTTATATTATAGTGGTATACACGAACGATCATATCATTTCATGATACGTTGAGACTACGTTTAGGCAATAGGCCTAACGTCAACGACACCATTACTATAAGCTGTAGTAGGTAGCATTAACATTGCAAATTATACATAATGTAATAAGCAATGTGAAACCAGGTGTAAGTTTTAGGTTATTCTATTTTCGGCATGGAATCTCTATGTTTAACATTACATGCTATCCTCAGTAGTGACGTGCAACAAAGCCTGACTTACCGTTCATGTTTGACCGAAAGTAGTAACGTTACTACCATTCATATATGTACTTTATTTCGATCAATATCAGTCTCCGATTACGTGATTTTACTCTTGTCTAACTCACAACGACAAACACAAACCGTGGATCTTCCTTCTTAAGTTGTCGTTTCTGTACTGGCCAATATACACTTTAGCCTACTTATACAGACACCTAACGGCGTGCTTGGAGCATCATGCAAAAGTTTTCCTACGCGATTGTTAATTAGGTATTCGTAGTGACCCATGATAGATTTATTCCTTGTGTTTTCAAGAACTTTGTGGTCAAAAAATACAGCAGTATAACAATCGCTGGCAGCATAGTTTTTCTTTCAGTTTGCCTTTGTTTTTTTTAGCACTATTTTAAAGTTTTCTTGGGTTAAATTCAGTGTTTGCTTGCATTCATAATACTCACTGGTGTGTGCTTATATCATAAAAACATTAGCATGCAAGTTCACTTTATGTAAATTTAACATTTAAAAACTTAAATAAATAATCAGTTAGGACCGGTAATAGCTAGGAGCAACTAGAGATACATGTATAGCCATGCAGGTACTTAGTGGGTAAACCATGGGATAACAAATGAAAATTATTTTTCTAGACAAAATATTTGCCTCTTCGCATTGGAATCTATAAACTTTTTATCTATTTAACCTTAAATGCTGCAAGAATTGTAATATAAATTAAAAAATATGAGAAATATTTTATGTAAAATACAGAACATTTAATTAAAAATAGTTACACCTAAGGTACGGACACATTGATGACCATGGAATATGAATGTGACCCATAAGTAAGGAATACCTGAGGGTTAAATACAAGAAAAACATATTAATGTCTCCGTCACTCTCCAGAATAAAATGATAATGTAGCTAAATTTCATCAACAGAATGATTAATGCACCATATGCTGTAATGTTTACCGATAAAATTTCTGCAATTATAGTGAAGCTGTCGTCTATTTTGGTTAAGCCCATATATTGACGGGACAGCGCTGATTTGTTTGGAAGAATGTTACTAAATTTGAAAGATGAGAATTTGTTTCATATCAAAGCAGGGTTCCCAGTTTGGTCTGAGATTTACTTAGACAGAGTGAGAGCAAGACAGAGCCTAAGAGTTGGCAAACCTGTGGCGCCCCAGGTGAAAAAATAATATATTAATTTATAGTAAAAACTATAGTGTTTTTGAACAATTCTAAAGTGTAGTATACTGTATATATTATAGTATTTACAACACTTTGTTAATGAATGCTACAGCATACTATAGTATAGCTAACTGATAAACTGTAAATAAATACTGTAGTATACTTTAGTTTTTACTACAGTAAACTGTAGTATATATTGTAGTATAATATACCCTATAATATACCCTATAGTTGTAGAAAACTTAGTACAGTATTAAGTAAAGTAATTTATTTACATTACTATAGTTGTTATATTAACACAGCAACTATAAAATTAGTACAACAAATTAATTCAAGTACTTTACTATAGTATGGTTCAAAAACACTATAGTATTTACTATAGTATAGTATTTTTTGCACAAACCTGACATGTTTTAAAAAATATGACCGACTTTAATACGTTTAATTGGATTTTTTTTTTTAAACCATATGTCTATTTATTTAGGATTTTGAGCAAATACGTCAGTATAGCCGCTCAACTCATCCGTCAGTCACTCCTGCAGCCGTCACAACATACGGCGACATGGTCCGCGAGACCGCGACACAGTGTCAGTGTCAGTGTTTCGCGACATTGTCAGAGGCACATGCCACTATCCACTGGCACATGTCACAAGTTTTACTGGCACATGCCAATAAAGACCGGAAGTGCCACCGGATGTGCCATTGCGTCAGATGCCACATGCCACTATCCACTGGCACATGTCACAAGTTTTACTGGCACATGCCAATAAAGACCGGAAGTGCCACCGGATGTGCCATTTCATCAGATGCCACATGCCACTATCCACTGGCACATGTCACAAGTTTTAATGGCACATGCCAAAAAGACCGGAAGTGCCACCGGATGTGCCATTGCGTCAGATGCCATGTCACTTAATGTTAATACCCCTTCTCCGATTTAGTCTCGCGAGATCTCGTACCACCCTATCAATATGTCTTATAATGTCCATCTTTGCCTACATTTAGCAAGAAGTGTGGTTAACTGGGGGCCTTTGTGGGCTAACTCTGCCTTTGTATTTGAATCTTACAATGCTGAATTACTTGACATGATAAAAAGCACTCAAGAGTTTGCACTGCAGATTGTCAAGACCTTTTGGTTACAAAAGGCTTTACCTTTTTATGGCCAGACTATGTTAAAAGATGCCTCAAATGAATGCATGGAGATCTTTGAAACTCTGACCAGACCAAAACAGCTGAAACATGTAACTCGAGATGTCACGGCACGTCCTAAAGTGCGATTACTTAGGAGAGATGACTATATGGCATTGAGTCGTTATGGGGTACAAAGAGGCAGGGTAAAGTACTTTAAACGAATCATTACAAATGGCGAGACGGTTCACTCAGGAGATTACAGCTGTGTATCTAAATGCAATTCCTTCACTGTTATGTTGAATGATGACGATCAAAACTTTGTTAATATTAAAAGATTGTTGATTTGTCAAAATGAAAATGAGGAGATTATGCCATTGGAAGATTCCATGAACGAGCAAAGCATAGTCTCTGTGCCTCAAATCCACATTTCTTTGAACCAGTCTCAAAACGTTTCGGACATCTTACAGCTATTCCTGCTTCAGCCATCAAAAGCAAATGTCTGATCATTCACACTGAAAAACTCAAAATTGACTACATTTTTAGAAATATTAATCGGTATGAATTCCTTAAATGAGGCTTGAAATGAAAGGGTTAGTTCATCCAAAAATGAAAATTGTGTCATTAATTACTCGCCCTTGTGTTGCCCTTCGTTCATTTTCGGAACACAAATTAAGATATTTTTTGATGAAGTCAGAGGTTTCTGTCTCTCCATAGAGCAACTACCACTCCAAGGTCCAGAAAGGTAAGAAAAAGACATCATTAAAGTACTCCATATGATGTAGTTGCATTGGATCTCTATGGAAAGATCCTGTGTGCACTGATGTAAAGGTAAGCTGCTGTAACAAAGAGTTTCCCTTTAGGAATCAATAAAGTATTTCTGATTCTGATTCTGATGCTAAGAGAGGCCTAAGTTGTATTATTCAATTTCATCTTTAGTATCAGTGTACAGTGTATTTTATAATTTTTGTAACAAGTGTATCTTTATCATTTAAACTTTGACGATCAATTAATGGCAAAAAGCTAAGTGTACAGTATACAAAAGCAGTGCGAAATATTATGCAATGAGGTATATATTTTTGCAAAGTGATTTTAAAGAAATTTATGTAAATAATTTTACCTTTTTCAGTTTATTTTGTTATGCTTATGTTCATTACACTTACATGTCTTCATTATCATTTAAAAACATGTAATTAATTGAATATTTCATGGAAAAAAAGTCAAATGTATGTTACATTAGCAGTGTTATATATTTTGCATTGTTGTTGCTGTTTATTTTAAACTGAAAATTATACTGATGATTTTAATACTTTGTGTTACATTAAAGTGTCATATTGTGTCCCTTAAAATGAATTAGTCAAAAATTTTGAGTGCATATAGCAGTTTTGTATTTTGTGCAAGGTTGTTCTTGTTCCTTTTCAAAACATAATATCATACAGTGCTTACTTGCCTTTTTATTATTAAATGTCCTACAGTATCCCTGACAGCTTATGTCAAAGTCAAATGTACTACATTAGTAGTGAGGTATTCTGTAATTTAAGAAACAAATAAATAAATTTGAATTTAAACCTTTAGCGGTTTTATTTGTGGCCAACTTATATGTTGTGCATAAGATATAGTCATATTGCTGTTATATTTTGAAATATATTTTGGTAAATGAACGTTCAAATTAAATATATTTTTGATTTCAAAAATATATTTTATTGAGCTTCACAGTTACAACATATATTTAGCATATATTTAAAATATATTTTGACCAGAAAATGGGAGTATGGAAGTTTTCAGTTTCTAGTGTTTCCCTCCCCACACTCTATGTTCGACCAACTTTTCCCTCTATTTCTTCCTCTCAAATCCCTTTTCAACTTTGTAGACAAGTAAATGTGGGAACAGTCTCTAATATTAAAAGTCACCTTACGCTGTAGATGGTTGGAGTAAAGACCTGCTAAGTTAAGTTGTGATTCGCTTATAATCTTACTTGCCCACCAAACAATTGGATTCAAAGAATTTTTGTTCTTCAAAGACAAATTACCAAACCACGCCACAAGGGAGAACATAGATTTATCAATGTGAAATCTGGACAACTCAACAGACGCTGATGTCCCCTTCTTTTCAAAAGTCAATTTAGAATCTATGACATTTTAATAGAATATACATTTTAATAATACAAATCATGTATAATTTTTTCGTTTACTTTTCATTTATACGTTTATGCTGTGTTTTGGGAAATATGAAGTACTTTTTTTACCTATTTAGCCTACTGCAAAATTCCTCAACTACACCATTATACTGCGGTCACGCCATCCGCGCTTCCTCCAAGCGCGGTCGCGCCATCTACGCTTAAAAACCACTGCGCGTCTACACGAGGTTGCGTGGTAGGCTCAATGTGTATGCGTTTGGTTGTCGGCAGACTTTTTAAAAGATATTCATAATAAAATCAAATTGTTTTCTACAAACTCCACCAGATTCTTGTTCTAAATCTCACAGACTACCACTGGTAATTTTCATGCTGTTTTACTGTTTTATTATTTAATAATTACCTGCTAAAATCCTATACAGTATACAGGATAGGACTACAGTTAGAGAACTTTTGGTTAGAGGAAAGCTTGTAGAAAATAGTTTTAGAATTCGTTTTAGAAAAAATAGGGGTAATTACCATATCTGGCCAGCAGAGGCCCATAGAGATCCATTCATTTTTCTGGACGTGGATTATAGTTTTTGTGATGAATATATTGTGAATATATATATTTAAAAATTATAAAATACATTAAATCAGTATTTTTTCCTCAAAGTTTAGAATGTTTTGTTGTTTGAGGTCTTTGAAGTGTCTTGTTATTGGAATAATGCCATATAAGTTGCCTCTAAAAGACAAGACTTGATTTTAAACACATATTATTTACTTCAATAATTTATGTAGGAATTATTGATTCTATTTGCCTTTTTAACACTTGTGTGTGTGTGTGTGTGTGTGTGTGTGTGTGGTCATGTTCATTCCACATTGCATTTGTGCTCTATTACCAGGCTTTCATTGTGTTATAAATTTTTTTGGATTTATTGGTTTTATTTGACATTAATTTAAAAAACAACAACAAAAAATGCATTTCCCATTCATTTTCAATCTGGTCATATTGACCCTGAAGACCAGAAGTGTAATTTTTTTTTTTTAAACATATCTTCAGAACAACCGTATCAAGCCCAGTTTTTTTCGTCCGAGTAGAGCTAGATAATGTTTTCTCTGAGAGGAAGGGAACCATCGATGTGGAAATGTCTATGCCAAAGCGGTCTTGACTAAAGAGCCTGGTGAAGTCATGACAGAAATATTTTTGTATGATATATTGCTTGCAATTTTTTAATTTTGATTGATTGACTGATTGCTTGATTGGGGGGCAGAATACACTACCTTTGTTGGCCAATGGAGAAAAGTGCTTTTTGATGCCAGATGGAGTAGTTACCAGAATCAACCACCTTTTTCTTTTTTTTTTAAATCGTTTTTAAACTCTCAATATCAATTTTTTAAAGACATTTTCTAAAACGTTTTAAAAACATATTGAAGATGAGCAAAAACTATATAAAAAAATATTTATACACACACACACATCCTCTCTGTGTTTTGTCATTGATCAACATACACGTGAAGACCATTTTGTAAAAACAATATAAAAACTTTATTAATTTCATGATAACATTAAAGGAGTAGAGTGAGGTAAACTACAATAGATGGAGGTTGATCAAATATGTACAGTAGGAATGGTATTTTTTCTTTAACCGGAGTCTGTTTGTGGGAGAAGCTTGTCACATGTGTCCGCATCATTTGGGCCTGTTTGTGGTTGATTTGTGTCACTGACAGAGACTGATAAGGGCTTGCTGGCTTCTGTGTTTGGTTCAGCTGAATGTACATATGTATATAATTGCATCCCGTTTCTATCACTTCTTTCACGATGTCTGTGGGTTGGAGGGTGAAAACAATTAAGAAGCTGCAAAAATCCTACAAAACTTCATTCCACAATAGATTTTAAAAAACAAACCTCAACTTCCACCAGATAAAGAATAATGTTGCCGCCAGGAGGATGATAACTATGCTTGTAACTCCACCTAATGTTGCTAAATGTTGATTAAAGAAAGAAAAAAAGAAACCAGTTTAAAAAATACAATCATGAGAACAAAGATTGGAAATATTATATATTATTTGTTTCAGGAAATGAACAGCAATAAATGGAACTCACATGTGTAATGACTAGAGTTGGCTTCCACTTGATGTTTTTCTAAATGAAAAAAATAATGGGTTAAAAATGTAATCAGTTCCTCACACTCCGTGTTGTTCCAAGTCCAAACCACTTTCTTTTACTTAAAATTATGATTAATGTATATTTTATGGAAAAAGCATAAACAGAGCATGGCAAAAAGCTGTAGAGCTCCAAAAGGATAAACATAAAAATACAGCTCCTATATGACATCTACGCTATATTCCAAGTCTTCTGAAGCCATTCAGCAGCTTTCTGTGAGGAACAGACATATATATGTTTTTTAACATCTTTCCTCCATCATATCTTAAATCTCATGTGCACTTACTCATGTTTTAAGTGATGCAAGAACAAACGATACCAAATGTGTCTTCATCTTCTATGTTTTCACATGCACATATGTAAATGACATTAAATAGCTATAGCAGAGGGGAAGATTTCCAAAGAAAAACAACTTAAATTTCTATCTGCTCATATGTGCTTTTATGGTTCCTTTTGGGAGCCCTTAATATTGTATGAAAGTGTATTGTGAAAAAAAATGTATATGAAAGTGAAGCATACTAGCAGGAAAAAAGTTACACTGAATTTACTTAAACACTGAAAATGTTTTAAATGACATATTATGTTTTTCATTAAAAGTTTTTTTGGGGTGGGGGAGAGGGGGGTGATAGTGAGAGAAAAGAACTCCTTAAATATGCATACTTCCTTACTATAGTAGGCGAAAAACATTATGTGACAAAAGAAGTATGTCCGAATTCACAGTACTTATGAAAGAGTAGGCAAAAAGTACAATGTGAAGTGTATACGATGGATACTTTCTATCTACACCACACTAACTAACTGTTAAGATCGTCAGCTGTAGTGCCCGTGACAACCACTAGATGGCACTTCACTTTGGACTTTCACACACACACACACACATGCACATTCACTCTGTGACTTCACTTTCCACAATGCACTACCCACTCACTCACTCATTTCAAGCAGACTACATTTCCCAAAAGTCCCGTACCCAGTCACTGATCACCTCACCCGACGCAGTCAAATCATCAAGACTATTTAAGAAACATTTAGCATCACATTCATTTCAAGGCCTTGATATTCTTATAGTTGTTACTTTTGAGCATTATTCCTTGTCTTGTTTTCCCGTTGCCGTTCTTCCTGTTTCAACCGTGTTTTGATTATTCTCTGTCTGCCCTTGGATTTACTGGTTTGTTTACTGCACTGTGATACTTGCTGCCTACCCTGAGATCTTTGTCTGTATACCGATCACGACTCTGATATTCCTCTAACATTCCCGTTTGCTGTTCCATGATCTATGCCTGTGTGACCACTCTTGTTAATAAAAGCCTATATTTGGATCTCATCCGCTGACTCGACATTACACTAATGCTGGTAGGTCACATGATAATGACTACATGGTGAATGTAGGATGTTCGTATTACATTTATACTACACACATTCATATTATATAGAGCATACTTTTTGTAGTGCTCATGAAATAATTACTTGTTCAAAATAGGTAACTACTATGCAAGAGAGTATGCAATTTTGGACATAGCCATACTTTTGTAATATAAAGCATACCAGGATTCACCTCATGGTAGTATTACTAGTATTCTAAAGTGTATGTAATATAAAAAAATGTATTAGGTTCTTGTTATGAATCCGGTCTGTCATCTTGCATCCACTTACCACCAGATGTCGCCCTCCCATTTCGTGGACTCTCTCAACACACTACATTTCCCATAAGTCACATACTTTGATGTTGATCGCTTTCCAGTTTTTTGTAGTCAACTGGTTAGACTATTTAAGAGTATTCTGTAACCCTTGTCATTTGCGAGGTCTTGTGAATCACTGTGTTTATCCCTGTATTGCATTGCCGAGCGTATTTTCCTTGTTTTGTCTGCCCGTTTCCTGATCCTGCCTGTTCCTTTGACTTTGATGTTTATCTGCCCGCCTGTTGAATATTCGCCTGAATTATCACTACGAGCCTGCCTGTTCCCTGCCACTACTGTTTTCTGTTGTGTTGACCATTGCCTGTCTGACTACGTTTATTTTATTTCGTACAAAAATCCAAACTGATCACACTTGTAACACAGTTAGTCACTCTTTCAAACCCTTATCTCATGCATTCATTCTAGTTGTACGCATTTCCTTCTACATAATCGCTGTTTCAAAACACAGGATCACTGTGATATGTAACGAGAACATTTGGTTTAATCACCGAAACACAGAGGCATGGTAGAGACACATTATTATAACTCACCCTTATGAAGGTCAACTACAGTATAGATTCAGTCATTTGTTACAGTGAGAACATTTACTGTACTGGCAGCAATTCTGTTCTACACAAAACCTTCATCACACCTTTAGATAACACACTGAATAGATACTATTACAAACATTATGTATTTTACTTCAATTATGTAATTTAGGTAATGTGAGTGTATTTTCTAATGTGGCATCTGTAGCCTGTGTGACTGTAATTATTTCAGCAACAAGGGTGATTTGAAACATGTGCATTGTTCGCTATTGAATGAACTGATTGTTAAAAGTACTAAACTGAAACAGGATCATACTGTTGTGTTTCAGTGATTAAACCAAATGTTCTCGTTACATATCACAGTGATTCTGTGTTTCGAAACAGTGATTATGTAGAAGGAAATACGTACAACTAGAATGAAAGCATGAGGTCATGGTTTGAAAGAGTGACTAACTGTGATACAAGTGAGATCAGTTTGGAAATTTGTACTAAGAGTTTTGAAAATATACACCTTACTTGTGAAAATAGTACCAAAGTGAATAAAAAAAATAATATAATATATTTAACATATAAAAGTTAGACCATCTTGACTCTATGGATAACTACAAACAAAGAAATTACCTTTAGGAGCAGTTGAGTTCTCCATAGATACATTGACTCCTAATAAAATATGGGAGAAGAACAGAATTACAACGACAGTGAGTTTTGACAGAATGAGTGCAGTAGTATGAGGGTGAGAGAAGTTTAGCATTATTATTGTTAGAAATGTTGTAATAGACGTGAACATGTCTCTTTTTCATGGAATGCATGTTGCATGTTGTGGTAAATGGTAATCGACCATGTCAGCATTCAAGTGGTCATGAGGAATGTTTTGAGATAAAGGAGTTTATAAATATGCAGCAGCAGCAAAATAATAATAATAAAAAATGAATAAATAAATGAGCCATTTGTTGTAATATGTAGAATGTAATATGAAAAAAGGGAAAAAAATGTCATGAAGAATGTATGTTTTGATATAATACACGTGGACTTAATTTAAATAATAATAAAATGAGGGCCAAAATGATTTTTTTTTTAAAAATGCAGCCCTACAATATGATCCCTTTAAAGGTTTAGTTCACTCCAAAGTAAATTCTCACCGTCATGTGAAAATCCTCTAACTTCTGTCTGAGAAATTTAAGAGAAAGGAGAAATTTAGCAATTTATAAAGATTTTTTAGTATTTTTTTTTAAGATGTATTTTTTGACATTTTTGCCTTTATTTAGATAGTATAGATGAATATATATATATATATATATATATATATATATATATATATATATATATATATAATATTATAATATATATAATATTTTTTTAAGATGTATGAATAATAAATTTTAAGATGTATTTTTTGACATTTTTGCCTTTATTTAGATAGTATAGATGAAAAAAGGACAGGAAGTGAATTGGGAGAGAGAGGACTTGAGGTTGGGAAAAACTACGAGCTGGGACTTGAAATCGGGTTGCCTGAAGTCTAGGACACATGACGTAGGGAGGTTTGCGGGAAGGCTTTTCATTGCTAGTTGTGTATGGTTGCTAATACATTGCGTGTTTTGATATATGGAAGTACATTTTTTGTAAATAACAGGAAGTAATATCAGGTCAAAGTTTGGTTTTTATCCTGTTTTGCTTCAAATTCAAGTTCAACACTAAGGTCTTTATATACCAAACACAAATCACTGAAACATTTTAAGATTTGAACTACATAGAAAATTAGCATATATTGCGCTAAAAAGGATCGATTTGAACTTTTTAACTTTCATTGTTAAGAATATTGAAAAGCAGATTTACAAAGAATGAATTGCGGCCACTAAAAGTGTGTGTGTGTGTTTCTTTCTTTTGCATGTGCTAACTGGTGCCCAATTCATCAAACGAATTACGTAGATCAGGCAATGGTGCAAACACATAAAAAAATTAGCTCTGATGCCATTTTGCTCCAGGCAAATGATCCACACAATCATAAAACAGAATGATTTCAGTCTCTAAAACTAAAACAATGATATTCTTGTTCAAAATAGCCTTCCTCTCAAATTCAGAGAGTAGCGGTTGGCAATGTCTTCGGCTGGTTACGATTACCATTGCCGTGATTGCTAGAAAGTGCACTCAAACGTCTTTTTTATATATTGTTTAGGCTTCAATGCACAGAGTCAATGGTTTCAATTAAATATTGAAGATGCAATACAGTTTCAACACTGCACTAATTAAATTGGATTGTAGTTGGTTAGTAAATAATAGTAGTAGTAAATGTTAAGTATTACGCTAATGTACCATGTACTGTATAATCGTTAGTACATTTATATAAACATAGCTTTAGCCAAATTAAGATTAATATGAAAATTCTGTCATCATTTATGTTTTCCCAAACCTCTATGACTTTAACAAACTTGTTGTGACATTTCTTGCTCTAGGAAGTTTGAATATGTGCATTAACTAATAAAGAACTTAACAAATCTTGGTCATTATTTGCTTTATGAAAAAGTGCTGTGTCAATATTCTGCTACACTTCTCCTTTTGGGTTCTATGGAAGAAAGACAGTCATACTGGTTTGGAACAACACGAGGATGAGTAAATAATGACAGAAAGTTAAGTTTTTTGAGTAAACTATTGCTTTAAAGTTAGCCCCATGCATTTTGACCCATCACAGTGAACGGCTTCACCTGTTACTGAAGTGAAAGAGCTTGACGAGGAATGTGATGATGTGGTTGTCACATAATCTCTGCTTGTGAAGCTGCTGGATGTTGAAGAAGTAATTTCGTTGGTTGTTGTAATAGACTCTGCCGCTTTTGTCGTGCTCTTCAAAGTCGGCTGGCTGGGAGTTCTTCTTGTTTTGGTTGTGACAACATTTGTTGTTGTCAAAGTTATATAGCCTGTTGTCATGTAATTAACGTAAATGTGCGCCTACCCAAACAATATCAACAAATACAAGCATAATATAACATATATGTACCTGTGGTTGGTATGCTTGTGGCAAGAACTGTGGGATTCTTTATTTCTGTTCTTTCTGTGGTGGATGATGTGAAATGAGGCATTTGGGTCGTTTCTGTAGCAAATAAATAATACAGTCTTTAGCCAATCTTGGTAAAGCCAAATACTTTTTATATCGAGAGACAACTATGAGTAAACTATTTGTTGGTTAATTCCCCTGAAAAATGTAAACACACTGTAAAGCGCTATCAAAACATGATGGGTCAAACTGTTGGCCATTGGCAATTGGGTCTGGATCTGTTGTGTGACCATTAATCCATTTAGTACCATGGTGCATAAATTACACACTTGACTTCTCACTACAACAACAGAGACACAGAAAGAAAGGAAGGAATTAGAAAAGATGGTACTTACTTTTTGTTACATGCGGCTTTTTGGGATCAGCTGCAAAGAAGGGATAATAAAATCATTACATTGATCACTTGATACCTGTTAGGTTATAAAACTAGGCCAACTTCTACATTTTAGAATCATAAGAAGAAAATTGCTAGGGTGTTTTTTTAGCATGCAGTTTTTGTTGTTTGTTTTGAGTGGTTTTTAAAGGCCAATTCACACTGCACCTACAGATGGCGACTAACGACAATGAACATGGTCCTTGTTTTCACTGATCAAACATGTTGAATCAGTATTTGTCGGGTTTTAGAATGTCTTGAGAAGTGAAATACTGTAATACAGTGTGAATTAGCCTTACAGGTTTAGTTCCCCAAAAAATGAAAATTCTGCCATCATTTACTTGCCCTCATGTCGTTCCAAACAACTTCCTTTCATCTTTGAAACACAAATGAAGATAATTTAAAGCTGCAGTCGGTAAGTTTTGCCTCTTTGTCGCCATCTCTGTTTGAAACCTGCAATTGCAGTTATTTGCGGAATTATCATCTTTACATGGGTTGTGCATCGGTACGGCTCCTCAGCGTGGATGAATCTAATGTTTGCTGTCACTCACCACATCGGTGTGGATACTGTACTTCAGAATCACAGTTTCTACATGACCATTATTGTTATAATTTGTTTTCAAATTGCTAATGTTAACAACAAGGCTGTAATTCTTGCTTAAAGTATTGAGCAAAGGCTGTGAGTTCTTATGTAGATGTGATTTTTTATTTTAAATATATTTGCAAAGATTTCAAACAAACTTCTTTCACGTTGTCATTATGGGGTATTGTATGTAGAATTTTAAGGAAAATAATGAAGTTAACCCCTTTTGGAATAAGGCTGTAACATGACAAAATGTGGAAAAAGTGAAGCACTGTAAATACTTTCCGGATGCACTGTAAATGATCCGTCACCTGCAGCATCCTCCACATGCTATATAGCCTACTAGCTGAGACTCGTTCTTTATGTAAACAGACGTGATGTAATGACGCAAAGATGAACGGCTGCATGCTCGGATTTCTTGCGGAAACCTACCAGTACCGCTCTAATTAGAAAACATTATTACAAGCTTATCGTTGTGGATTGGGCTAAGGTAAGGAGATAGTTTTGACCACTGGTTGTGTTATGTACTTGCTCAAAAATTAATTTTAGATCATATTTAACCAAAAAAAACTAGCGACTGCAGCTTTAATGAAAACTGTCTCTGATTTATGTCCCTCCTTTGACAGCTACGCAACCACGCGATACATTTTTATATGTGAATAAAAGACTAAATTCAATCTGATCTGTCATATAAAGCATTTGTCTCTCTTCAGAAAATTTGGATTCTCAATTAATATGGATTACTTTTACGATCTCTTTATAAATTTTGTGAGGTGAAAAAGTGGTAGTTGCGTATCTGTCAATGGAGGGACAGAAATTAATTCTGCCCCATAACTTATTAATTTGTTCCCTCATTTTAGTTAGCGGCCATGATTTAGCTAAAGTAAAAAAAAGGGAGAAGGCACGTCATTAGCCCTGGACATCTCTCTGCAACAAGGAAGACTCTTACGTATGCACTTGAGGGGAGGGTCATTGACCCAGGATTGTTCTGTGCACTGGAACAGGTTGGATGTCCCTGCTTTCCTCACGTAGCCTTCTACACACTGAATGCGAACTTTTGAATTAACGGTGTTAACAGGAACTGTGTGGTTTGGCTGTTTCGGGGGTCCACAGAAACCTGAGACAAAGTAAGAATAATGTCACAAAAATATCATACACGCAAACAAAGAAACTGATAGATAAAATCCAATGCATCATATTTGCATTGATATAATAGATTATCTGTAATGTGCACACTGCAACTGATACAATAACAATAACAGTGACTCAATGGCAGCAGCTTCTTTCTTTTTTCCCCTTTCAGTTTTTCCTTTTCAAGGAAGTAAGTTAATATAATCCTCCATGTTGTAATGCAACAAAAATGGAAAATGGAAAAATAGAGACAGAACCTGGGCTTTGCCCAATGGAAAGTGTATTCAAAACATGACTGGTGAATACATTTACTGTACATTGAGTGTACACATTTCGGTGACCCTGATTGTTCGCATTGGTTGTCATGAAAGGTGTTTTTTTTTTTCTAACTGGTGCAAACCATGGAAACAAACCTGACTAACAGCTGAAAAAAAAAAAATGGTCCAGTTGACATATTAGTATCTTAGCTCCTCATGGTCACATGGAAATATGTTACAGTAGGGGAAATAATTACTTGATCCCCTGCTAATTTTGTTAGTTTGTCAACTTATAAAGAAATGAGGGGTCTATAATTGTTATGGTAGGTATATTTTAATGGATAGAGACAGAATATCAAACAAAAAATCCAGAAAAAAAAAACGATTATATAAAGGTTATAAATTGATTTGCATTTCAGTGAGTGAAATTAGTATTTGATCCCCAAGCAAAACATGACTTAGTACTTGGTGGAGAAACCCTTGTTGGCAAGCACAGAGGTGAGACTTTTGTTCCACTCCTCTTCACAGATCCTCTCAAAATCATTAAGGTTTCTTGGCTGTCGCTTGGTAACTCGAAGTTTCAGCTCCCTCCACAGATTTTCTATTGGATTGAGGTCTGGAGACTGGCTAGGCCACTCCATGACCTTAGTGTGCTTCATCTTGAGCTACTCCATTGTTGCCTTGGCGGAATGTTCTGGCTCAATGTCATGCTGGAAGAACCATCCACGATCCATCTTCAGTGTTCTGGCTGAAGGAAGGAGGTTCTCATCCAAGATTTTATAGTACATGGCCCCGTTCATTGCGCCCTCAATGTGATGAAGTCATCCTGTACCTTTAGCAGAGAAACAGCCCCAAAGCATAATGTTTCCACCTCCATGCTTGACTGTAGGGGTTGTGTTCTTGCGGTCATATTAAGCATTTCTCTCTCTCCAAACACGGCAAGTTGAGTTGATGCCAAAGAGCTCAATTTTGGTCTCATCTGACCACAGCACTTTCTCCCAAGCCTTCTCTGAATCATTTAGATGCTCATTGAAAAACTTCAGATGAGCCTGTATGTGTGCCTTTTTGAGCAGGGGGACCTGGCGGGCAATGCAGGATTTCAATCCATTGTGGCGTAATGTGTTACCAATGGTTTTCTTGGTGACTGTGGTCCCAACTGCCTTGAGATCATTTACAAGCTCCTTCCGTGTAGTTCTGGGCTGATCCCTCACCTTTCTCATCATCATCCTTACCCCATGAGGCGAGATCTTACATGGAGCTCCAGATCGAGGGCGATTGATAGTTATGTTGCATTTCTTCCATTTTCGAATAATCGCACCAACAGTTGTCTCCTTCTCACCAAGCTTCTTGCTGATGGTCTTGTAGCCCATTCCAGCCTTGTGCAGGTCTACAATCTTGTCCCTGATGTCCTTTGACAGCTCTTTGTTCTTGCCCATGGTGGTTTGAATGGAAGATATAGATTGTTTTGGACAGGTGTCTTTTATACACATAACGATCTGACATTAGGCGTACTTTCTTAAAGTGACGGGACTAATCTGTGCTCGACATGGGCACATAAACAACCTGTAGGAAGTAGAATTCTTGCTGGTTGGTTAGGGATCAAATACTTGATCAAATCCTAATCATTTTATAACCTTTACATAAAGTGTTTTTTCTGGGGTTTTTGGTTGATATTCAGTCTCTATCCATTAAAATAAACCTACCATAAAAATCATAGACTCCTTGTTTCTTTATAAGTGGGCAAACTTACAAAAACAGCAGGGGATAAAATAATTATTTCCTCCACTGTATTACTTTTTACTTGATGGTTACACTACATGACATATTTATTGTTATTAAATTGGACTAGCAAACTTGAAAATGGTCTTTTAAAACCATATGAAACTAACATGAAGTGTAAAAACAGCCTATTTCGATCAGAGGAGGGGTGGAAAGTCATGACGAAATAAAATAACATTTTATGTGCAAAAAAGGAGTCTTCAGGACATTTTTGGACAAGACGGTGCACATAGCTGTTAAAAAAGGAGAGAATAAAGTTACACCTTGGAGGGGTACAGTATTTTCCCTCTAATGGAATGAGGAAACAGAAACATACACTGTTCATAATCATTTATCATCCACGATAAAGATAGCTCTGGAACACACAGCACCTCAAAATAGAACTTATCTCACTCGTGTTTAGTGAGAGAGTAATGTCAGTGAATTGGAAACAAGCCTATTTTGACAACATAACCAATATTAAAAAGGAAATATGTGGGGGACATTTCATGCAATGGTGGTTTTGCAGTCTGTTGGAGTCATCTGGAACCGCTATTATGTGTGATAATCTCATGTCAACATGTACCAAAATCTCAGGAATGTTTCCAGCACCTTGTTCAATCTATTTAAGGCAGTTCTGAAGGCAAAAGGGTGTGTGTACCAAATAAAGCTGCTGCTGAGTGTATACATCATGTTTTACATCTAGTGTATGACACAAATACATGATGGTATATCTAGAGCGTATAAATGCTGACTTTATTTAATGATTTTTTCAATAATCTCGCAAGTAGTTTATTTTTTCAATGGAACACAAAAGAATTACATATGAACTACATCCGATAAGTTACTAAAGGAACAAACATACCATATTTTCCACTATAACAGAGTAAAATTTAGGTTCTTCCTCACTACAAATCACACATTTTAACTGGTGTATTACTGTCTGTTTGGTTATGATCCAGACCAGAGATGTCTGACAGATCTGTATTGTGACAGATCATACTTTTTGTTTTAACTATGCTCAGGTTCAGAGAAATCAAAGTGTGAAGAGTCATATCAAAATTTTAAAAAAAATCTTTGAAGCCCATTTTCTTGCATACACTGTAAAAAAATTATTTTCATGATTTGTTATCGCAACATTTTTTTCTTTAGTCAAATCAACTTAGATCATTAATGTGGTTCAGATAACATTGGGTTTTTTGTTTCTGTTGATTGAACAAATCACCTTTATTGTATTAATCAAAATTTCAATTTCAATAAACTCAAAATTAAGGCAACCAGGTAACTTACTTTTTTAAGTTAAACCAACAATTCTATTTTACACTGTAGTTAAGATGTTTGCCTTTTTAAGTAGCCTATAGTGTCATTGTATGAAAAAGATTTGAAAGTCCTACTTTTTGTGTTTCACAGGAAAAAAAAACAGTAAATTTGGAACAACATTATGGTGATTAAATGATGACATCATTTTCTGTCATCTACACAGTAAAAACCCCAGAGTTAAATCAACTCTGCTCAGATAACATTTGGTCCCTCTATAAATAGTGTTAAAGTAACACTGAACTAGTGTTAAAATAACACTCTTCAGAGATTGAATGTCTTTTATCTTCAGTTGATTTCATCTAAGACTGTGGCTGAAGTCAGTTATTGTTCTTGTGTTTCTCTTTTCTTCAGTGATTCTGCTTGTTAACTGCAGGTGTTCATCATTAATGTTCAATCATCGCTTAATTAATTGCTTAATTATCTCATTAACTTTAACTCCGCTTCAGTGTTACTTTAACACTATAGAGAGAGGGACCAAATGTTATCTGAGCAGAGTTGATTTAACTCTGGGGTTTTTACTGTGTAGGAATCAACAATTCTAAGAAGCCCCACAATTGGGGCCCCACAGAGGACATTGCTTTTCACATCCATGTTTATTTCTATTAACGGTGTCCAGTTATCACTATTGCACTTATTGTCTCATTATCTCTTGGCAGTATGTTTAAATAATTATTTAATCAAAAAACAATACCAAAGAAACAAAAATTGCATGGATTATTTAACTCTATTTTAAATGTGAACTGAAGCAAGAGATGTAATTTGTCACGATCCAACTTCCTGTGACAGCTCAAAAACTCGCTACACGCACGCCACATCCGTATTTCTTATAATGCCACCTCTAAATCCAAAAATAGGGCAGCTCTGACGACATTTTAACACTTGAACATGAACACATGACAACCATGATATTCTCTGCTGCTGTATTAATAATTCTTAGGAAAACTAGTGGGCAGAGATGTTAAACGTGGGCTTATAACTGAAATCACTCAGCTATTTTTTATTATTGCCAAATTCTGAACCATAAGTCATCACCATTCTCCCCTTAATCAAGATACAAGAAAATATCCACCACCATTACACCACCAGCAGCAGCCTGAATCGTTGATACAAAGCAGGACGGATCCATGCTTTAATATTGTTTACACCAAATTCTGACCCTTCCATCTGAAAGTTGCAGCAGAAATAGACTCATCACACCGGGCAACTTTTTCCAATCTTCTATTTTCCAAAATTGGTGAGCTTGTGTGGTCTTGTGTAGCACAGGTGAACTGGTGTAACTAATAAAGTGGCCAGTATGTACTACATGTATAGAGCTTGACAGACATGGTCACTATAAGCTCGCGTTTTATTAAAAGGACTCTTCAAAATTATCATTTTGTTTTCAACATAAACAATATTAGCATACAGGTTTAAAAGAATATGCGGAGGAGTAAATAATGACATTTTATTTTGGGAGGAACTATTCTCTTAGCTTAATCCTAATAAATATTGTAATGCAGCAATAATCTTCCAATTTCTGAAGCTCAAGAACATCAAAAAGTCAATTGCCATTATTCAAATTTATAAATGTATTTGGAAAATGCATATCATGTATAAAATACTGCACTGTATCAGGCATAAAATACCTGTTATACTTTCATTTAACCCTTGGAAACCCACAGTAGCAAAACTGAAGCATGTTTTTAGTTGAATTAATTAAATCACAAATTAAACTTTTTTTTTTTCACCATAATGAGTTAAGACTACATAACACATGAATGGTCACAGCCAACTGAAAACCATTGCTGACTATTTTAGATCAAATTCATTAAGGCATTAACGCATTTACCCTGTCAATTTTCCCCCAGTATGGAAAAATGACAATATTTATTAATAAATAAACAAAGCAGCTGCAAATAATGTAATTATTATTCCCATCAGGCTATTTAGGAGACTCGTCACATGAACGAGTTTAATAGCCTACTTCATATTCCTGTTAAAGTTTCTTCTCTAGTTTCTTTTTCCAAAACGTGGTTTCGTTTTTTTTTTCGTTTTTTTTCTTGAAGGCCATGTGATGTACGAGCAATTCATGAAAAGCGTGTTTAGCAAAGCAAATCATTTTAGCAGTAGTAGTGGAGTCCACAGTTACGCTAAACCTCAACATAATATGTGCAATATGCAACAACACTGTTCAGGACATTAGTAAACAAAGCCTATAAAAGTGATGTTGCCCGTAATGTTGCTCAAAACTCACCGCTTGCTCTGGCAAAATTCTGCTCATTAGCGGCCGTCATGAAAAGCATTATAACCAGCATATGCATGTCCACTTGTCCCGGAGAATTCAGATGGAACGCCGACATTTAACTCCTCACGAAATGTATATGAAATCACACCGCCAGGCCGAGAGGTGCGACATTTGTGTTTGACTGGAAACGTCACTTTCTCCACATCTTTCACTTTCACTTTGGTGGGCGCGTTCGCGCGAGGCTATACTTGCAGTTCCTGGAGGAAATAGCAGTGCTTACACTTACACACTTATCAAATGGACTTGAACTTGAAAAATACACAGATAGCCAAGTAGCCTGTATGTTTTATGTTATGTGTACTGTAAATGAAAGCCTACACAATGCTGCCAAGATCGTGCCGCTGTGACGACGCTCAAGTGCCCGTGTTTTCTCTTTAGGTTAAATGTAAGGATAGAATGTGAATTAGAGAAAGGGCCAATCACAATTGACTGTGCAAATTCATGCGAAAAAGAGAGCCAGTCCACATGTGAAGAGAATTGGCCATAGCACCCTTCATTATAATCCTACATTATAATCCTACCTTACTCCACTAGGGCGTCCAACGACACGAGTACATTTTCATAAAAAAGAAAGGGGTAAAAAAAAAAAAAAAAAAAATTCCATTCCAATTGCGTATCATATTCACTTCAAGCAAACTCACATGTACAAATAACAGGTTCAATAGAAACAGAACATAGTGTTATTGAGACGCACTTTCATGAAAAAAATACTATAGTAATTTATAGTAAACACTTTATGGTTCATAAACACTATAGTATTTTAATGAATTTGATGTGGTAATTCTAGTAATATAAACAAATTACCCAAAACTGTTGGCCTTATAAGGTTTCTACAACTAGGGTATATTCAGTCCCTCCAGAAAAACGCGATTATGCGATCGCTTGATTTCATGCATAATCAGTCAAAGTCCGCGAATTTATGCGGGGGTCGCATTTTTTCAAATACGCCGCACTTTCGCCGCATAAATTGCCGATTTTTGCAAACAAAAAAACCCCGCAGTTTGTGAAAGCTCCCGCACTTTCATCGCATAAAATTGCAAAAATATCCCGCATATTCCATCGCATTTTTTAAGAAAATGTGACGCATAATCAAGGATTTTTGCCCGTAACAATCACAAAAAAACGCGTTTTTCTGGAGGGACTGATTATACTACAATACACTACAGTTTACTGTAGTAAAAACTAAAGTATTTATTACAGTTTGTCAGTTCTCTTTAGTTAATATGTAGCATTCAGAAAGTCTTGTAAATGCTATAATATATACTACAATTTGAATGGTTCAAAAACACTAGTATTTACTATAAATTATAGTAGCCTATTTTTAATGCATTCATTGAAATAAGTTACCATTAGCAAAGTTATTTGTTGAGAAAGTATTGATCCCTTCATGTTTTGTTGCATCAAAATGCTTTAAAACACTCTATACACTATACACACACACACACACACATATATATATATATATATATATATATATATATATATATATGCACATATACCATATAAGGGCTGTATCCGAGAACTGAAAAATGAGGGAGGCAACAAAGCATGTCCGACACATTCTATCTACTGAGATGCCTTCATCTAATCAATTTTTGACGACAGCATATGTATCCTTCGTATGATATTTCACTGCCTTATAGAGCAGCAGGGCAATATTTTATGTGCCTCCAGTGACCGGGATCATGATAAGCAAGCTCTACTCAAGTTCCCAAGATCTGGAGATCACGTGTGGAGATGAATGTTTTTCTACAGATGTTAAGTTTCTCACATGATTGCAACACACCACCAATCTAGACTTCATGGCATAGTGACAAAACGGAAGCTATATATCACCCAGAGGCTACTCACTGCAGAACCATAACCTCCAGCTTCCCCTGTTCTCTCGCAGTGAAAAATACATCCCGGAGCAAAGAGGACACTGACAATCCGTCGACAGACAAATGAAACAGTTTCATATTTAATATATCGTAACTTAAAATAAGTTTAAACAATAATTTGTTTAAACGTTAATCTACTAACTCCTCTGACTGCTTTGTCAGACGAAATGGTGGATTCGGGGTTATGATTGGTCAGATCGTCAGTCAATCAAACTGTTTGTGAAGGGTCAATTGCTAGTTTAGGTAGGTTCCGATATCATGCAATTCTGAAAAAAAAGTTATAAAGTATATAGTATATAATTATAAAGTCAGAATTGTGAGATAAAATATCGGAATTACCTTTTTTATTTTTTATTCAGTGGCGGAAATTGCCAGAAGACATGAAAGTGCCCTCAGATAAAAAGCACCAAACGGCTTTCAGACTGTGAGCAATGAGGAACAATGAGCATATACGCATATTACATTCATTCTTACAACAAAACACAACATTCTCCATATTTAGATAATTATAAAAAACGACTGCAGCTTTCAGACACGACTATCTTCTCGTTTTAGTTCATTTGAGGCCATTTCTTTATGGCGTTTTATTAATGACAAAGCATTATTGTAACGCAAGAGCACATGTAACGAATCTCTTCACTCGCAGGCGGATTTATTTTATGGAACGCCAAAAGGGTCAAATTTCGCCACTAACCAAACGGCGTTTAAGACAAAAAGTCGCCGCAAAGTACGGCGTTCTGTCCATATTACGCCGTAATTTACGGCGCTTCCGTCTGACAAAGACGGCGTAAAAAGCGGCGTTTTGAATAACATTATAATCAGCCCCTCCCTTTTCTTCACAGTTCAGCCCATCTAAGTAGGTGGAAAGGCCCATGTTGTAGAGTGTCGATCTAAATAGCGATCCGCCTTTATGGGTCCTGTTTTTCTTATGTCATTGTTTGGACTCTTATAGTATCATATTTTTATTTCTTCTTTGGGCACGTGTATCCCCTTTTCCCTTTATCGTATGTGTAGGCTACCCTACCTCTGTTTACGTTTGTGTTACTGAAATAGCTTCATCTTTGTTAATGTTTCTGTGGGGAAGTGGACTGCGTGCACTACATGTTGTTTCGTTTTGCTCTGACAGCGGTTCGACTCCGAGGTCCAATCGTATTCTTTTCTCTTCGGGCTCGTTTCTTTTGTATTAGTCTGTTGATGTATGTCTTTTACATTTTGGAAGACTGCCCGGTAGCTGACAACTGATTGAATAACAGGCGGCACTTTATTACGGAAATGGTAGCTGGTATAAGGCTTTAATGCACGTTTTAACCTCAACTGTTTGAAGCCCGCTTATAGTAGCCCTATATAACGGTGTCCGTTTGTATTGTTGATTATAATAATTTAAAGATTATCCTAACACGCTATAGTCCATCTCGCTTTTTAAGATCATAAAACTCTCTCTCTCTATATATATTTATTTATTTATATTACAATTATAGGGCCCTTTGAAATGTTTTATTTTTTCAGAATCTGTACCCATAAAATTATAAACCGTCCCCACACTTTCGCAATCCGTTCCCACGGGGTTGTAAACTTAAATGTGTGGTCCGCCCTCATTTTAGAAGAACAGCAAGCGGTACGTTGTTAATTATTGTATTTTTTTTTATTGTGTATTAAGTGGAGCACATCAAATTGTCTTAATTGCTTCTGCATGCTTAAAGTTATTTTTAAACACTACTTTTAAACACATTTTAACATCCCATGTAATTTAATTTAGCTTTTATTTTGATTGAAGAGTGGGTGTGTATGTACGGTCAGAAATGATAAAATTCATAAACGTTAATATTTTGAGCAGTAAAAGCCCATTAACGGAGTGTCTGTTGTTTACACTGAGCGCAAATAGTTTGCTTTGTTGACTGAGTATAATTAATTCCACCTACCGTATCTGAATCTGGAATGTTCTATAACAATGCAAAATTGAAATATATTTTAATTGAATAATAATATTTATGTAGCCTACAAATAAAAAATTCCACAAGGTTTTCTAATAGTTATATTATAATAATTATTATTATTATTACAAATTCAAACGTTTGTAACATGTGTTTCAGACCATGAGAAGTGCGTTTCTGAAGATTCCATGGCCTACCTAGGCTACAGCTGGCTTGAACCGCTGCTTCAAGATATTAAAATTTTAAAAATCTTTTTTTTTCTTAAATACAATAGCCAACAATTATTTTTTTAAATGCACATTTACAAGAAAAAACATGATAAAATATGTGGCATTGTGGAAATACAGGCTTTCTCACAACTCTTTATTATTTGCAATCCATAAAAATAGGCAATGGAAATATTCTCACAGGTTTCCCATGGTTTTTTTACTGAGGCATTGTGTGTTGTGTTGTAGGGAACGGACATTTCCGTATAATTACTGAATAAATGTCTTGGCAAAAAATTACCAATTACATTTCCATCTTTAGCCCCCTTTTCCCCATCGGTCCGCTAAAAATAGCGCCAGCAATTCTGAATGAAACAGAAAATGAATTATTTATTGTTGGGCTACAAAAAAAAAAAAAACGTCTATAATCGTTATATTATATGTATTACGCCCCCCTTTTCGTCTAGGAGAGGCAGGAGTGTAATATATAAGTTAATAAGAATAAACAAAAAAAAACTATGCAAGGTCAAAAGAAAACCAACGACGAGAGAGAGTTGGGTCTGTCCGCACTCCCAGAACTCACACAAACACAGCGGGTTTCTTTCCAGGTTTTTATTCAAAATAAAGTCTCCTATAACAATCAAGGAGGTCAGGCCAAAACAATAGGGAATTCAAACCAAGTCAAAGAAAAGAAAATAAGACGCTTCTAGCTTCAGGAGTGGGTTAAAGCCAAAACAACAAACAAAAAGGAGTAAGCTAACAGGGGGGTATTCCAGAAAGCAAGTTATGTGACATACCCAGGTATGTTTAAGAGTAAGTAAGTTGATAACCTCAACTTTCGGTTCCAAAAACTGAGGTAACTTTCAGGGTATGCAAGTAACCATAGCAACTTACTCTCTGAACATAACCTGCTCTGGAGCAGGTTAAGTTTGAGGGTTAGTTTTCTTAAGAGGTATTCAGATGTGTGTTATTTAATTAATATAGTTTTATCACGGTAACTACATTTCTAAATTTGTACATAGTTACTGTTATATATATATATATATATATATATATATTATATTATACAATACATACGTACATATATGTATAAAGTATAAAGCACTATTATAATGTTTAAATGTTTATTCAATTTATATATAATATATGTAATTATTTTATTGTAATCACACACATCTGATGTGCTTTTTTTACTTTTTATAACAGGACGTTTTCTATTCTATAATTTCTATAATAAAATACATATGTAATATCTTATTAAATATTTAGCATCAAACAAACAATATAAGTCTTATTCTCAGTGAATAAAGATTACTTATTCAATAAAAAGATTGAAAAAATTATTACACAATCACCAAATAGGTGGCGATGTGCATTAAGTAGGTTTTGTAAATCGCCATTAAACAAAAGAAGAAGGAGGAAGTGGAATGGCGCGCTTTTTCTCAGCGTCTGTTTCCATGGTGAATCATCGATTCGTCGCTCGGTTGAGAATGTCTTGTGTGTTCACCGGGAACATACTCTGGGTTGGCTGAACTTACTCCCTGATGCGTTTTTGGAACCAGCATACCTGGAGTAAGCAAGGTTTGAGTTAATCAACCTTGAGTTCAGGGTATATGTGACGGTAAGTTAACCTTGCTTTCTGGAATACCGCCCAGGAGTAAGGGAGTCTAAATAACCCATCAAACAAAAACATCAAACAAACAACAAATCTCTTACCTGACTTCCTTGCTAACCAAAAACAGGGGAAAACAGGGGTTAGTAAAAACAAAAGGGCACCCACCTCCCTACTGCATCTGGAAACAATAACAACAACGGAACAATTTGTTTGCACACTGCCACAACAGCAGATACAACAAGTTTCCTTAAAGGAGCTTTCACGACAGAAACGACAACCTAAAGTTCTAGAAGTGAAAACAGGCCACACGCTCTCTGGGGAACAGCCAGCTGCCTCCGTGTAAAAGCAAGTTCCTCTCCATTCTCCAACAAGGAACAGGTGGCATCAATTAGGCTCCTGCAAGAGGACAGGGAGGAACAGAGGAAACAGGGGGAAAAACTACACTTCCCAGCAGGCAGTTGGCATCAAGAAATGACATACACATTCATAAAGTCAGAGCATTAATGACATACGTCCTGGGACGTAACATATGACATCAGAATGAACAGTAGCCTAATAAGGTAGCCTAGTACAAAATGTGTTATTCAATTAGCAATATTAATGTCCATTTTAAAGCAATTGCAGCGTGATGATAAATACTTTTTGTTGAAATATATGACAGTCTTGTATGATGGTCCAGCAGCGGTAATCTGGAGTCCTCGATCGCTTGGGCTGGTGTAATCTCTCCACTGGTGATGGTTTATCTCTTGGAGGCTGAATCTGAAGGTCTTTCTTTTCTTTTTTTTCTTTTTCTTTACCTTTATTTATATAGCGCTTTTTACAATGCGAATTGTGGCAAAGCAGCTTTAAATTAATAATTGGCAATTAGATTAATAATTGGCAATAACGGGCATCCCGATGCAAAAACATAAAAGCAGATAGGCCTAATGAGCGGTTGTTTATAGTATTTCAAGCTAAGATATTGGATTTAGTCTGTTTGGAATAAAAAGATTTAGGCCTACATGCATTATGTGAAAGCTTGTTTTTAGTTCAGATTTAAACTGGGGGAGTGTGTCTGAGACCTGCACTCTACCAGCTCCATCTCCTTTCGTTATCCTAGGAACAACTTAAAAAGTCCAGAGTTTTATGATCTTAAAAAGCGAGATGGACTATAGCGTGTTAGGATAATCTTTAAATTATTATAATCAACAATACAAACGGACACCGTTATATAGGGCTACTATAAGCGGGCTTCAAACAGTTGAGGTTAAAACGTGCATTAAAGCCTTATACCAGCTACCATTTCCGTAATAAAGTGCCGCCTGTTATTCAATCAGCTGTCAGCTACCGGGCAGTCTTCCAAAATGTAAAAGACATACATCAACAGACTAATACAAAAGAAACGAGCCCGAAGAGAAAAGAATACGATTGGACCTCGGAGTCGAACCGCTGTCAGAGCAAAACGAAACAACATGTAGTGCACGCAGTCCACTTCCCCACAGAAGCATTAACAAAGATGAAGCTATTTCAGTAACACAAACGTAAACAGAGATAGGGTAGCCTACACATACGATAAAGGGAAAAGGGGATACACGTGCCCAAAGAAGAAATAAAAATATGATACTATAAGAGTCCAAACAATGACATAAGAAAAACAGGACCCATAAAGGCGGATCGCTATTTAGATCGACACTCTACAACATGGGCCTTTCCACCTACTTAGATGGGCTGAACTGTGAAGAAAAGGGAGGGGCTGATTATAATGTTATACAAAACGCCGCTTTTTACGCCGTCTTTGTCAGACAGAAGCGCCGTAAATTACGGCGTAATATGGACAGAACGCCGTACTTTGCGGCGTCTTTTTGTCTTAAACGCCGTTTAGTTAGTGGCGAAATTTGACCCTTTTGGCGTTCCATATTATTTCACTCCGCACAAAACTGGACACGCGCTTTCAAATACACAGCTTATGGCTCTGCTCTAGCTCAGATTTTACGTGCTTAAACTTTCTCATGCGCACTCGTGAAGACATTTTATATTCGGAGCTGTTCAGACTCCTTGGGCTGGGAATTAAACGTTTCTATGGCACCACGATCAACGCCTAAATGAATCTACCGCGGTCAGGTGGCACAGAGACCACGTGGTACACATGGGAGCCCAGAAAACATAGATATAATGTTTATGTCAGAAAACTCCGTGCTTACAAATTGTAATTACGAGCTCTAAGAGGACGTGAATGCTTTTTACAAGCCTGAACTTCTTGGTTACCGTGATATGGCGTCAACGCACCTTTAGTTCCTGGTTTTCGTTAAGCCAGCTTGGGCATTTCCGGTGAACTGTCATTCTGTACTCGCTGTACACAAAACCATCAATGGTTGACTTTTTAATGTTATATTTATATTTTAATACAGTTATCACACTTGCCTAATTTGCTAATAAACCTGTTTTATTGATTGCAATGAAGACGAATCTATTGGAAACGTTTGAAAAAGACATGGTAATTAAGATTTTCGCTTTTGAAATATAACTTTATAAAATCCATAGGTTTAAAAAAAGGCTACATTTTGTCAAGTTAAGTATGAAGTACTCACCAAATCTCATGAAAAACAATAACTTTTCTTGTGAACGAATTACACAGGAAGCAAGCTCTAAATCACAGCTGTCAGTCAGTGCAGCTCAAACTCAACCATTTTGGAAAGATGAGTCTAACTAAAGTGCACAATAAATCTTTAATTGTTGACGCACAATAGTGGGAAAATTTATGGGCAAATTGAAGTTAGCCGAGGAGAAACACTGTCTGAGGTACGTATTTATTTAGTTATTTTTTTATGTCGTCTTATATGTTTGAATAACTAAATAAATGGGAATGGGAATGGTGGGATAGCCCATCCAAACGTCTGCCTTGCCCACCCAATCAGAATTTAGGATAGCTTTAATCCGTTTTTTTTTATTTTTATTTTTTTTTATATGATTTGTGCATTGAATTAAAACAATCTGAGGTGGACTATGTGTTGAGAAGTTTGAAGACGGGCTGCAAAAAAAAAAAAAAAAAAAAAAAAAAAAATATATATATATATATATATATATATATATATATATATATATATATATATATATATATATATATATATATATATATAAAAACAAGAAAATTGCAGTTGGCTATTTTTATTTTCTTACCTGAATGTAAGGCAAGGCTGGAAAAGCAGATGCTAACAATCACAATCAATTAAATTACTTGTAATTATGAATATATACATTTCTATAGCTCTGACTGATTTCAATGTGCCATTTGTCGTATACTAAAAAGGGTCATATGAGCAGTTAAAATTTATTCAAGAACGTGCATTTATTGCATGGACGGAGCAAGAACATCATAATGCAAAGGTTTAAAATTCACATGTATTGATCATTTGAAACCTTGCCCTCTTTGGCTTGCTGTTAAACTGAATGTACGAGGCAACACTGAAGTAAGAATGCGCCGTTTATCTTTCGACCAGTCAGAGAACGTGGTTTTGCGATTAAATCGCGAGATGCAGATCTAGACACTTTTTTTTTAACATGTTGAACTTATTTTAACTCTTTTTTTTCTTGTTCTGTTTTATTTTCGTATTTATAATTGTTCAATATTTGCATATGAACGAAAGTCCACGCATAATGTTTATTTAAAAAGCAAGGCTGCACAAAATAAAATGAAAAAATACAGTCAAAGAAAATGGGATTACTGATCAAACTGGCGTCGTGACGCGTATGTGTTTCGCCACAGTCGGTGATGTCATTCGTCTGCGACACCACTTTCCTAGCATGTTATGCTAACCGACAGTGCAGAACGAGTGGAGCGTTGATTTTCGTAAAAGGTGTGTGTTTAGCTTCAGATATTTGAACAGTTAAAATGCATGAGTGGTTTAAGGTCAGTCAGTAATAATTTAGTATATTTATATTGTACAATAAGCGTTGCAAGAAGCCTGGAAGTGCTAAATGTATAAATAACACTTGACTCAAAGAACCATCTTTTAGCATTTTTTTTGCAGGTTAATTCAGATTGTGGTTTAAAATGTCTTATTGAAAACTTGTATGACACTTCAGCTTTTGTTAGATAGCACACTGATGTTTGCAACACATTTTTATGTATAATCCTGTTTCATGTTTGTGTTTTTCAGTGCTTTTGTTAAGGAAGGAGGTAAAATGTCTTTATATGATGATTTGGGGGTCGCAACGAGCGACACTAAAACAGAAGGATGGTCTAAAAACTTTAAACTGCTTCAGTCGCAGCTGAAAGTGAAGAAAGCTGCACTGACACAAGCAAAGGTGGGTCTATGTTTATGCCACATGACTGACAATCATAATACAGTCTTTGTATGTCTCTTTCTTATATTTATAACTGAAAAGTGTAAGTGTCAATGTTCCAATTGTCATTTAAAACCTGGAAGTATTAGGGAATTTTAAAATGATGATTTCTGTAAAAAAAAAATAATAATAATAAAAATAAATAAATGATTTAATTTAGTTGGTGTTTCTATTTTTGGTCAGATTTAAAATATTTAATTGGCTAAAAATGGACCAACGTGAGTTATATCTATCATATTTTGTATATTTATAACATAATAATTTAGTATACATATAATTTATTCAGTAATCGCAAATGACTAGAAGAGTTATGGAAATTAATTCTTGAGATATGGAAATTTGAACAAATGAACCTGGCTTCCTTTGCAGACTCAGAGGACGAGACAGTCGAATGTTCTAGCTCCGGTTATCGATCTGAAGAGAGGAAGTGCAGCAGATGACAGACAGATCTCTGATACACCTCCACACATCGCTGCGGGGATGAAGGTAAACCATGTGTATATTACTGTTCGGTTATTGGCATCTTTTTTTATTTTTTTTTATTAAATTTTCAAAAAAATAAAGCTCTAGTCTAAATGTTTTGGCTTTTGTGGCCTACAAAATTGTGATTATGTATCAATATGATTATAAAATATTACTTATTATTATTATTATTATTATTAGTTGTAGTAGTAGTAGTATTATAGTATGATGATTATTAAATAAAATAAAATAAAACTAAATAAAAATATTTATCAAAATAAAGAGATATTACTCTTGTCAAGTCAAATCATCTTTATTTATATAGCGCTTTTTACAATGCAAATTGTGGCAAAGCAGCTTTACATTAATAAGAAAATGGTGTCATTGTGCAGCTTATTCTATATATTATTGATTCATTCCGTTGCAAATATCAGTAGTTATTAGTCTAGTTTGCAGAAAACAGTGACGTAATCGTCCGGCTCAGCTCAGTTCGCATACAACGGCGCCAATGCAGGCATATCAAAAACACTGCTGAATATCAAGCAAGTGTCCCCAACTTAAGCGAGCCAAAGGCAACAGCAGCAAGGAACCAAAACTCCAACAAATGGAGAAAAAAACCTTGGGAGAAGCCAGGCTTAGTCGGGGGGCCAGTTCTCCTCTGGCCAACAGTGAACACTTGTCCGATACTCAGGCAGAGTTACAGGTCATTAAACCGATTTGGAATCGCAACAGTCAAAATATTTAATCTAGTTCCATCTAGTTTAAGATCTTTTTGATCACGCCGGTATGGGATGGTTTGTTGGGATATGTGCCACTGGCTGATGAGTCGGTAAGGTCTTAACAAAGGATGAGCTAGTTAACACAGTCTCCGCCGACACCACAGGGCCACACTGCTGCCGCACACAGGCACAGGTTCCCCGTTCGACCCGGACACGGCCCGAATCCAGACAATCAGGTTAATTGGTAAACCTCGGGATAAGCAGAGAGACGACAAATTAGCGTAGACGCCTTTCATCTTCCGATGTAACGAGTACATCTGGTGTTATAGGAAGTGTTCCCGGTTCCGGCTGACCTGATCTATGCAGCCTAACAATCCTTTAACGGATATGAAGACAAAAGTTTATAGTGCGTCATGTGTATGCCAGGTTAAATAGATGCGTTTTTAGTCTAGATTTAAACTGACAGAGTGTGTCTGCTTCCCGAACAATGCTAGGAAGATTGTTCCAGAGTTTAGGTGCCAAATAGGAAAAGGATCTACCGCCTGCGGTGGATTTTGATATTCTAGGTATTAACAACGGGCCAGAATTCTGAGATCATAATAGACGCGAAGGACTATAATGCATTAAGAGGTCACTCAGGTACTGGGGAGCTAAGCCATTTAGTGCTTTGTAAGTAATTAGCAATATTTTAAAATCTATACGATGTTTAATAGGGAGCCAGTGCAGTTTTGACAGAACCGGACTAATATGTTCATACTTCCTAGTTCTAGTAAGGACTCTAGCAGCTGCGTTTTGGACCAGCTGTAATTTGTTTATCACGCGAGCAGGGCAACCACCCAGTAGAGCATTACAGTAATCTAGTCTCGAGGTCATAAACGCATGAACTAGCTGTTCCGCATTTGTCATTGAGAGCATATGTCGCAATTTAGATATATTTTTAAGATGGAAGAATGCGGTTTTACATATGCTAGAAATGTACCATGCCAATGCAATTCCACTAATTCCAGCATAATTTTCTAGTCTATTCAAAAGAATATTGTGGTCGATAGTGTCAAAAGCAGCACTGAGATCTAGTAACACTAATAGAGAGATACAACCACGATCTGATGATAAGAGCAAATCATTTGTAACTCTAATGAGAGCAGTCTCAGTACTATGGTACGGTCTAAATCCTGACTGGAAATCCTCACAGATACCATTTCTTTCCAAGTAGGAACTAAGTTGAGATGATACTGCCTTTTGTAGTATTTTTGACAGAAAAGGTAGATTGGAAATCGGTCTGTAATTGACTAATTCACCAGGATCAAGTTGTGTTTTTTTAATAAGAGGTTTGATAATAGCCTGCTTAAAATTTTTCGGTACGTAACCTAGTGATAAAGATGAATTAATGATCTTAAGAAGAGGATCTATGACCTCTGGAAGCATCTCTTTCAATAGCTTAGTCGGTATAGGGTCTAACATACATGTTGATTTTGATGATTTAACAAGTTTAGACAAATCTTCCTTTCCTATAGCTGCGAATGAATGGAATTTTTCCTCAGGGATACTACAATCCACTGTCTGATGTGATACTGTGGTAGACAGTTGCATGGCTATAATTTTCTCTCTAATGTTGTCAATCTTGCAAGTAAAGAAGTTCATAAAGGCATTACTGCTGTGCTGTTTGGAAACATCAGAAGTTGAGGCTGTATTTCTCGTTAATTTAGCCACTGTATTAAATAAATACTTAGGGTTGTGTTTATTTTCTTCTAAAAGATTTGAAAAATAAGCAGATCTAGCGGTTTTTATGGCCTTTCTGTACTCCATCATTTTCTCTCTCCATGAAATCCGAAAAACTTCTAGTTTTGAATTCTTCCAGCTGCGCTCCATTTTTCTTGCTGCTCTCTTAAGGGCCCGAGTGTGCTCGTTATACCATGGCGTTGGACTAATATCCTTAGTCTTTTTTAAGCGCAAAGGAGCGACAGAGTCTAGAGCGTCAATAGTTTCTGTTGCAACATCGAGTTCTTCTAAGCTGTCTGGTTTGCTAAGTTGATGAAATTGATCAGGAAGATTATTTATAAAGCAATTTTTATTTGTAGAAGTGATGGTTCTAACATATTTATGGTAGACAGGCGGTTTTCCAGCCTTGGTTAAATGTAGCACGCATGAGACTAGATAATGATCTGAGATGTCATCGCTCTGCTGCAGAATTTCAACGGCATCAATATCGATTCCATGTGACAATATTAGATCTAGAGTATGATTACGACAATGAGTTGGTCCTGACACATGTTGTCTAACTCCAATAGAGCTTAGAATATCTGTTAATGCCAATCCCAAAGCGTCTTTTTCATTATCTACATGTATATTAAAATCACCAACAATAAGGACTTTATCCACAGCCAGTACTAACTACGATAGAAAATCAGCAAGTTCTTTGATAAAATCTGTATGGTGGCCTGTATACAGTAGCCAACACAAATTTCAAATGAGATTTGTCACTTACATTATATAACGTTACATAGAGCACCATCACTTCAAAAGAGATATATTTGAAAGACTTTTGAGTAATACTAAAGATATTACTATAGATAACAGCAACACCTCCCCCTTTACCTTTCCGACGAGGTTCGTGTCGATAATAGTAACCTTGAGGGCTAAACTCATTTAAAGTAATGTAATCGTCCGGTTTTAGCCAGGTTTCTGTCAAACACAGCACATCTAGATTATTTTCTGTGATAATATCATTTACAATAAGTGCTTTTGAAGAAAGGGATCGAATATTCAGCAACCCAAGCTTTATCATTTGTTTATCTTTATAATCTCTGTTTACTACTTGTTGAACATCAATTAAATTATCACCCGTAAATGGGTTTGGAAGTTTTCTGTATTTATTAGTTCGGGGTACAGACACAGTCTCTATGTGATGGGATTTATCTGAATTCTGTGACGTGAGACAGCTTGCAAACGGTCGGTTTAGCCAGTCTGTCTGCTTCCTGACCTGGGCCCCAGTTAGTCAAGGTTGAGCTCTAAGACTATGTGCCATATTACTAGAGAGAAGAGCGGCACCACCCCAGGAGGGATGAATACCATCTCTTTTCAACAGGTCAGGTCTGCCCCAAAAACTTTTCCAATTGTCTATGAAACCTATATTATTCTGTGGACACCACTTAGACAGCCAGCCATTGAGTGATGATAGTCTGCTAATTATCTCATCACTCCTACTAGCAGGAAGGAGTCCAGAACAAATTACAGTGTCTGACATCATACGTGCGATTTCACACACCTCTTTAATGTTAATTTTGGTGATCTCCGACTGGCGAAGTCGAACATCATTAGCGCCGACGTGAATAACAATCTTAGAGTATTTACGATTAGCATTAGCCAGCACTTTTAAATTTGCTTTGATGTCAGGCACTCTGGCTCCCGGCAAACATGTGACTATGTGACTCTTGTAATATTACTATTAAAATATTTCACCAAACAAATCGAGTATTTAAAAAAAAAATTATAATAACAATAATAAATGTAATTTATACTGTGTATAAATAATAATATTTATGGGTGTATTAATTTCTTAGTTTTCAAATGTTCACCCATTAAGCTTTAATTTAAAAAAAAAAAAAAAAAAAAAACCCAGCAGGAATCCCTTAAAGCTTCTTTTTTGTAGACATCTGACAGTAGATAAGCACTTCTCATTACAAGTTTACTGAGATGGTTGACGTATGTTGCTTTCCCAAAGTGACTCAAACTCCGAGCAGAAGGTAGAGCTGAGTTCATGTGCAACAACATTTACTACATCACTGAAAACACCGGATCGCGAGCTGCTTTAATCGTGTCCCCCTAATGACATCTCTTAGCAGAAAGTTACATTTTCTTTAAAAATGTTGACATCCCAGTAATGTTACATTAAAAATGTATGAGGATTTCTCACTAAGTGGTTCATTATACTAAGTTGCTCTTCTTAGAACATTAAGTTTCATTGACTGTGGCTGCGTGTGTCCATTTTAGGACTCTGTGTCAGGTGGCTTTTCATCCGGAGATGTGCTGATTCCATTGGCTGATGAGTATGACCCCATGTTTCCCAACGACTATGAGAAAGTGGTGAAGAGACACAGAGAGGAACGACAAAGACAGAGAGAACAGGAGCGACAGAAGGAGATTGAGGAGAGAGAGAAGTATGCGTCCACTAGGGCTGCATGATATTGAATAAAAATGTCTTATGTAATAACTATAAATTATGATAATGCGATATTTGATATTCGATAATGCTTTGTGTGTAAAATAAATTACATTTAAATATATTTAAACACTGAAAATGATAACCAACATACATGTTTCACATTCTATTTTTTTAAGAAAAGAAAGCATCCCTACAACTTCTGAAAGTGAACAGCAGTGTTTTACTGTAGCATTACATAAAAAGTAAGTGTCATTTTAATGTCAGTGTAAACCAAGGGTTTCAGGTAGGGCTACATTAGGTTTATTTAAGAACAGAAACTGAATTATCATATGTAAAATTGTGGATTCACTGATACCGATACTAGGTGCGTGTGATATATATCGTCTACGATAATGCCGTAATTGTTGGTTTAACGGTGTGCAATCTGATGAATATCGACTGTCCCTCACTTTGCATAAACAAAACAAAAACACGACTAGAGAACGCATACATGCTTTGCTCTATTTCCAAACAAAACCACAGCAAAACTCTTTTGTGTCTCTGAGCACAGCGGTGCTGGTGTTTTGTTACTGAATGAGTCAGTCCATTTGAACGAATCGGTTGAATTAATGACTTAATGATTTGCTAATTAACACTGACTTGCCGCTACCTACTGGCAGTTTTAGTTTTATATGTAAAGTATCTTTTTTAGATAATTTCATATCGATGTTTTATTTTTAAAACATCAAAACATTATTTATGCATTTGCAACTGCATTTATGTCACCTCTAAGCTGCATGAAACAGTCTGGTGATAAATACATCTAAATGCCTCTTCAGATGCAGCTTCTGTGTTTCCTCATATAAGCCGTGGAAGAGAACTGAAATCGGGATTATGCGCTGTTCGAGAGTAGGGTTGGGTACCGAAACCCGGTGCCAATACGGCACCGGTACCTATAGAACCGGTATGTACCGGATCGAATCAGAATGCGAATGTCGGTGCCTCATTTCGGTGCCACTTAAATGCCTGAAGTGATTGAAATATTTGTCCTCTGGTGCTATGACACGGACGTAAGAAGCATCAGATTCATCAACACGCCTGATCGCTAGTTAAATTTAAATACTGCGTTCATGGGGTGTCAGAATGCTCGGAAAAATTATTTCCTGAATGAGAAAACTCACGTGAACGTTGGAAAGCTTTGATGATAGCCTACAAACCCAATACATCTTTGTAGTAATGTTACTGTCCATTTTGTTTTCACATTTCGAAGTAAAAATCCCAAATCGTCGGGAAGTGAGACCGAGCGCAGCAACTACACTTGCGCTGACTGCAGTGCAGCAGCAGGTGGTCTACCGTTAGCTTAGCTAGCTAAATTAAACGCGCTTAAATTAAAATGCCTAAAACTAAACGCTCCAAAGTGTGGCTATATTTCACCAGAAAGGATTCCGACACCGCGACGAGCAGCAAATGTTTTACAACAGTTGCGTGTAAAGGGGGAAACACGTCAAACCTAATGAAACATTTGAGGGCACATAGAATATGCTCCGTGTTTGACAGCTCGCGGACATCAGCTGACACTATCAGTGTGGATGACCTCAGCCCCAGTAATCGGGACAGTCTTCCCATATTGTTTGCACTTTCAAAAAGGCCTCATCGACACCATCTGAGAAAGTTTTCTCCTGTGCAGGACATGCAATAAGTCAGGAGAGGTGTCTATTTTGCCAGAGAAGGCAAATATGGTCATATTTCTGCAAAAAAATTGCTGAAATTTGAAGCTGTTAAATTATTGTAGTTGAGCTAGTTGGCTTAGGTTTTACTGTTGTTGTGTTTTGTATTTACTTATATATTCATGTATACTTTAAACTTTTAATTTAAAAATTAAAAGTGAAATTAGATTTTCAAATCTTGTTCAATTTAAAGAACTTTTTTTGTCCAGTAAAAAGGTATTCTTGACTGAGTCATCCACCATCATTTTGAGGCTTTTTTAAAGTATCGGTTCAGGCACCGTTTTGGCACCGGTACCGTTTTAAAAGTATCGATTTGGCACCGGTATCGAAAAAAACCCAAACGATACCCAACCCTATTCGAGAGGCTTTATGTGCGTTTGAGTAGGCCCTGCTCCCCTTATTCCGCCCTAATAACATCAAGCATGTCACATGTATGTAATAGTCATGTGTCCACTCTATTCTCTGCTGTCTGCGACAAACTAAAACTTAAGATCTTTTGAAGTATTAAAATCATTCAGTTATCGTAAGCCGTTGTGATATGTACATTTGCGATATTCTGATTTTTTGTTCAAATTTCAAGATATCATGTAGCCCCAGAATCCACAATACTTAAAATACAATTAAGGCTCATTTACACCAATAACATTAAAGATAAGTAACTATAATGGTAGCTATATCAGTGTCCACACCAACACACGATAACATTCTGTATCTGTTTGTTTATTTAAATGCTCAAACTTTTTAAAGCAGGATGGATTCCAATTGGCTTTCAATGTTTTTGTAATTCATCAGCTGGAAAAATCGTTCTGAAAGTGATTCCAACTTTATTCTTCTTCTATTGTTAACGTTGTAGTGTGGACTTCCCTATTCTCAAAAAAATATTAAAACGCACACAATTTCAATCAAAAATCAAACCAGAAAAGGTTAGTAAAAAACCATATATACAGTACTGTGCAAAAGTCTGAGGCCACCATTAAATGTTTTAGCAATATTATAATGACCATGTATAATTATTTCTCAGTCTTTTTATTAGAATATAACCAGAAAATACAGGAAATTTTTTATGCAGTATTAAAAAATCAGAAAAAACAGCTTTAACATAATTGGAATGGAGAAATACTGGAGGGCCTAGAAAACTTTCAAAACATGAAGTTTCTCAGAGTTTAATTTTTGAGAAACTGGAAGAAATTCAGGAGGTCACAACTAAGTACTGATTTTTCCTTAAAGAAACAATTTTGTTCAGATTTTTTTTTTGTTCATATCAATATGCAACTGCTAAAACAACAAAGCTTGGTGGCCCCTTTTGCACAATAATGTATGTGTAAGTAAAAAAAAAATTATATATATATATATATTTTTTTTTTTTTTTTACTCTTCAGATTACACAAATAAAGGTATTTTATATTTATATACCACTAATTCAGATTGTTGCTGCCTCTCTGAACACAGCCTTAAACATATATGATCTACACCGATCATTGTAGATTATTGTGTTATGACCATTTTGCTCCTGTTTGTTAGGAAACGTAAAGAGAGGCATGAAGGAGGGGGAGCTCCGAGTGGATTTTCACGTTTTCCGAATCCTGAAGGCGAATCGGATGAGGAGGAGGATTATGAGAGAGAAAAGAGGAAGAGGAGTGAGTTCCCCTTCCCTCATTTCCTCATCTCCTTCTATCTCACATTATTCTATATCAATTTTGTCATATATATTGACATTTGTGGTTAGATTATCCAAGATGTTTAACCAAAGGCCATTAGTGTAATCTGTGTGATTATAAGCTGTTTTTCATATGGCACATAGATATGGGTGGAGCTGCCATCGCCCCTCCGACGTCGCTTATGGAGCGAGACTGTAAGTACATCCCATAGACCTTTTTTAAGAACCTTTATTTTTCTGTTTTGCCACGTTTGAAATCAATGTACACTGATGAGCCAAAACATTGACTAGTCACAGGTGAAGTGAATATCGTTGATCATCTCCTAAAAAGGCCACATATGCAATAGGTGATTCTCTTCAGAAACATTTTTGTTATGCTGGTTGAAAGTCTCTTCATATCCTGATAGCAATTACTGTTAAGCGCTTTTAATGTATTTTTATGAATATATAGATCGTCTGTGGAAGGCGTAGGACCATAAAATGTTCGTTCAATCATTGCTTGTTCCTTGTCGGTCAACGTGTGTTTGCATACCACAGCCTGTTCATGCAGGCGTCATACGTCATCGGTGCGTTTCTTCTGTGCTCTGCATAGTCTCAGAGCGAGAATGACAGGCAAACGGCAACAACCTAACTTTCCTTCTGAACCGACAACAAGTGATACTGTAAAAGTATTGGCCAAAAGAAAGTCTTAGAACGGGCTACAATGAAAAAAGGCTGGATCATAAAAGCTAAAACCCCAAATTACTAGCAATGTTGCTTTTCCACACTGGAGACAACCGCTGGAGTCAAAGGGTCTGAAAGGTGAAGCCGTGGTTGGAGTATTTCTTTTGGACAGGTAGGTATATGGCATGATTTGTTTTTTATGTGTTTTTATAGTAACGCATAATGTAGCTTATGCAGTTTGTGTACCTTTGCTAATTAGCTCAACAATAGCAGCAGCCAGCGTCGAATAGGGAACTATTTGTATGTTTTCATAGTTACGAACTAACTACAACATCCACACCTTTGGTGCAGACCTTCAGCATCCCTGTAGGTATTGTGCATGCCATCCTTAGCATGAAAGATAGATTTGTGATATTCTGACTGTTAAAATTGTATTTTTGCTGAAATGCTATCACCTTTCTGGTTATAAAGACAATGATATGGTTTATTTTGTGCTCAATGCTGCTAGTTTTCCATCAGCTGTCACGTTAGAAATGTCCAACATATCCTTGCTGCATCTAATTTTGTTTTTAAAAAGTTGTTTTGGAGGAAGCGTGGCTTTGATGCTGTTTTGAAGGTAGAGTAGATTCTGAGTAGATTAAATGGTAATCAAACAATTAGTTCTCGTTATTAACGTGTTGGATACATGAGAGATAAAGATCTGATCTGCACCTTGCCACATGGCACATATTGTTCAAGAATGGTTTGAGGAACATGAAGAAAAGTTGAAAGTGTTGCCCTGGCCTTCAAATTCCCCAGATATCATTCCAGTTTAGCAACTGTGGGATGTGCTGGACAAACAAGTTCTATCTACAATGACTTTCAACCTACAGGACTTAAAAGATTTGCTGCTAACGTCTTGGTGCCAGATACTGTACCACAGACACCTTCAGGGCTCTTGTAGAGTCCATGTCTCGGTGGGTCGGTGCTGTTTTGGCAGCACTCAGAGGACCAACAGTATATTAGGCATGTGGTCATAATGTTTTGGCTCATCGGAGAGTGGTGATTTTCATGATTTTGCTTTTGCGTGTTGTCAGTTTGTCTCTGATATGTTGCAGCTTCACACAGTCTTAAATCCATTTGTGAGTTAAGTAACAAAACTGCGTTTGTTGACATGACAGCATCATATTCATATGACGAAGATGGTCGCCAGAGGTCGAAAGCTGCAATCCCACCTCCTGTGTTTGATGACTCAGATAGGCCGCGGTCTCCACCTGGACCAACTAATTCATTCCTGGCCAACATGGGGTAAGAGCCCTTCTAAATGACACCTCTACACTCAGAAACAAAGTATTTTAAATTTAACTAAAGGGTTTAGATTTAACCCGAACATTTTGTTTCAAATAATTGAATTTAATAATGAATAAATCTTGTTATATTTAATATAAATGAAGATTTATATAATGAATTTAGATTTCCAAATAACTGTGTTTTTTTCAGTGGCACAGTGGCTCATAAAATCATGCAGAAGTATGGATTCCGGGAAGGACAGGGCTTGGGGAAACATGAGCAGGGGCTAAGCACAGCACTCTCAGTTGAAAAAACAAGCAAGCGTGGGGGCAAGATTATTATTGGAGACTCCACAGAGAAGAGTGAGATCCCATATACACACACACAAACACACAGAAACCATTTAAAATCTCACACATCACAGATTCAAAACAAAGATTCTTTTGTTTTTTTTTATGTTTTTTCAAGTATCATGTTTGTTTTCAATTCCATGTTTTGTCATTTGCGCAACCACTGTGTGAGTGTATCATTTGGCTCATTCACATTTGTGTGTGTGTGTGTGTTTCAGCATCAGCATCCAGTCAGAATGTGGCTGATCCACATGGCTCTAATTCAGGTTTGACTTTATTTTATTTCCTGTTTCCCATATCATTTACTTAAAACCAGGGCTTGACATTAACACCCGCCAAATGCATTTGGATTGTAGCGGTGGCGTGTAACAGTCACTCCTACTAGCCGCTTTGGCTGGTTGAATTTTATATATAATATATATACATTTTCAATTGTAGTCTTTTTTTAAAAAGGCACCCGAAATAATAAACACAGTGCAATGTAGTAGTGTAAATTTTTTTCGATGCATATCGACACTGAAATATCTGAAACACTTTCAATAGTAATTTTCCACAGAATAGATAGTAGTTGACAAACAAACCCGCATCCCCTCACACTGAATTGAGTTGTTTTTCTCTGCTTATTGCACTTAAACAGCCAAATACAAACAAAATAATGTCAAAATGCCAGTCTTGCGAGCATTCTCGTAAACACAGATGGTTAAGTTAAGTGAATGTAAACAGTTGAAGAAGAAAACACGTGTGTAACCGTATAATGGATCATTGGTCATAAAGCGACAGCGGCCTAATTTACCTGCTGCCAAATAATGATATAATATTAAAAATATCTATATAGCTGTTTTTCCCCATGGTATCAATGTCAAAATTGTGGCCAGTGAAAATGCTGAGTGACTAGTAACTTTGGAAAACCACTAGCCACAGTGGCTGGTGAGCAAAAAGGTTAATGTCAAGCCCTGCTTACAATATTTATTTGTTTGCATCTGTATGTGTCTTGATCACTCACATTAACACATCTGTGTGCTATTAGTCATTAGGAAGCAGAATTTGTGCCCATCATGCCTGTTATATAAACAGTGGCAACAGTAACTTCATTGGAACTATCTTTTTAACCAACCAGCCATTAAATTCTTGTTTAAATCAAAATATAAAATAGTCAAAATAAGGTTAACATGATCAAGACTTGCTTTTCCCTACATGAACACAAAGGAAGAATCATATTTAATCATTCTCATTTATATGCACCAGTATAACAATACATAGTCATAATCAGCAATGTTTACCATTCATAAGTTTAGTGTCAGTGAAATTTCTTTTGAGAAATTATTATGCAAGGATGCATTAAAATAATCAAAAGTGGCAGTCTTGTTATAAGATTTCCATTTCAAATAAATGCTAAAAACTTTATTCATCAGGGAGTGGCAGGGTGTCTGTAGGTCTTAAAAAGGTTTTAAAAAATCTTTAAATCTTGATTCGTCCTTCCCCCCAAAAGGGCCTTAAATCAAAGCAGAAAATCATAAATTCAAAGTCTTGATAAGTTGCATGCACTGCAAAAAAAAACAAAAAAAAAAACTTCCTCTTTTTTTTTTGTCATGAAGTCTTGTTTTCTGAGAAGTTCAGTGAGTTCACACTTGAAACAAAAACAATGGGTTATGAAAGCTTGTTTTTATCTGAGCCCATTGGTAGATGTATTTGTTTTTGTTTTAATCATAAACTCTCAACTTCATGTTGAACAGTTTCAAAGAAAACAAGACTTATCTTTCTGATGAGCACAATCTGTTATATTAATAAATATCCTGACATGCTCAAGCTTTACAGTGGCAGTGAACGGGACCAACTAACGGGTGCATGAAGATGAGATGAGGGCAAATCCAAATGCACACACAGTTTATTGACAAAAGGCAAAGTCATAGATAATCCATTCCAAACCTTGAGCAGGCAAATAGTCCAGAACAAAAGTGACATGCGAACATGATCAAAAACACATGGAGAAAACAAAGTCAAGGCACGCTGACCAAACACATGACCACCAACAATGACTCATAAAACATAACTGAAAAGCAAGAGCAAGTTCTATTTGCGTAGAAAATGTAACACCTCGCAGTTCAAAATGCCTACACTCGTCCTACGCCTTCCGTATTCAACTTACAAAAAAGTGACAACGTCATGTATGCTTTCTTCGTAAGTTGAATATGGAAGGCGATCTGGCGTAAGCTAAATATTTTACTTTATAACGTGTTGAATATGGATATTTTTCTTACACAAACGCATCGCTTCGCTTCAGAAGGCCTTTATTAACACACTTTATTCCTTACATTTTCTTTACTTGGTCTTGAAAATGTCCTTAAAAAGGCTACCTTCATGAAACCTGCAGAAATTCTGGAGTAGAAAGTTCAAAATGAATTATAAATGTTATAACACATTTGTATGAGATGAAAATTATAAGAGAGTTGTTATAATTAAAAAAAAAAAGATTTCTGAAGGATCATGTGACACTGAAGACTGAAGTTATGATGCTGAAAATTCAGCTTTATTATCACAGAAATAAATCACATTTTATATTAAAATAGAAAACACTTAATTAAATTCTAATATTTGCTAATTTTATAAAATTCTGATATTTCACAATATTACAATTTTTACTGTATTTTTAAATAAATAAATGCAGCCTTGGTGAGCAGAAGAGAGTTCTTTCAAAAACATTAAAGTTTTACAACGCCAAACGTTTGAACGGTGGTGTGTATATTTAGTTTTAATACTTTTCATATTAAAATACTTTTAATATTTTTTTAATGCATGGGAAATGCCACACGTGAACACGAGTGATAATATAGACAACTTGTTTCAGAGTTTTGAATTATTTCAATAATTCATTGACATTCATTACACTGCTGTTATCACCATTAAAGGAAGCTTTTCTATTAAATTGTGTGTTTTGATATAAATGTTAATTGAAATATTTCTGTTTTATAGCGGATGCCTCAAAGAAAAATGAGACCAACCCTCTCACAGAGATTCTCAAATGTCCAACAAAGGTGGTGTTGCTGCGGGTAAGCTGTGTGACATTCATCCTAAATTGAATAGAACTTCATAAATGTCTGTTTTGGAAAGCTCATTGAGACTGTTCAAGTGAAACACATGAGAGACTAGAATGCCAATTGATTTCAACAGAGTTTGCCTTTAGCATGTTGCATAATCTATTACAAAATAGTCTAATAAGAATAATATTGCATAACATTTTAATGCCTTTTATTTGTTATTTTTTTATTATTGAGACACTTTATTATTGAATGAAATGTAAGTGTTTGTAATCATCTTTTAGGCCTTGTTTAGACATGGTATTAAGATGCGTTACGGATGATCGGATCATATGTGGACAATGCTAAATACAGGTTAAACCTTTTTAGCTTGTTCACTTTCAACCACTTCCAGAGGTATTCAAAAACGCATTTGGCTGGATTGCATTCGCTGTGTAAACGCTCGTGGCCGAATGTGTTCAAATAGCCACTAAAGATTGCCTACTCTCTGCCTACGGACACAATAAACATTATGGGAAGCGCGCATAGTGGGATTTAAAATTTCCTGGGTGACATGAAAAATGTACCAAGCACAATGTTCTCTAAACATTTCTTTTTTCTAACATGCACATACTACGTTCAGCACTGTCTCGCGGCTGTCAGAGCAGAAATGAAAGCTGATGCTCTCTGTATATTTTTCTGTCTTCTCCAGTTGCATTCATATATGCAAACTGCCTGCGGTTACTTCGTCTATTAGATTGAAAGATCTTAAAAAGCCCATGCGTTTACCTGCCCATAGACCGGCCCCTCAGATATCAGGACAGAAGTGGTCGAAAGTGAACAAAAGAGACAGATTAAAACACCAGGTGTAAATGGGTGTCTCCCTCGTCCAATTGTGATCCGATCACGCAAAACTCATCTTAATACCAGGTGTAAACAGGGCCATAATGTTTTGGATGAATTTCCTTTTTACGATTCCTTACATTTCAGCTAAAATCTTTGAATATAGCTGCTCCGACATATGACACAATCGCACTTCGGTTGACCAGAGTTGAAGTCCCAAAAAAAAAAAGACATCTAATAAATATATAAAATAAATATTTACCATCTTGCCAGCAATTGTTTTTCCCATTTATATTGAAACAATAGTTTTTTGTCACTTCTGGTGCAATTTCTTGCCCCTTTTGACTGCATATTGCATGAGATATTCAGGACAATTTATCCAAAACCATTTGTCAAGATTAATCTGCATATTTAAAACTGTGTGTGTAGAACATGGTTGGAAGGGGAGAGGTGGACGAAGACCTGGAAGCTGAGACTAAAGAAGAGTGTGAGAAATATGGCAAAGTCATCAAGTGTGTCATCTTTGAGGTGAGGGTTATGTCGAGCATGTCTCGCATGCCGCTGAAATTTTTCTTGCTCATGTATGTAAGCTGCAGATGTCATCTCCCGCTGACATGAAACCTGTGTGTCTGGCTTTTGTTTTCAGATCTCAGGTGTGTCTGACGACGAGGCCGTACGCATTTTCCTGGAGTTTGAACGGGTCGAATCGGCCATTAAAGGTGAGCGATTAAAGGACAAACTTGAAGAGGGTGCGTGTGTAGGTGGTCTTTATTTCAAGCGCCCCAGATCTTACTTAATAAATCAGGTAAGTGTGTGAGGGCCATCCCTTAGGTGTTATATCACCTGGCTGGTTACATCACTTCCTCAAGGGATAGCAGACCAAACCAGTTTTCACTCACTTTCAAACACTGACCGAAATATTAACAAGCTTGATTCATCCTTCAACTCAATGACAGTGTTTTAAATTAATAACTTGTTTTCTATATTCATAATGGTTTGTGTGTATATATTTATACACCCATCAGGCACAACATTATGAGCACTGACAGGTGAAGTGAATAACACTGATTATCTCTTCATCACGGCACCTGTTAATGGGTGGGATATATTAGGCTGCAAGTGAACATTTTGTCCTCAGTTGATGTGTTAGAAGCAGGAAAAATGGGCAAGTGTAAAGGGTGATTTCTACCCGACCCTTCTGCAAGTTTGCTTGGGTGCATGCAACGAAAATTATTTTCATCGCGGCTTTCGCGGAAGTGCGCATTCAGTGTGTGCGAACCCATTTCGTGTGGAGATGTGCACAGCAAATTTTTTAACTTCCCCCACACTGCTCCGCATCCCAAAGATGCACGAATGCGAGGCGAGTCTGGCCGAGCATGTACATCTCACCACACCGGCACCCAGTTTGCACGTCTAAATTAGTTGCTTACATTTACAAAATATGCCAAAAATAATCCATTTTAATGAAAATAAAGGTCCATGTTTAATAGAAATTTTCACGAAAATAAATTAAAATATTTAGTGAAATTAGAAAGTATTTAAGAGCTTTTTAAGTTAGATGTATATATTCTTATATCCATATTTTGTTCTAAAGTCAAGTAGTAATCTCAAGGTTTACTTGGTTTTACACAATTCGTTTTGGTGAAGTGGAAGTTACTAGAATAAACATTGTCGTGTACCTTTCTTCTCACCGCTGCATCCTGTTGATTTAGAGAACAACTTCTCTAACTTTTCGTTTTGAAGAATAGTACAACGGTGAGCATGTCGAGTATATATGTCTCTTCCCTTTGGGGAGGTGCATGTGCAGTCAGTGGCCAGGCGAAAGTATAAATCCAGCTTAAGGATTTGAGCGAGTTTGAAGGGCCAAATTGTGATGGCTAGACAACTGCGTCAGAGCATCTCCAAAACTACAGCTCTTGTGGGGTGTTCCCCGTCTGCAGTGGTCAGTATCTTATCAAAAGTGGTCCAATGAAAGAACATTGGTGAACCGGCGGCCATGTCTCATTCATGCACGTGGTGAGCAAAGGCTGGCCCGTATGGTCCGATCCAACAGATGAGCTACTGTAGCTCAAATAGGGTGCCCATGCCAACAGTGGGCATGTGAGCATCAGAACTGGACCACGTTTTCTTTTACATCACATTGATTGCCGGGTGTGTGTGCATTGCTTACCTGGGGAACACATGGCACCAGGGTGAACTATGGGAAGAAGACAAGTCGGGGGAGGCAGTGTGATGCTTTGAGCAATGTTCTACTGGGAAACCTTGGGTCCTGCCATTCGTGTGGATGTTACTTTGACATGTACCACCTACCTAAGCATTGTTGCAGATCATGTACACCCTTTCATGGAAACAGTATTCACTGGTGGCTGTGGCCTCTTTCAGCAGGATAATGCGCCCTGCCACAAAGATAAAATGGTTCAGGAATGGTTTGAGGTGTTGACTTGGCCTCCAAATTCCCCAGATCTCAATCCAATCGAGTATCTTTGGGATGTGGTCCGATCCATGGAGACTTCTCCTCGCAAATTACAGGACTTAAAGGATCTGCTGCTAACATTTTGGGGCAGATACCACAGCACACCTTCAGGGGTCTAGTGCAGTCCATGCCTCAATGGGTCAGGGTGTTTTTGGCAGCAAAAGGGGGAGCAACACAATATTAGGAAAGTGGTCATATTATTCCTGATAGATCAATGCAAATGTACTTGTGAAATTGAATTAACATCAAGTATCTGGAACAGTTCTGACTAGGGCGGAAAGGACTGAAAATTGACACACTTTGATTTCCTTTGGGATAAAAAAAAAAGGAAAACGCACTTAAATAACAACAGAGCTAAACTTTAGGAAATTAATATTTACAGATTCAGCAGCCCAAAATATATTTGAACACTTAAGCTACACTAAACATTTCTTAATGCCAGTGTTAGATAAAATGTCAAATAATACTGATCAATATCAATATTAAAATGATATATATATTTTTTAATTCTGCAGCTAATTACTCAATGAAAGTCTCTGAGATATTTTTTTTGGATGAATAGAAATGTCAAAAGAATAGCATTTGTTTGAAATAGAAATCTTTTGTAATATTTTAAATGTCTTAACTGACTAGTAAAATTTGTCCTTGCTTAAAAGTACTGTTGTACTACTTTAAAGAAAAATATTGTCTGAACCAGTGGTGTTAGGAATGAGCATCTGTTTGATGATAGCTGTAGATTGTTTCAAGCTGGTTTCCTCTAAACGCTCCAACAAAACAAGACTGGAGAAACATTTCTGTTCAAGAATCTGACACAACCCACACATCCCAGGGTAGGGCTGTTTAAGAAGGTCTTTGTTTGTGGTATTTGTTTAAACTGGACTTCTAAAAGAGCTGTGGATCTAAAAGTTTTTTTTTTTTTTTTTATAGAATAAGGGTATTTTTGATCAAATGACCAAATCATTATCAAGAACCCACTTCCTTGGGTTTAAAATGGCTTTGTGTGATCTCACCATTGCTCTGATGAGATCACATGGGGAAAACCAAACTTTTTTAATGACTTTTTTCAAGTGTTCTTATTCCTCTTTTCTGCTGTTTGTGGTTGGGCGTCTGTCAGCTTTTAAAACCGTATATTTGGCATGATATGATTGTGAAGAGTCTCAATTTTCCTGGAACAAATTTCTTCAATGTTTTTGAAAGAGGTCTCTTCTGCTCATCAAGGCTGCATTTATTTGATCAAAAATCCAGTGAAAACTGAAAGATTGTGGAAAAAGTTTTCAATCAATATTTATTTTAATATGTAATTTTAAAATGCAATTGCTGATGCCAAATCTGAATTTTCAGCATCATTACTCCAGTCTTCAGTGTCACATGATCCTTCAGAAATCATTCTAATATGCTAATATTGCTGCTCAAGAAACATTTTTTATTAGCAGTGTTGAAATCCGTTGTTAAGCTGCTTTATATTTTTTTTGTGAAAACAGTAGTGATAACTTTTATATGGATTATTTAGTGAGTTCAAAATCAAGATCGTCACATACATGAGCAATTGGAATTTTTATTTTCAAGAACGTTTGCCTGTAACACAATAAAAAATTGAACTGCAAAGACTTAGAAAAGGAATTGGGGTGATATCCTGGCAACCTTTATGTTAAAACAAAACTCAGTATCTTACTTCAAAACGATGGCCTTAGTGTCTGTTTCATTTTAGGACAGTGCCATCAACTGGTCAGAAGTTGTAAGTAATGGAAACTCTATCCATAGCCTTTGAACTTTTTGCCCTCACAGATGTTATAACCAATTAATTCTATTTCAAATAACAACGTGCAATTTGTGCTCATGGCCTCATTATTGCAGCTTTATTAGAAATGTTTATTATTTTATTATATATCATAATAAATAATACATGAAATATTTAGATTTAGTAACATTTCATATACTCATTTATGTGTGTTCTAATGCAGTTCAGTAACTACATATTTTTATCATTTGTTTCATTTATTTTGTTGAATGTCAACATAGCTGTGTTCTTTTTTCCTCCTCAGCTGTGGTGGATCTGAATGGGCGGTACTTTGGCGGTCGAGTGGTGAAGGCCTGTTTTTATAACTTGGATAAGTTCCGTGTTTTAGACCTGGGAGATCAGGTGTGAGTGGGAGATCCAGACCTGCACAACAAGGAAAGAGTAAACACCAGGAAGTCATTTGTCTGTCTGTATATAGCTCAAGTAATTTTATACACCCTTGTAAAACATTAGGTTATGTTTCCCTTCCCGCAATATGTTTTGTAATGATCTAATTTCCTCTTTTGTGAATTGCGTCTAGTCTGTCTTTCACGTCACAGTTAACAGTTTTATCCTTGTGAATAAGAAGTGATGTTGAACCCAGAAATAATAATAAAAAAAATGCTTTTGGGAAAATAACTTTCAGGGTTGGTTCTTTTTTTAAAGGTAAAATGTGTCACTTTAAATATTAAACTTTTTCAAATCTCTGCATTTTTAGACTTTGCGCGGGTTTAAGAAAATACTTCTCCAGTAGTTATGTGGTTTTAAAGAAAAGAACAATTACGTACTGATGTTGAATGGGGTGATGAAGATGATGATGGTAATAATGAATAAGCCCTGGTTCATGATTTATATAATCAGACACGCATGTCCCTGTGCGACTCTAGAAAGTAGGAAACCTACATTCTTCTGTTGTGACATAACCGCGACTCCCATGAGCCCTCACACTATGATCCACACACCCTATTGATAGACTTAAGAGTATTATACTTTTTCTTAATGTGTGTCTTGACCTTAGCAGAAATTGGGTTTTGTGTTACTCAATATAAGGTGACTATAGTACATGCCAAGTTTTTCAAAAGCATCTCTGTAGGATGTTTGGAATGCTTGTAAATGCATCACCTAAGTAATATTTGTGTCTGTAATATCAGATAACTACACCTGTAATATGCATGATGGTGTATGTTCATGCAGAATGAGTGCGGATATGTGTTAGACTGGGTCGGTGATGGTGTGATGTTCTGGTTTAGTGAGAAGGACGCACTTACGCAAGACGAAAGTGCTGGGGAATAAAGTAAAGAATAGATTGAACTCCGTGAGGATTCACTCAAACAGAACAGATCCTCATCAAATGACTTTTGTACGAACAGAGTCTGAAACATGTCAGAACAGGGTTGAGTTGTTCAGGTCACAAGTTCAGCAAAAAGGGCTTTACGGACAGTTTTAGAAGAGGTTATGGCTTTGTTTGGATTATTACTAATGGTTTGGGGTTTGAAACTCTGTTGGGGAGAGCATAGACCTAGATTGTAGCAAGTACTTGAGTGGTTTTCACCCAGGGGGTTTGTGCCCACTAGGAGGCCTCAGTAAACTTCCAAGGATATATGAAGTACATCAATTTTAAGAGTGATTCTTAGACCTGGAAAAGTTATATAAACTAAAAATGTGTTAATCAATGGTCTTTTTTTATAATATAATTTTATAATGCACTTTTCTCGATAAGCCAAGCTCTAAAGTATTTTGTTGGGTAGAAATTGAGTAAAAATATTTTTAAAAGATATATCCTTAACTTATTCACTAAATCATGAACAACTGGCCTTTGAACATTGTTGTAGACAACTAGGGACCGAAGGCATGTAATATGTGGGTTTCATAAGAACAAAAGGCTTATTACTGCCAACCAATGAGATAGTCGCCTCACCCTTTAACTCATCCTAGAATGTGTGGGGAAATAATCGTAGAGGTGGATTGAGATATTTATAGTTGTTGTGGTTTATGCGGTTTTATGACATACTATTTTAGATATGGTGGATTTATTTTAGGCTTGCCCACTTTTAAATGTATTTGTTGTTCTTTTTGTTTTTTTTACCAGGTTAAATGCTTCATTAAAGGCACTGTTTACCCTCATGTTGTTCATAACTTGTTTGCACTTCTTTCTTCTGTGGAAAACAAAAGAAAATTTTCTAAAAGTCTGTTTTCTTTTCCTTTTATTGTTTTGTTTGTCTGGTGTCTCTGTGTTTTGTTCTTTGTTTGTCTCATGTCTCAGTGTTTTGTTTGTCTTTTTTCTCTGTTTTGTGTTTTGTATTTTGTTTTAGATGTTTGTTTTATTTGTCTCATGTCTCAGTATTGTTTTGTTTGTCTCTTGTCTCAGTGTTTTGTTTTGGATCTCTTATGTCTCAGTGTCTACTGTTTTGTTTGTCTTATGTCTCAGGTTTTTGTCTCGTCTCAGTTTTGGTTGTTTGTCTCGCATCTCAGTGTTCTGTGTTTTGTCTTGTCTCTGTCTCTTTTGTTTCTCTTGTTTTGTTTTGTTTTGTTTTTGTTAATATTTTGTCTCAGTATTTTGTTTTGTTTCTAATGCCTGTTTTTTTGTCTCACGCCTCAGTGTTATGTTTGTCTCTTGGCTGTTTTGTTTGTCTCTTGCCTCAGTGTTTTATTTGTTTCAGTGTTTGTTTTTTGTTTCTTGTGCCTATGTTTTTTTTTTGTTTTTGTTTTTTTTGGGGGGGGGGGCAGATGTTCGCTATTAACTACAACTTAATTTAACTCTTAATTTACTGCTTTTTTTATAGTTAGTAAGGTAGTTGTTGTAGCATTTAAGTTTAGGTAGGGTTAAGGGATGTAGAACATGGTCATGCAGAATAAGGCATTAATATGTGCTTTATAAGTACTAATAAACAACCAATATGCTAGCTAAGAGGCCACTAGTTTAAAGTGAGAATTGTTCCCCCTACTAAAGTGTTACCAAAATAGTCATACAGGTTTGCAACCACATAAGTAAGTACATAGTGACCGAATTTACATTTTTAGGTGAACTATCACTTTAATTAAATCTCAATTTTAGCCTTTATTTCACACTTTGATCTCACATTCATTACATGATCTACTTAAGTACACTAGGGTGGTGTTGATTAGTAGCTGTTTGTTTTTGAATTGCGGTGTCTGCTTGTACGTGTTGTGAGAGCCGAGGGGTTGGGTTACTAGTTCTGTGTACCATAAACAGCATGTTAGGACACCAGTCTGAACCCTGTTTACTGGAAGTGATTCCCTATACTTTAACTTGTGAAATTAATTTATGATGCATGACTGTCAGTTCTAATGACAGTACAGTAATGTCTGGGTAGTTCCATAAAAACACACCTTAAGGACACTATATTTTTTAACTTGCACCAGCTTAAGTTAATTTCCATGTACTTACACACTCTACACTTCCTCTAAGATATAATCTCAAAGGCTCTGCAAGAAACTCATTCTTTCCTTTAATATAAGGTTAATTCATTACTCGCTAAAATGTGTGTGATTGTGTGTACACTTTACTGTGTGTGTGTTTCATGTTGTCTCCAGTCTATTCCTGGTTTTGACATCTTATCCTTGAGAAGAGTGAATCAGCTTCAGGGACAACTTGAGTATCACTGCGTCACACCTGCTTTTCTCACTCTGCTCTTTTATTTTTGCTAATAGCCAGTCGGTCAACACTTCACGGTAACGGTGTGTATCACAAGAAACCTGCGTACTGTTTACTGTTTACTCGACTCTTAAATTTCATGTTATGTGTGCCTGTTTATGTATCTGAACAAATAAGATTCTGTAATAAACTCTTTGTAAATCTAAATTTCAAAGTCTCCATGTTCTGCAATGTGTAATTTTGTAAGTAAATTGAACATTAGCTCTAGCAGTGAATGAAAAGACACTGACGTACGTATGCCAGTTATTGACCCAAATTTCAGTATGTAAAATAATCTCATTTATGGAGCTTGGGAATGTGTCCTCATTAATGAGAATGAAACGTAGGGGTTTTTAGACTGTTTCCTGAATGAATCGCTCATTTTTTTGTTTTGAAACTGATTTGAGAGATCCACTATTTTTCAAATTAAATTTGTTTTGGTTTTTGTTTGTGTGCTTACCCATGCAAAACTCACAAATTCTACAGTGTGTGTAGGGGTTGCTAGGGTGTTGCTATGTGGTTGATAAGGTGCTCTGAGTATGTGTTCAACCACCTCATGAGATGTTTTAGAGTGAGCAATTTAATTTGAATTCCCTAAATTTGCCCTTCATGGGATGAGAGCAGATCACATGAAAATACAAACTCGTGAATTTGCACCAAAACAAAATAGGAATTATCTTTTGAGGTTGTTAGATCATTGCTGTGCAGTAGAATAGGTGTTCGGAGTGGTGGTTAGAGCATTGCTATGCAGTAGTTAAGATATTACGAGTAGTTGTTAGGGTGTTGCTATGCAGTAACAAAGGTGTTTGGAGTGGTGGTTAAAGCATTACTATGCAGTTTTTAAGATGTTAGGAGTAGATGTTAGGGTGTTGCTATGCAGTAACAAGGGGTTCGGAGTGGTGGTTAGAGCATTGCTATGCAGTAGTTAAGATATTATGAGTGGTTGTTAGGGTGTTGCTATGCAGTAACAAAGGTGTTTGGAGTGGTGGTTAAAGCATTACTATGCAGTTTTTAAGATGTTAGGAGTAGATGTTAGGGTGTTGCTATGCAGTAACAAGGGGTTCGGAGTGGTGGTTAGAGCATTGCTATGCAGTAGTTAAGATATTATGAGTGGTTGTTAGGGTGTTGCTATGCAATAGCAAACGTGTTCGGAATGGTGGTTAGAGCGTTGCTATGCAGTTGTTAAGATGTTCGGAGTGGTTGTTGGGTTGTGATATGCTATTTATAAGATGCTCTGGGTAGTGGTTTACTAATTGGCTCAAGGGGAAAAAAGAGCTCCAGATGTGATCTGGGTCCTTTTTTTATGGATCACACTGCTAGCCGAATAAGCCGAATAATGTGTACACATTTTAGAAGGATGTTAATTTCAGCTGACAAAGTGTGCGAATATAAGGCAACTAAAAAAAAATAGAGAGCTCAGTCAGACAACTATCTGACTGGAAGTGGGTCAGCACAGCAGCCGACGGAAAACAGGTTCACTGTGCATAACAAAGGCTTGAAAGAGAGGGAAATTGATACTACCTGGAATCACGAGAAAGTGACATGCAACTTGAAGAAAAACAAAACTGTTCTCGCGTGTCTTGCAATTAACGTTCTTACTTTAGGTATCGCATTTCTGTAAGAGGATGGATTAGAATAATTGTTTCCGATAGTGAAATTTTAAATGTCTAATGAAATATAGGTCGGCAAGTGCTAGAGCTGTCACGCATGAGTGAGAACTACACCAAAAAGTCATTTTTTCCTACTTAAAGCAATAATATTTGCTATAGAGGGCTGGTGAGGTTGGCACAGTGATGTCACTACCGCGGATTTCATTCTGTACGTGCAGAAATGCGAGTCAGCACCAGCTCGGCATTTTAGTGAAGATCTCAAAACCAACAAAAGCACTCAAAAAAAAAAACATCAGAGGATTAAATGCATCGCAGTCCTTTTTCTCAATACATAGATACAACCTTTATATTGTCCTTCCCTCTTACAAGAACATATAGACACAGCTATATATTAAAAGGAAAAAAAGAACAAAGGAATCTTAAAATAATGTAGACTATTGAAACTATGTTCAGCAAAGTCGCCTTTTATTCAATCCACCAATGATGGTGAGTTTAGGCTAGAAGTTTGAAATATTTCAGATGATTTTTTTTTTTGCTCGTTATTTTTTTTTTTACCATTTATCTAGGCTATTTATATATATATATTTTGTGTTAAACAAATCCCCAATAAAACACCCTAGAGATTTCTCTAAAATAATGTTCTATAAATCAATAAACTCCTGAAATTAAACGTTCGTTAAATTTATTTTTATTGACGATTCATCAGTTAAAACCTACAGAACCTTTTTACAGATAAACGCAATAGCTTATCATTTATATTATAAATTTACTACCTTTATTTCTGGAAATAAATTAAAAAAAAAAACTGTGATTTGCAGTTCCAAGAGACTTCCTATTATTTCAGGGATTTATGGATGAAGATTGATGGATTGATGTAGTGACTCCCCGCACGTAGGCATGTGTGGGGATGCCCACTCGATGCGTGACCTGCATCTTTAATGCCTTTCATTCCATTTTCCCATGCCAGAACTATTAAATCCATATAATTAGCATTCAGAAAAACCTAACAGCAAAATAATAATGTGTATATTATGAAAACACATGGATAAATCTAAAATACAAATAGCATAGTTATCTGTATATTTATAAAGCAATGTTTTGCGTTTGGCCGCAGGGTGGCGCACGTGAACGCTCTCACTGATAGACGCGCCCTCTGCAGTGACGTCACGTCGTCGTGTGGCCGGTTCCGTATTTAAAGCGCAGAAGATGAGAGACGTGATGTTAGAGATTACCGGAAAGCAGAGAGAGGTGGTGTTCAACATTATAACCAACTCAAACCGCCGCAAATCTTAAAGCTGCCTTTAAAGAAGAAGATTTACCAAAACAGAGCATCTTGATTCTTAACTTTTTGATTATTTCCTCTAAACTAAAGCACATTTGGGTAATTCCCGGAGCCGGTGTTTCCTGCCGCAGTTTTCTCGCTGATATTTCTCCATCCTAAAGGAATGCCAAGGGAACTAACCCAGAACAGAATCCAAAAAATCTGGATTCCCTCCAAGGATGACAAACCTTCAATGCCCCGCTCATGTAAGTCATATATTATATTCATAGTTTCTTTCATATTGAAAAATGGTGGGCACTAAACTGCTGTCCAGTATTTATTACAGTAAGGCTATTGGCATACTGTTTCTGCAGATGCATAGTCTATTATTATTATTATTATTATTATCAACGGTAAAGCGCACTTTACATCTAATGAAGTGAAATATTTGGCTGAAATGAATGAACATGTGACTTTCATATGCACTGATCAAGCTGTGACATAGTTTAAAGGTGATGGTCATCGGTAGCCATGACAACAGAATTAATTGGCTCCATGGTCATTCTTGAGTTGCAGTCCCACGATTCTAAGTGATTCGGTTGTCATAGAAACCCACGCGCATCGCCTTTGTAAAGACTTTCGAACTCAATGGTACACTGATGACGAAATCGCGCTCTGAATAGGGATTCGTCAGAGGAATGTGGGAATATTGCGTTTTTTCATTCATAGTGGTCTGTGATTGGTCGAATATATTTACGAGCGGTTGGCGTGAGCATGATGATTGTAGGATATGCATATTAATTACATTGCAAGTGCGTTTTAATATGTGCTGCGTCAGAGATATCTGTGGCCTCCTGTTGTTCTTTGTGACTAGAATGAACGCATCATTTCCTGCAATACATAATAAATATAAACAAGAGCTCACGTTTGGTGTGTGGATGTGTGAAAGTAACACAGACTAATTACATGAAGTAGCTATAATAATAATAATATGAGCTATATTTCGTCTAAATAATAACATAATACAGAATTTTATTTTATTATATAAAATAAATATAAATAAATATAAAATAATATTATTATATAAATATAAAATAATATTATTTAATGATTATTTATTTGACCTGGTAGTATTTTTTTATTATTAAATTCATACAGATTGTAATACAATTTTTTTTTATCCAGAACAGTTTTTAATACTGTATTACAATATGTTGTAGAATATAATGAGAATATTAAGAATGAAAATTGTTAAATTTGAGGTTAAACATCCTTAACTTTCAAATAACATTACGACATGTCTAAAATGTTAAAAGCCCTAAAAATAGGCTTCAAGAATATAATATAATATACTATAATTTACTTCTGGGGTGAATCATGACCTAGACATGAGCAGTTTCTGTCTGCTCAGTGTACGTGGACAACCAGCAAAAGCCTAATCAGATCATTGCCTGTCTCAGCTGAGTTTGAGTTTGTGTTTCCATTGTGGATCTTCTTAAGGATGTTCTTAAGGATTAACCCCAACTGTGCTGGTTCACGCTCCCCGTTCACATGGCCACCTGCCAATGGACATCTATAATTCATTGAGAAAAACCGCTGTGTACTTTCTCTCTCATTGTTAGGGATTACTCTAACCCATAAATAATATGATGAAGTAGAAACACAATCAAAATATACGCAATTGCTTGAATCCTAGCCTAATGCACAACTGCATAAATACATATATTTTGTGGCAATTCCCAATACACACAAACATTTACTTTCTAGAGGATTTATGTGTCTGTGTGTGTACGGGAAAGTGAGACTTATCTGCGTCTGACCCGCTTAACGTCTTGCTGGAATGCGCACGTGCATTTAAGTGTAGTAAATGTTTAGTTTTGAAAGTGCATCTGTGCGCACATCACCTGACCCATGACTGGGCTGTCTGATTGGCTGGCGAGGAGGGTCGTTAAAAGGTTCCCAGGCACGTGCTGAGAAATCATACGGGCAACCACTGGAGTGAGATTGAACGAAAGAAGTGTCCATACCCATTAAAACCCTTAGGCTAATGGCATTTCTGTTTGTTTTAGGAAAGTATGATCATGTAATCACTTTATCTTTGTGTTTCCAGCACATGGAGGCCCCCACCTGGCAAACCCCCCAACTGTGATAGTGATGGTTGGGCTTCCTGCTCGAGGCAAAACCTATATATCAAGGAAACTCACACGCTACCTCAACTGGATTGGTATTCCCACAAAAGGTACAAAATAAATTTTAAAAATGCACAAAATAAATAATAACTTTTATCACTCTACTTAATATTAAATGAATAATATATTTATATATTTGCTTTATACATTTCACATAACATTTTTCAGCGATCCTAAATTGTCGAATATGTGTATTTTTAGTCTTTAATGTTGGCGAGTATCGTCGAGAAGCAGTGAAACACTACAGCTCCTACGATTTCTTCAAATCGGACAATGAGGATGCGGTAAAAATTAGAGAGTGAGTTGAATTGCTACACAATGCTATAATATTAAGACCTCATATTATATATGAGTCAATTTTATGGATATATATGTAATAATTTTTCAGAAATATTTATGGATAAACGGATTAATATGTATATGTATATATGAAGTAATTTTTCATTTTCACCTCAGGCAGTGTGCATTGGCCGCCCTGAGAGATGTCAAGAATTACCTCACTGAAGAGGAAGGTCAAGTGGCTGTAAGTATCTGCTGCAAATACGCAGTTTAGACACACTAAAAAAAAAAGAGTAGATCATCACTGCCGTATCTTTCCACAGGTTTTTGACGCTACAAACACAACCAGAGAGCGACGGGATATAATCCTAGACTTTGGTGCAGAAAATGGCTTCAAGGTCAGTCATATTCTCTTGAACATTGCTTTTGATGACAATTACATTGACGAAGAAGACCACTAATACAAATGTTCTTTGCAGATTTTCTTCATTGAGTCTGTTTGTGAGGACCCAAATGTAATCGCCTGTAATATTTTGGTAAGTTGTATGATAATGATTGTTAAGTTTGATATGTATTTAGTAATAATTAAAGACTTTTTGATGTAAAGTCAGTAAAACTTCTGAATATTACAATAATCCCTTAACAGGAAGTTAAAGTGTCATGTCCTGACTACCAAGATTGCAACAAGACGGATGCCGTGGAGGACTTTAAGAAAAGAATCGAATGTTACAGAGTGAACTATCAGCCACTTGACCCTGACCAATATGACAGGTATATCTAGCAATACACGCATCTTTCTTTGGCAATGGCTTTGTATCTTTAATATCAGAGGCTTAACCAGTTTTTCTCGTTTTCCTCAGAAATTTGTCTTTCATCAAAGTGATTGACGTTGGTCGCAGATTCCTAGTCAACCGCATTCAAGACCACATCCAGAGTCGGATCGTCTACTACCTGATGAACATCCACGTGCAGCCGCGCTCTATTTACTTGTGTCGTCATGGCGAGAGCCAACACAACTTGCAGGGCCGACTGGGCGGAGACTCTGGGCTGTCTACACGTGGACGAAAGGTATTATGCTCTTAAATCTTGGAAAAGAATGAAAATAATGCAGTGCGTAGGTACGATTTGGGTAATTACTTTTTAATGCCTCTTGCCTCATAAAAAGACATAAAACTTCATAAACAGTCATGTTTTCCACGAAGCTCAGTTTGGTGCCAAGGACGGTATTTGTAAAGTTTAGAAACAGTGCGTGCTTGCTAAGAGCACTAAATTACCCATGTGTCCAATTTGTCCAAACTAACAAATCATCCCACTCTGTAGTTTGCAGGAGCTCTTGCTAAATTTGTGGAGGAGCAGAACTTGAAGGACTTGAAGGTTTGGACAAGCCAACTACGTCGTAGTATCCAAACCGCCGAGGCCCTCAATGTGCCGTACGAGCAATGGAAAGCCCTGAATGAGATTGATGCAGTAAGTTCTTCAGCATACATCTCTAGTTTGGTTTTTCTGCTACATTACTCCACTTCTATCTTCATAAAACGTGTGTTTGTTGTCTGCAGGGTGTATGTGAGGAGATGACCTATGAAGAAGTGAGGGAGAGGTTTCCAGAAGAGTTTGCTCTGAGAGATCAGGACAAATATTACTACCGCTACCCCTCTGGAGAGGTACAAACAGATGAAATGCCTTCACTTTAATATGAAAAATTGGTAGAAAGTGTCCTTTAATTAAAGTCTTGTGTTTCTCCAGTCATATCAGGATTTGGTTCAGCGGGTGGAGCCATTGATCATGGAACTGGAACGACAGGAGAATGTTCTTGTCATCTGTCACCAGGCTGTGATGCGCTGCCTACTTGCATACTTCCTGGATAAAAGTGCAGGTGAGATTCCTAAATGAATAGTTCACGCGGAAATGAATTTTAATGATTTTAAGTCATTTCAAACTGTTATGACTTTCTTTTTTCTATGGAACACAATAGGAGAAGTTCAGCATATTGTCCCAGATACACTTTTCCACACAGATGGAAGTGGTTGGGATTTGGTGCTGTTGGGCTCCAAAAGTATTCCAAATGACTTCTGAAACTTTTGTAGGTTCATGTACTTTTAAAAGATTAATTATTATGGAAATAATACAGTTGGGTAATATAGTTAAAAGAAAATAGTCAAGTATAAACTTAATGTAATGTTAATTATTACAATGTTAAAATGTATTACAGTTTAAATTGATAATGCAGTTAGCTGAACTTTCAAATGCTTTTTGATACACTTAAGTTGGACTTAAGCAAATCTTTAAAATATGGTTAAAGTGTACAAAAAAAATACTTTAATGTCATCTCTATTGAAACTTGTGTGTGGTATACATTTGTAATGATGTTGCAATTTAGAACATTTAAAATATATTATCTTTAAATATAAAATTGAATGGCACACTACAGTTTAAATTATAATGAAGAACTACATGTGCTTTAGTATGTTAGTCACATTAAAAATAAGTGTACTTCTTTAAAGCATGACAAAACTTAATGATTTAAGATGTACTTTAACCTCACATTTTTAATATGACATTATTACAAAGTGCACTTTTAAAAAGTGTGTTTTTAAGAAACAGTCATAAAACTCTCTTTAAGTACACTTAAGTTGGCTTTTATTATCTTCAAATTCAGGGTTTTTTTTTTTACTTTTAAGATTCACTCTTCACTTATTTTTCTCAGTGGTCTGGTTTGATGTCATTGAGAGCAAGATTTTTTTTCTTAAAATTTTGGCCTGTTCACGATACTAAGCTATTATATGACTTCAGAGGCATAAACACAGCTTCTTTGTTAAGAACTAAGAACTAGTTTGACCAACTAGCAGTTAGCCAAGCAGTAATCAGACTTTAGATTAATTTTTCAGATTAAGATGAGGGCAATCTACGCTTTTATGTAACTGTTATGGCCAGGCTTAAAGAAAAAAAACTAGACGACTGACCTGTAAGACTAGTCTAAGCATTTTATGCAACCATCTCAGAAGTAATATGGACTACTTTTTTTTTCTTCTTCTGACAGCACCAATAACTTTCATAGAATGTTATATGTAATATGTGTTTCATATAAGAAAAAGTCATACAGATTTGGTGAACTATCCCTTTAAATTCATCCCCTCGTCCGCATCAGCTGACACTTTTCCATTCTCAGTAGAAGTGCATCATACTAAATTTAATTTCCTGTTGGCAGATGAGATGCCGTACCTGAAGTGTCCTCTCCACACAGTACTGAAGCTGACCCCATTGGCTTATGGTAAGAGTTTCAGCTTATTATCTCTGACATATCTAATCTGAATTATATTGAGAAGTATAAGGCAAACTAAGTGTGTTATTTTTGGTATTTTAAAGGGTGCAAAGTTGAATCAATTTCTCTGAATGTGGAGGCAGTGAACACACATAGAGACAGACCAGAAGTAAGTACAAACTCACACACTCGCATATACACACAAAAGCTGTAAATTTCAGCTTCTGATCCGTTGTTCTATATTTTCTCTCTAGGAGGTGAAGAAAGGCCCGAGCACACTGATCAGGAGAAATAGCGTGACCCCTCTCACCAGCCCTGAACCAAATAAGAAGCCTCGCATCGAGGGTCTAGATGACCCAGTCATCAGAGAGGTGACGCCCGCCCAACTGACCCTGTGTTCAACATCACACACCACACTTGCTCTGTCCACACAGGTGAGCCACAGTTACTATTCATAGATCTAAAACATGTTTCACATCTTCACTTTCATAACCCTATAATGACATACTAATCATTCCATGCTTCACCCTTTTACATTCTCTTCCTGTTTCCTTCCATTTATTCTTCCTCATTCACCTTTATGTGCTACAGCACTGGCTTAGTGAAGCTTGTCTGTAAGTATTTCCTTTTTCTGTTTCTTTCTTATCATCTTCAAATAATTTCACCTCCTTGAACTTTCCCAACTTGACTATCACATATTTGTTTAACAAATTCGTTTAAACGGGCCATACAGTATAAAGGATTTTTCTTAAACAGGCTCATCAACTTTTAAATACAACAAGGAAACATTTAACTTATCATTGGTTGTTGACAATAACATCCGATCAAAATCAAACTATATCTTGATCTGTCACTTGGTTCTTTCCAGAAACAAAGCTGCAAAAAGCGGCCAATCAGAAGTCTTTGTGATTATGATGTCACAAATCCATTAACATAAGACCCTTATTTACATAGTATTACCGATTTCACAACTTGACCTGCACTGATGAATGGTATTGTTGAACCATGCCAGCACATAAAGATTAGCCAATCATAACCGACCTTATTTGCATATAGAAGTCTTAATAGCTATCTTGTTTATTTTAGAAAGAGGGTGGAAAAAAGTTAACCAAATTACATCCAATTATGAAGATTAAATGCCTTAATATTTCAATATGGGCCCTTTAAAGATGGTATCAATGAAGATATACATGTACACAAGTACTGTAGTTACACACCACTTCATATTTATATCTTCATTTATATCTCATTTCTTCTATAAATGGTCACAGTCTGTCTCTTGCTCATCTTTTGCATGCTTAAAGACGCACTTTTTTACATTACCTACAAGTGGTTTCAGTGCTGCTCTTTCAGAGGTAATGCTCATAGAGCCTAATAGTGTAGAGTAGCTAAATAGTATAGTAATTTGTGAATAACAACTGATTTTGGGACAGAATCCTGCAGAATGCATTTGAATGTGGTAAAATGTGTTAAATGGAGGTACAATTTAAGCCCTGTTTATAACTGGTATTAACATCTTGTACTTATATTTAGCGCTTGCTAACCACCTGAAACATATTCTAAATTCTAGGTGTAAACAGGGTTATTAGCTGAAAACACTGTCAAATTAGCAAAGTATTCAATAATCAAACTGGCAAGGCATGCAAAATATGTAGAGCTTGCATCCGTTGTTCAAATTCTCTGGAAATAGGTCAGTGCAGATTCCGTGTAGACTTGAATAACAATAATAGCAATTTTCTGTTATGCTAATTGCTAATAGGCTATTAGTTAGCGGCTAGCTTGTTGAATAGACCAACTGTTCAGTAATTAACCGAACGTTCTCTGTTATTTTTTCACAGAACCTGAAAAAATGCTCTATAGAGTGCCACGAACCCCCTCAGCTCTGCCTGTGAAATTGTTCGGCTATATTGCTTTACTCGGCGTGGAAGAGTTTCCTGCCAAGCTGCTTCCTCTCTTCCTCTTACAGAGGAGCATCCATCTCCCAAAAAAAGGACACTGAGAGCCACCTGGGTTTTTCTGTTTGTCTATGAATGTACGTATTGTGTGGTTTGTACTAGTTGGGAGTTTGGTGTTTTATATATATGCGTTTTTGTGTATGAAGAGAAATCGGAGCCCAGTGGCAGGGAATAAACATTCGGCTAAGTCATGTTGTGAACCACCCCCACATTTTTGGACACTATTCCCTGTTTACGTGACAGGATACTACTTGTAGATGTTTTTATTCTGGTCTCGGCTGGTTTTTTATTAACACTGACAGTAAGAATATGCCCTGAACTTTGAAGGACGATACTAAAACAGACCAAAGATCTCCTGCAGATGCTTGCAGGCTGATTCATGTCTATTCTGCACTCTCTTTCAAATATATGCTGCAAATAAATTGCACGTTATAATTGCACATTTGCATATATTCTCTGAGGGCAAAAACGAATCTTACTATTTTTAATGCTGCTGGCAGTTTTGAAGGCTGTTTAAAAGTTCTCATGTTGTCCACTGCAGTTTCAGATGATTTGTGATATGGATATGGATGTGTTTTTTGTGTAATTTGTGCGTTTCTAAGACCTGACGACAAGGTCACTGTGCGAGGTTATAAAAACAGGGTGTTTTATGTGTGTTTGGATGAGACAAAGTGAAACAGTGTTTATATTTGTTGATTATAATTAATGCATTGTATGGGGTGATGGATATCAGATACATTTTTATACTGTTCTTTTATTAATTCCCTAGAGTGCCTAGTGCTTGAGCTATCAGGCCAACTGCTTTTTTTACAATATGTTTAAAAAAAATAACATTTAAATGAAATTCATTTGAGTTTTTCCAGTTCAGTTCCACTTTTGTTAGCATGTCTCAGCCTGAACAAGAGATTAAACTAGTATTTGATAATGTGTGTACAGATTTACCCCAGTAAATGAAATGTTTACGGTTTGAATTTTTGTAGGAACAGAGAAAAATTTTAACTCTTCGGATCTAAATACCAGCTTTAACTGTAAATGTATGGTTTTGAGAAGACGTCTAGACCTTCTATTAATCACACAACTATAGGCGCAATGTTGTACATTGGCTCGAAATGGTAATTCATTTGTTCGCTTCTGATACTTGAACCTTATTTTGTAATATCTTTCCTTTTTTGTTAAAATAATATTTATTTATTTGTACTAGACTTTGTGTTTTAAAGCACTTTGTTCATTACTGAGTTTGTATAGCATATCAACAAGTCTAATTGTCTCTTTCTGAAGAAAGTGAATCATTTATATGCATTTACTGAATCAATAAACAGTCTAAAAGAGGATTTGTGGTTCTGTATTTGTTTTCACAGAATGCATTTCCTTGTCATGCCATTTTTATATAAATGGTCAGATCCAGGGCGAGAGTTTCCCATCCTACTGAGCGCCCTGCAGCGGTCAGTTTTCTGTTTTTATTTAGTCACACAACAGTATAAGTCTTCATCCACTTCAGCCGCAACCACATCCGCCTCCTTTCTATTGAGCACTATCAATGTTTTATGGCCCTCTGGATTCTTTGCTTTGCTTACCTGTTGGAACAGATCTATTGCCCTCAATGGAAACTCATTGTATAACCAGCCAGCCTTTCATTTACCATTCAAATTATTGTGAGATTATGCAATTTACATGTCTCTTTAGTCACATGGCATCTGTCACATGCCATCTATTCCCAGCAGGCAGTAGGAAGGCAGTATTAGATTAAACTTGAAAACATTCGATTTGTATAAACAGTTTAATAACCAGGGTAAACAAAAACAGCCATTGGTTTCAAGACCAGCACATATGATAGTTTGTTATAAACAACAATAAAACATGATAGCTTTGCATGGAAAAAATATGTTATGAGATAAGTCTTAGGCAATCCATTCTGAGTTTATTTAAAATCTTTTATTTATTGTACATAATTTTACTTTAATAAAAAACTTTGCATACTTTGTATTTGTTTTATATAAAAACATTATGTGCTATATTATATATTTGATATATTTATTATATTATTTTTCTGTTCCTGTGCTTTCAAACCTGTTATGACATTTTCCTCCTTTTAAATAAATGTTTTCATAAACAAAAATAATAAATGTGATACAAAAAACTTATGGAAAGAATTTGCACTCAGAAATTGTTAGCAAATTTCACAATTATTTACAAAGAAATGTCAAATAACACATTAAACATGAAATTTTGACATTTAATTTTCTTGTAAAACACATAGTTTAGTGTCACAGTTTAAAAAATTGTTTAGCTTTGAATGGACAGAATATATAGTTGGATCATCTCAGGATATATATATATGTTTATTTATTGGATTGTTTATTTGTTTTGTTTGAAACTAAAAAAAATTTTCTTTAAATATTAAACTTAAAATATGCATAGTTTTCTACATAGTTTCTGTACTTAATTTTCAACCCTTTTAATTAAACAGTTTCATCTTTCAGTCATCATCATAATTATCATGGTGTAAAACAAATCCACTGAAGTCTTGACGAACCCAAGTGCAGTTTATTTAACTTAAGAAAAATACAACATAAACAACGACATGGCTTGGTTACACTTGACATAAACATGTTTTGACCCCTTAACACCACAAGTGCTGCTGACATTGTCAATAAACAGCTTTGTTTTGTTGATCATGTGAAGTTGCGCCAGATTACCTTTACAATACTGGACATGGATAATCCTAAATAACACCTTAAATATACTTAATTATACCTCTTGAATTAAAACAAGCATGTAGTAAATGGCAGTGTAGTTTAAGAGTGTGACTGTTATCAGGAAGCTCTAATGATTATTTATAGCTCAGTGTTGAGTCTGAACTCCAGGCTAAAGGGATGCAGAGCGAACATCGGCAGACTGCAATCAGATTGTGAAGTCGATCAGGTCGTCGGTGTTACAGCTTATCACATGAGATGAACCCGACACCCCCGGTTATTCGTGTGCAGATGTATACAGTCGGCTTGAACTGCACATTATGGAAATGTTCCACCCGCTGCTTCCCTGCGTTTTGGAAATGTCTATAGCATCTGTAAAAGCGACTTGTGGTTGTGGAATGTGGCACATATTTTAAATGAAAAACAAATGAAAATTTGTGTCAACAAGCAGTTGAAGTTGCCAGGGAATATTTACATTTTTGAAAATGTTGACAAATATTTATTGTCTAATAGTTTGGATTTCCAGGAAGAAAGTTTTAAACTCAAACAATGCATTAACATTTAGTGCACTGAAGTGATGGCATATTTTTGTAAGCCAATCCAGAAGTTCACCCTGGTTCCCTCGACAAGACGCCACAAGATTTTGTTCCATTGGCTTTTAGATTATTGCAGACAATAAGCTCTCTGACCAACAAAAGTGTATGATTCTTATACAGTTTCTTTGTCAAGATAATCTTCATAAATTAACAACTTTTATGAATTCTGAAGTTAGGCCATGAACGAATGACACTGCAGTCACAACTCCTTATTCTTCATGTAAAATCTACAAGTTAGAAAGCTTAAGTTAGAATAGTTTGCAAGAACACAAAGCGGACTAGTGATGAATTTTCCTGTTTTGCGTGATGACATATAAAGTCTGTAGTCATCTTTAGTTTCAAGACAAGAAAAAATCACAAGGAGACATAACTGATGTACTTAATGTCATAGAATAAAACATGAATGTGAAATCTTGAGTTTATGTAAACCACAGACATTATTTCAGCCATTTAACCAAAAATCCATTCAAAAAACCTACTGACTTTATAAAAATGGAATCAGAAGAGCTTGTTTCTAGATTTAGGACTCATTCCGGCAGCCCTCTATATGACCTCAGATCTAAAGCCAAAGACGTGGACAAAAATCCATAAAGTAATTAAAAGTTTGATTTCATGTGATTACTTTTGGCGTGGTCACTTTATACCATCATAATGTCCTTGCGTAATGTTAGGACTTTCTTTTTGAAGTTTTGTTTTTCACGAAATGTGCTAGACTGTGCAAGTATTTTCGTGTACTGTTTTCTTACGACCAGAGACTGTGGCTGCTAGGAAGTTGGATGAGGGCCATGACTCATGATAATAATGAAACCACACAGCTTCCTGTGACATAGATGTGCAATGGGCAAGAAATTTCACTCGTTCTCAGAAAACAAAGACGGTTATAATTACTGGCAAAATATGCTGATTAATTAATGCTCATTTTCCCAAACCTGCTTGAAGAGACATTATGAAGTCTGACAGACATTATGAAGTTCCTGTGAGGTGTCAGGTGGTTATTTATTATTATTTTTATTATTTGTGTGTGTGTGTGTGTGTGTGTGTGTGGATATTTTGGTCTTTGGAAAATCTTCATAACATGTAAGATCCAGTAGGCCAGTGGTAGAATGTGACAAAGGAGGAATGTAGATGGAAGAGCTGATCCATTTGTGGGTACATTTATGCGACAACATTGAACTAAACACGGACAAGTTTTCTTTTACCTTTTTCATGGACAGATGACAATGTTGTCAAAGCGATCCCAGTTCACATGGATCCTCGTAAACGACTAAAAATGGCGTATTATTCATGCCAGGCCAGTAGTTGGCGATGTCACTTTGTAAAGAAACACTACACGCCCATAACTGGAAATGCACATGTGCATGACATCGCCGTTTTCGCAAATTCGCGTTTTTGTAGGTTACACGGAGACAATAACTGTATAATTTTCAGAAACTTGCACTTGCGCACTTGCGCTAACTAAAAGTTAGCATTTTCAGGCCCCCGGCCAAAACGCTTCAAAAGTTTTTCATATATTTGGTGAAAATGCTGTCGCGTAAACGACCCCTAACATGTGTGTTGTCTTGTGCATCATTGTTTAAACGTCAAATGAATGACAGTAAAACCTAAAAAGAAAATCAGGTCTTCACATTGAAAGTTAGCTTAATAAAAGCCAATCTTATGTCACACGCCAAAATGCCAAAACAATCTAGCAAATGCCCAGAAAACTAGCATTAGCAAATAGCAAACAACTCAGTGTGCATCGTGTAGTCTTAGCCTAATGGTGAGGGAGTCAGGCTTTTAACCTGAAGGTTGCTGGTTCGATTCCCATGCTGGCAGGAATTGAAAGTGGGGATTGTGAATGAACAGCACTCGCTCCACCTTTGATACCATGACTAAGGTGCCCTTGAGCAAGGCACCAAACCCCTAATTGCCTCACTTGTAAGTCGCTTTGGATAAAAGCGTCTGATAAATGACTGAATCAACTCAGTGTGCATCTCAATCATGTGGAGAATCAGTATATGATGGACACCAAGGCTGCGCAATCCTGTTCCTGGAGATCCTGCAGAGTTCACCCCTGATCAAACAAACCTGTGCTCCTTAATCAGCTGGTTCAGTTGTGGTTTTTGTTTAGGGTTGAGCTGAACTTTGCAGGATCTCCAGGAACAATATTGGGAACTCCTGGTGTCCACAAATTCAGGCCCTGGTAACAATAGTATCACAGTTAACAATCACTAAACATTGGGACACATGACAATGTCCTCATTGTTCAACGTTGGATGAATAACAATGACGTAGAAGCACCTAATTCTGGTTGTTAGCCTAAACTTGATATAAACTGTAAACTTGTCCCTCAAATCTGATGGGTTGACTGGAATGTTGTACTTCATGTTTACCACGCCACTACATGTATTTCACAAGTTCACACTAACAGATAAGTCAGATTGAATAAATGGTATGCGTATTTAGCTGTCCGAGGAGAGGGCTCCGAGCTATTTAGCCTGAACCCAGAGTACTCTCTCCGAATTCTTGGCTGTGGTAGGAAAAGCCAAGAGTGAGGAGTCGGGGTGGTGGAGGGATGCTGAAAAATGTCAACAAAGATTCCAACCCCCTCCAAGTGCCATTTGGAATTCCTAAAAGCAAAGAGGTGCTGATAGTGATCAAGGCCTGTTGACCAAGAAGTGTGTACATTGAGGTTCTGCGAAATGTGACACCTTTAGTTCAATGGGCCTTGTTTTGATTTCTTTTGTTGCCCTGCTCAAGAAAGAGTCACTATTTAAATTCTTAAGCTGATGGTGCAGACGTGTACTGGGACGCATGGTGTAAAAAAAAGCATTAGCGAGTCATGAAAATCCCCAGACTCAAGGAGAATATAGCAAACTACGTGGCAAAGATAGCAGGTTTTGTATTTCCTGCCATACACCATACAGAGGAAAAATGCTGGTCGCTGGTCACCTTATTTTCTGAAATATAGGAAATCACAAGGGCAAAGATCAGCAATCTGCATGTACAGGTAAAACTCTTCACAAGTTAACTACATTGTTCATGCAAGGCTTTCAGATATTGACTTCATTTGCATGTGGATTAGCAGCCAAATAGCAATAAGTTTAATACATCCAAATTGCAAAATCTTATTTGTATTTTCAAAATCGTAACTGCGCTAAACACATTGCGCTCATAACACACACATTATGCTACTGTAGTGCTGATATAAATTAACTAGACTAATAACTATTGATCTTTGCAATGGAATGAATCAATAATATATAGATTAAGCTGGACAATGACACCATTTTCTTTGGGAGCTGCTGTGCAGCCAAAAATGATTTGCAAATTATTAATGTAAAGCTGCTTTGCCACAATTTGCATGGTAAAAAGCACTATATAAGTAAACATGACTTGACTTTGCATGCTATCATGCTCCTTAAAGGCACAATATGTAAGATTTTTGTAATAAAATATCTAAAAACTACTTGTACATCGTGATATATTTCATGCAGCTGTGTACTTCCTTATTATCCCAAAAGTTCTCAAGGATTTGTAAATCCAGAGAAATTCCAATTTTAAATGATGCCTCGTCACCTATCAATGACGTAATACCCAGGCTATCTCCTGTAACTATGGCAACTCAAGAGGACAAAATGCGAAAGTGTTGGTTATTCAGCATCTAGCACGCTGCTGTTGTGTCGTTGAGTCATTGTGGATCGCGATTATTCATTGGTGAGTACAGAAAAAAAATAAGCAGGCTTTGGGACAATCAATGAAATAAAACAAGGATCAGTATTTGCGTGGCGTTTTTGAGATGAAGACAGCTTCACGACAAACTTGGACTTGACAGAGATTCCGCTCTCGTATGTTTTAATAGACAGATAAGCAAATATACATTATTTTTCGTACAAGTAATAGTCATGTACAGATGTTTTGAGTAGATATGAATGTCACATATAAACAATGTGAGACATATATGACGTGATAGCTGGTAGACCTTCGTTCATTTTCGGAACACAAATAAAGATGTTTTTAATAAACTTTCTAACTCCTCAATAGACAGCAATTTAACCACCACTGTCAAGGTCCAGAAAGGCACTAAAGACATTGTTAAAATAGTCCACGTGACTGCAGTGGTTCAACTGTAATTTTACGAAGCGATGAGAATACTTTTTGTGCGCAAAAACAAAACAAAAATAACGACTTTTTTGAATACTCTCTTTGCTTCCATGTCAGTATCCTACACAGTTGAAGATTGAATGCTTACGTCCAAACGCTGACTCAGCCAACACTGTACACGTGAGCAGCAAGACGTATGCGTGTGATCAAACCAATATCTAACCACGCCAAACCTCTGACCTTTAACTTTTATTCTGTTTGTTGTCCCATGTGCTCTCTTAAAATCCCAGGATCCCTGCTGCAGAAGTTCAAATCCTGTGTCCTTCCTTAAGAGAGGGACAAGCGGATTCTACCATATTCAGTGCCTGTTCTTGTGGAGGTGTGAAGTATTCAATGGATGATTTGCATTTCTATGAATGTTGCAACACCATTCGATGAAGATCTTTCACACGGGGCTGAAAAGAGAAGTCAAACAAAAACGAGAAGTCTGAGGATGACATTTGCACAAAACAGAAAGCATGTGTTATGGACTGTGCTACCTTTGATCTCTATAAGTGTGGACAATGGTGTCAATGGGGGATTGTAAGGATGAAAATCAACAAAGACTTTTGCTTTCCTGTTCCAACACCCTGCAAGGGCCATTTGGAATTCTTAAAGGCAAAGAGGTGCTGATAGGCCTGTAAGCCAAGATGTTCCCTAGCTCCCTATATTGTGTACACCAATCATTTTCCTGTTTATTGAGTTGCACATGTTTCACACTTCAGAATTTTTTGTTAAGGGAACATAGAGAGCATCTTTTTTTTTGCATTGTGCAAATGTTTCAGTGCACTGTGTGGAAGCCCGTTCCCGCCACTGTTGAGAAAAAAAAAAATTCCATAAGTCATAATAATGAGAAACTTTCTCATAATAATGACTTAGTATCTCATAATAATGAGAAACTTTCTCATAATAATGGCTTAGTATCACATAATAATGACTTTGCATTTTTAACTTAATCAAAAAAACATTTTTTTGATTTTTTTAAGAAAGTTTCTCATAATAATGACTTAGTATCTTTAACTTAATAAAAAAAAACTTTTTTTATTTTTTTATTAAGTTAAAGATGCTAAGTCATTATTATGAGATGCTAAGTCATTATTATGAGATACTAAGTCATTATTATGAGATGTTAAGTCATTATTATGAGATACTAAGTCATTATTATGAGAAAAGTTTCTCATTATTATGAGATACTAAGTCATTATAATGAGATACTAAGTCATTATTATGAGAAAGTTTCTTATTATTATGACTTACGGAATTTTTTTTTCTCAACAGTGGCGGAAACAGGCTTCCATGGCACTGCAAGGATTTTTATGATTGAGAAAGCTCTTAAAATATCTGATCAGTGCCCTGATTACTGCACCCTTGGAGCATGTATCAATTCCATATCAATTTTCTGGCAACACTAAATTGTGCGGTGAAAAATATATAATATGTTGCATTTAGCCACAGAGAATACAGTATAATAAGCTAAGACAAAGGAACAGCTGACTGATGACTAGCTAACAGTTTTAGCTTTTTAACATTTTAGCATGCTTCACACACGTGTCATGGCCATCTCTGAGCTCTTAAAAAACTTTTTCTGTCTGGCTCAGCTGAAATAAATATATATTAATTCTACTGGCTGATTTGACATGATCCTGCTAAGCTCTGTGTCTTTAAATAGCGCTGTAATTCTCTGGAGATTAGTTCACTGTGGTGACTTAGCACTGGCGGGCAACTACACACGCAAGGCAGGATACCGATGCATCCGCTCCTAAGGCTTCTCATTCACTTAATCATGTAAATCAGTTGGAGCCAATTAAATGATATGTGGTTTTGAAGGGGAAAAAAGCTGAGATGAAGTCCTTTTTTGCAGCTGAAAGTGCTGTTATTCACTACACACACAATAAAAAGGTAAATTCAAATCCTGTTGACGTGCCATATTCATTTGAGGCAGGGGTTCTTGTAAAAAGCTGAGTCAGATCTTTTGTTAGATCTCATGAGGACAGGAAGGCGAGTTTCTAATCCTGTCAGTCAAAGCTGACACAGATTTACCTGCGTCACTGGGCCTAAAATGACAACGCTACTGGCTTAGCAAGACCCGTCAGAAGCGAGAGAAGAAGCGACCTGTGTACGATTTTATCAAAGAAAAAAGACTTAATTGAACCTTGAACTCTATGTAAAACTCTCTTATCTGCATCACAGAGTCTATTAAAGTAATGTTCCAGGTTCATTAGGTTTTTTTTTTATATCTTCATATTTTTAATGCACATAATATACATATATATTTTTAATATTTTCAGTTTATATTCATTTTAGCTTTTATTAGTAATTTTGGTATGGATATTTGCTTTTGTCATTTTTAGTAGTTTTTCATTTTTTAATAAATGTATTTTATTTTATTTTATTTTATTTTATTATTTTATTTTATTTTATTTTATTTTATTTTATCAAATACCAGAAATGATTTTTAATGCTTCTAATACATTACAATGCTGCTCATAACAACACAATTGCATCTCATCAGATTTTTTTGTTACACAAATAAAAATCCAAGTTTACAGTAATGCACTACAATGGAAGTCTATGGTGGCAAACACGGTTTAAAATAAATAAAAAAAAGATTATATTTTTTTAAATCACTAAACTAATGCTCATTTTATGGGGTCATTTAAAGATAAACAATTTTGCCCCTTTTTTCCATCAAAAATATATATAAATAATTAATTTAGCACAATAAATATTGAAATAGTTTGTGTGATTCACTTTTTATTAACACTGATTATGAAGGTTTAAAACCATTTTAATATTTTATGATAGATTTTCCATATTTTATGATTAAATATTTGGTTCTGAGACAGTAAAATTACCAGCATACAAAGTGACCTGCATATAACAAAAAGAAAAGTTTAAATTAAAAAAAGCAACCACTGAGAAAAGCAGAAATATGTGCATCAATGGATATATGGGGTATTAAGATATGAGATGGCAAACTGGCACAACTGTCCTCACACGGCTCTCTTTCACGTTTGCCCCTCCTCCTTTTTTCTCTCTTTATCCCTCATTCACGGCTGAATAATTAATCTCAGAGTATGCTGTGTTCGGACTCACGTACTCACTTTCTGTCTCTCCGCCCCACTGTGAACCCCCCCCCCCCCCTTTCACACATGCATGCTCATACTTGGCAACATGAACACACAAAATAGAAAAGAAATCCTTAGTCAGCATTCTTTTTTTATTAAGACATGGCCCCTAAAAGTGTAACAGACTGCAGAAGTGAATGTCTTTGGTTTAGTTAACTTGGCATCTTTCAGGATTGCCATGGAAACGCTACACCAGACTTCACTTTAACTGTGCCCAGTATTCATATTCACCAGAGGAGTGAATAAGAGTATGCAACACTGTCGAGAAATGAAATGTGCTGCTGTGAGAGGTGAACCAATATTATCTATCTATCTATCTATCTATCTATCTATCTATCTATCTATCTATCTATCTATCTATCTATCTATCTATAAATCAATCAATCAATCAATCTATCTATCTATCTATCTATCTATCAATCAATCAATCTATCAATCTATCTATCTATCTATCTATCTAAACACGTTTGCTATTTTTCTTTATTTCTTTACAATGCAGATAAAAATGAGCTGATTTCTGTCTTATTTGTACCAAACCTCACCCAATTCTGTCTCTAAAGTGCTACGGTTTGAACAGCGGAGGAAGAATAAGATGGGCGGAGTGAGAGAGAGGGATAGAGGGAGTGGAGGACAGACTTTCAGGTGGACGTGATACTTCTCACATTCACTGGATGGGGCTTGGTTCCTCTTTTTTCCCCTCTGTCTTACTCCTAGTCAAGCATCAAAGGAGCAAGTGTGCATCGGTAAACCTAAACCAGGGCCTGAATGTCATCCAACTGTCCCTGGAGTCCTGAACACTCGATCTCAGGCGCTTATTAGCCATGCTAAAAGTTCAAAATGAATGTGACTTCTTTATTTGTACATACAGTTTGCCATAACTAGTTTCTCAAGCAAAACTCACTTAATACTGACACTGAGTTACAAAACGTCCAAACTTTTGATTTGAGGACAGATGAGGAAATGAGTACATACCAATGCAGAAGTGATCGTCTTAAACCAGTAAACAAAAGGTCAAGAGGACATGTCACTTTCTTTTAGTAATAACGTAAATGGTGGTGTTTCCAAATGTTTAATCATGAAGCCTAGCTGTGTGACAGTGACCTCAAAAGATTCATTGTGCTTCAAAATGCACAGGAAGTAACGTAACATTACCAGGGAGAACAAGCCAACAAACCTGTGCACACATGCAAAAATAAAATCACGAATTTAGCAGCGTTTACTAAGTGGTTTGAGGAGGGGGAAGTATGTTATTTTTTGAAGTGATTGGATGTAATGTTCTTAGCTTATTTGATTGAATGACTTATTTCTGGCAGACAATGAATCTGAAAAATCCCATTGATTTACACTACAGGAGTGACCCAAATAAATTTGAGTTGGCTCATGAGCTTCCAGTAAATTTCCCTGGCCCTTTTTTGGAATGATGTCATTGAGTGGACAGGAATCCGAAAGAGAAAAATAAACAAGCACTGCATTTGCCAGACCATTACATCACAATCACAAGATTACTGGCATTGTTAGTCCAAAAATGGTGTGATAGTACATCTAACATGGGATATTTCATAAGGTTGCACTTCTTAAAAGATTCTGTCAAGTGCTTCATATACAGAGGTTTCAATCGTGGGATTGTGACGAGCAGGGCGGGCCAGAGCCGTGAGGGAACGGCGCGAGGCCGGTGACTCGAGAGATAATGAGCGCCAAGCGGGAAAAAGGGGAGCGACGACAGTGAAGGACGAGAGAGGACCAGGCCTGGACTTTATGTTGTGTTTTTATTATGTTTGTGTGGGCGGCAGTCGCCGTGAGGAACTGCCACCATTTTACTTTCGTTTTATTGTTTGTTTATTTTATTATTAAAAGTTATGTTGAACATTCGCCGGTTCCCGCCTCCTTCTTCCCGTTCTTACGAGCTCCGTTACAGGGATAATTTTAGTTTTAATTAATTATTTTTGTTTTAGTTTTTTTAAATTACATTTTTTAATGAATTAAACAGCTCGTAAACATACTTTATCTCTAGAAAAAGAATAAAAATGACCCATTAAACATGAAAGTATTGTGCAATAATTTAAGACATTTCTCCTTATATAGGACCTTTTTAGCATAAAGCGTTCTTTAAAATTGAGTCAAGAACCCTGGGGTTCTATACAGTTCTACATAGTGTCCACATAAAAAAATGATTCGAAAAATTATATTTGAAATCAAGAAGATGAGATGCGATCAAATCATATTAGTAGTCTAATAAAAGCTTTTTAAAGTTTTATTTTACATGGAGATCATATATACAGCCAACTACAACTCATTTCTATCTCTGTAAAACTCTGACTGTATCGCTGTAAAACTGAACGAATTAACGGTTGACTGCAAATAGCACATTTCTGCATTAACAAAACTTTAGTTTTGTTTGATAATACATCCACACCAATAGGTTCCAGTATAAATCCCAAGACAACAATCTTATCTGACCATATACTGTAGATAAAAATTACTACAATGATTCACCTTTAAAATAACCTAAAGAAAATGTGATGTTTGACCATCCAGAACTTACTACCATGATGTTACTTACTATACAGTTGTTTTTAGTTTGTTGCTATAAGTTTAGCTTGCTAGTTTGTTGCTAGAGTGTTTTGGATGTTTGGTGCTAAGGTGCTCTGTGGTTTCCAGGGTGTTGCTAACCAGTTGCGATGTTAAGTGTTTTTTAATGTGTTCCTGTTGTGATCTAGGTGGTTCCTAACGTATTATTAGCCTCAGCCAAAGTCTCACCTACTGTAGTCCATGGGTTTTTTTTTTTTTGTCCAATCGCTTTAAAAAAGTAATAAAAACTTCAAATGTCAGTACTTTCCAGGCAGAGATAAAACGAGATGAAAGACGTTTTCAGGGCCGCTTTCAATATTACCAAAGTGTATCAGGAGTTCCAAGTATCAGTCAAGAGCTAAACTGATGCTTCTATGTATCTTATCCAAAAGATGATGTTATTGGTTTGTGTTTGTCCATTGTTGCTAAACTGACAGACTAAGTGAATTTTCTGCTTTCGTATACATTTCAGCAAAGAATTACAACAAGATGACATTAAGTCTGGGAACAATGCTTGGAACTTCCTATTTGTCACTTTTTGTGTCCACTTTTAAACCTTGCACAACCTTGTGAACCTCAAATGAGGAGGTTCAAACTGTTTTTTTCTGGCTACTTGCATGTGTTAAGGGGGTTTGACGACTCTACAACAGTCCATTTCCTCCAGTTCAGTTGGCACATAGTTGCTCTCCCTTGCTAACCTTGCATCACTCATTGTTAAACCTAATCCTGTTACCGCAAAATCAGTAATAGATCACTTCCCATAAAGTAGACGTCATCTGTCACACCATGCTGCTGGCTAGCTTCAGTCTTACAATAAAGACCTCACAATTTTAGTTTGTTGCTATACATTTAACTTGCTAGTTTGTTGCTAGAGTGTTTTGAATGTTTGCTAGGCCTTGCCAAGTGTTAGCTAAGGTGTTCTGTGGTTTCCAAGGTGTTGCTAAGCAGTTGCTACGTTGAGTATACAAAATACTATGCTTTGTAATTATGTCTTTTCTAAATGTATAATTCCATTTACATCTCTCCTCTTTTAATTTCATGTTTTTCAGCATCCTATTCCAGTTTGCCACTTTCTTCTCACATAATAGTTTCCCCACTTGCGCCCATTCAAGGGTAAGAAATTGTGACTGAGCGATATTGTGCTCAACTCTTCAATGGTGACTGTTTAACACACTAATCTCGAAAGTGTTTATGCTGGATGTGTGAGACTGTTGTCTGCTCTTGACCCTGTTCACTTTAGATCCCATTACGTTGCATACTGACCCTGACCCCCATCTAGATTAACTTACTCTCAATGCTGCACCATCAGCCAAGCACGTTGTGCACATACGCAAAGAGGTTCAGGTACATGTGCGCACAAACACTGACAATGCTGTATGCAAATTGTATACGTGACATTCAAATGGCAACCAGAATGCAGTGCGCTGAATCAAGCAGCATTCTCAAACCAACACTGCCCATATATCACTGCCTCTAAGCCCTAGATAGACAGTCGGTTGGATGGATAGACAGACAGATAAATGGCAGACAGATAGACTTTGAGCATTATGACAATAAATCCCTCAGGGACAAAGTACTTCAGCTAGTGACATGGCTACATTCTTTAACCTTGACCAAAGTGGAGTTACTTGTGTGCGTGTGTATGTTTATGGAGCCTGTGAATATACAAACTGAGTAATCACCCTACTTGGAAATGGGTCAGTTTCTTTCTTTTTATACATGGGTGGTGTATATTTGCAAAGCATTTGGCGGAGTATTTTGAACATAAAGTAGCATTTGAATGTACATGCAACACATACAAATTCATATTGCAGTAAAAAAATAATAATTTTAATTTAGGCAACATACGAATATATATAATATTGATCTTTGCGACCTCACGTGATAGAAAGTCACTACCATTTATGGTCTTGCACCTGCACAGCATCATAAAGTGAACTGTATGCAGGGTGTGTAGTGTAGCGGGAATGTCACGAGGAAGCGTGTGACAGTTTATACAAGATCAGGGTGATGAAATTTGTTGTCTCAAGGTGAAAGATAAGTTAGCCCGTCCGGTCAGGGAATCTTAGGAGACCGTCGAGACAATAATCTGTCTCCGAGCCAGTGGCCATAGTGAATATATCTATCTATAAATCGTACCAAGCGATGCAAACGAATACAATGCAAATTATCAGCGTGACTTGGAATAATTAAGGACTCTTTTGTCCCAGAAAATCACATGGAATCGTGTTATAACACACTGAAACAGAGGGCTGACTCATTTTCCTGAGTATGACTCAGTGGTCATGTGCGGCAAATATTTGTCCTTGTGCTTCCTGTCTCGAGCTCTCTCCGATTTCGTTCTGAAGTCAATTCTGACCTCTAGTGGACTCAAGGTGCCATTGTTGGTATCACTGTTCAGTGTATTCACAAGTCGGAAGTCCAAAAAATGCTTATTTCAAGCTATATTGAAAGCCTAAGGCTTTATAACACAATTCATGCTCTCCCAATTTCATATTTTTGTAGCTTTTGTGTGAACGAACACAATAAATCTAGACTAGCTTACAACTGGAGGATGTTGTCACATAAATGTTCGCTAGTCATAAAGAAGACTATTACGTTATAGTTATGTTATGTGATATGATATACCAAAATTTCAATGACTTACACTGAATTTGACTTTCCTTTGGTCTGAAATACTTGTATTAGTTTCGTCCCAAAGCTTTTGTTGTTGTTATGGCATTGTTATAGCACGGTTTAATTTATTCAACAATAAAGTTTTAATTTTTCATGCACTGTAAAATAACCACACATATAATATAATGACAAGGAAATAATTTCTAGATGTCTCATAATCATAACGCTGCTGACTATACAAACAACATGAATTTGTAACTACGAACTTGTCTTTCTAAATAAATTCAGTTTGTATGCACTACACATTAATTTTCAAGAATTCATATATAACTTTGTACAATCCAAGAACATAATACAATTCAACTGAACATACAGTTTGCTACACAGCGTGATCTTCTATACAAGGCTTTTAAAATTCAGTATGGAACACATGGGCTACTGAAACTGATCAGTATTAAAGATGCGAACACCAGCACAGTCATTCTAATAAAACACATTGAATCTAATAAATTCTTCTTTTAAAATGATGCACAACCAGGCTCAAGTATCTTGATAGCCAATGATGATTAGCATTTCAAACAAATACAACCCACAATATGAGATTTAGGCCTACATGAAGCTTGCAAAAGCTGCAAAACTTCACTTTTGTCACTCCTGCATTTAATAATGTCCATATGTTGTCTGGGCTTCTTCATTGACATTTTTTGCAGCTTACGCCATTACACCAGTAGGTGGCGACAAATCCCTCCTTCACTCCGACTCGTTCAAAACGGATTCATTTAGGTAAGGAAAGAAAAAAAAATGTTTTGTTTGATTCTATTTTGAGTTCGTTTGGAAGTATTTTCAACGCCCGAGCAAAAATAGACATAGTATCAGGCAATATTGTGTCTACAATGCAAGTTACTCAATATTAACTTACTGTTTATGTTGGTTTTTGAGACCCCTGAACCAACATGTTCTTATTTTGCTAGTTCATATGCTCCTTTTTCGTGTCACCTGACAAAAAAAATGCAAGGAGGCACCAAATAATGTAATAATAACAATATATATTATATATAATTTGACACTACTCTGTCTTTTATTCACTGCACATAAAATGAGGTTGACTAGAGGCTGATATTATGTTCAGGTGAGTGTTTGCCTTTTACTTTGGATAGGTTCACAGTATTTGCTCAAATGTCTTTAATGAATGTTTGTTTGTGAGTCAGGGGCTCTTGAGATGGGCCATGACAGGGTTGATGAAGGAGAAGTTGTTAAACATGGTCTGGTCCACGCTGTTGATGATGATACGATCTGTGACGGAAAGTCGAGGCTTCTCATTTATGAACTCCTTATCGAAGTTGCTACAGTCACTTGCTGATTTCTGTAAACAGAAAGTGTGTCAGTCAAAGGTAACAGAACTCTGTTCCAAAATCTAGTGAGCTGCTGTTTTGTAGTTTACTGTCTACATTGGCAGCTGCCTGCTAAGTCAGGAAGGGATAGTTCACCCAAAAATGAAAATTCTGTCATCATGTACTTACCGTCAAGTTGTTCCAAACCTGTATGAATTTCTTTCTTCTGAATATGGGTAATCAAACTGTTGAAAGGCCCCATTGACTTCCATAGTATGAAAAAAAAAAAGTACAATGGAAGTCAACTGGGCCCATCAACCGTTTGGTTATCGACATTCTTCAAAATATCTTCTTTTGTGTTCAGCAGAAGAAAGAAATTCATACAGGTTTGGAACAACTTGACGGTAAGTAAATGATGACAGAATTTTTTTGGGTTAAATTTTAATGAAACCCTTTAGGGGTACGTTTAAACAAATGGAAAAGTTTTTCCTTTGCGTTTTTCAGGTATAAATGAAAACATTGTCAAATCGAGCACCGTTCACACCGATCCACAAAAACAACTAAAGACGCTGTATTATTCATGCCAGGCCAGTAGTAGGCAATGTCACTTTGTAAAGAAGAACTACATGCATATAGACTGTAATACACATTCGCATGATGTCACCATTTTCACAAATTCACATTTTTGTAAGTTTACACGGACACAATAATGCTATTTATTTTTTCCAAAAACTTGACTTTGAAACCCATTTCCAAAAGCTTGTGTTTTCAGGCCCCCAAAACATCATTGTTGTGTAAATTAATGGCCAAAACTCATAAAAAGTTCTGTTTTCTGTGTCGTGTAAATTACTTATCTGTCTTGACATTTATGTGACAGCTGTAGTTCCATTGAGTCTGAGACTTATGATACATGCGATCCTTTGTTTTGGACCAGCCTATGCCTATGTCAGCAGCTCATCAGGTTTTGGAACAGAACAACAGACTTTTACGGCTGTAATGAACTTACCACAGTGGGCCTGAAGGGCGGCTCCACCTGTCGTTTCTCCAGTGCCTTCCAGTCTGTGTCTCTGAAGAATGCATGGTGTCGTATATTTCCTTTCATACCCAGCCTTTGCTCCGGTTCCCGGACAAATAGCTATAACCAGTCATAAAACCCAGTTATAATTTATAACTAACTGAGACCCACAATTCAGATTATTGTTAGCTTAGGTACCTTTTCAAGAATGTCCCGTGCGTCTCTAGTTAACCAGCGTGGGTAGTTTGGGTCATCGGTGCGAATCGACTGAAACAACTCTTCCTCGTCATGTCCATGAAATGGGGATTGGCCAATCAACATCTCATAAAGAAGGACACCAAATGACCACCAGTCTACAGAAGTCCCATATTTATGCCCAAGAAGAATCTGTAAAACACACAATTTGCTTTATTTTATTTAATATAGCGCAATTATTTTTAATTGAAATAAAAGTAAAATTAGTTTAAGACGTTTATTTATATTTTTACTTTTATTTAAATTACATAATCACTACTGTTCAAAACTTTGGAATTTTTTAATGTTTTTAAAAGATGTTTCGTCTGCTTACCAAGGCTGCATTTATTTAATTAAATATACAGTAAAAACAGTAAAATTGTGAAATACTGTTTTCTATTTGAAAATATTTTAAAATGTAATTTTTTTTGTGTTCTGAATTTTCAGCATCAGTATTGTACTTGTGTACAATATCTTTGATGAAAATAAAGTTCGAAAGCATTTATTTGAAATATAATCTTTTGTAACATTATGTCTTTACTGTCACTTTTGATTGATTTAATGCATTCTTGCTGAATAAAAGTATTTATTTCTTTAATTTCTTTTCATAAAAATAAAAATTCTTACTGTCCCCAAACTTTTGAATGGTAGTGTATAATGTTACGAAAAAACTTTGTATTTCAGATAAATACTGTTCTGTTCTATTCGTCAAGTTGTTTTCAACATTGATAATAATAAGAAATGTTTCAAATCGGCATATTAGAATGATTTGTGAAGGATCATGTGATTTATGATGCTGAAAATTCTCAGCTTTGCCAACACAGGAATAAATTACTTTGTAAAATATTTTCAAATAGAAAAATTATTTTAAATTGTAATAAAATTTCACAATATTACATGGTGAGCAGACGAAACTTCTCTTAAAATCTCCAACAAACCGTCCCATATCGGCGTGATCAAAAAGATCTTAAATTAGATGGAACTAGATTAAATATTTTGACTGTTGCGATCAGTTTAATGACCTGTAACTCTGCCTGAGTATCGGACAAGTGTTCACTGTTGGCCAGAGGAGAACTGGCCCCCCAACTAAGCCTGGTTTCTCCCAAGGTTTTTTTCTCCATTTGTTGGAGTTTTGGTTCCTTGCCGCTGTTGCCTTTGGCTTGCTTAAGTTGGGGACACTTGCTTGATATTCAGCAGTGTTTTTAGTATGCTTGCATTGGCGCCGTTGTATGCGAACTGATCTGAGCCGGACGATTACGTCACTGTTTTCTCCAGTGCTGCTATACCTAAATTACCTAGACTAATAACTATTGATCTTTGCAATGGAATGAATCAATAATATATAGAATAAGCTGCACAATGACACCATTTTCTTATTAATGTAAAGCTGCTTTGCCACAATTTGCATTGTAAAAAGCGCTATATAAATAAAGATGACTTGACTTGACTTAAAAATATAAAAATTCTTACCGATCACAATCTTTTGAATGATAGTGTATATATTACACATATGTCCTCACCTCAGGGGCGATGTAGTCTGGTGTTCCACAGAAGGTGCACGTTCTAGCTTCTCCAATCATGTTCTCTTTACACATGCCAAAATCAGCAATCTTGATGTGACCATCAATGTCTAGTAAAATGTTATCCAGCTTAAGATCTCTGCAAGTCAAAATACACAAATCAGTGGTTGCTTACTCTTTTTTTTTTGTAATTCAATGTAAATTCATGTTCCAGTTACACTTAATGGGGTCATGACATGAGAAATCAAATTTGCCTTGATCTTTTGACATATAAGAGATCTTTGTACCATTACAACAAGTTTCATAGGTTAAACATCCTCCTCATTATAAACAAAGCATTTATTTAATCAAGCTCCAAAAATGACTTATTTGGATATTGGAGTATCTGCTTAATGGTCGATATTTGTCTGCACAGGATGAGCGTCACGTCAAAAGCAAATGGAACCCATTATAATCACTCTGTCTACACTGGATACAGTACAGACGTGCGTTCAGTTTCGGACGTAAACTCGATACGCTTGAGTCCGCTGCAACAGGACAAAATGGACATTCGTCCAGTTTAAATGGCTCATTTGCATAACTGTATAGACTTCAGAAGGATCCCAGCATGGGAAACAAGTGGATGTAAGGATGCACCAATATGAACATTTTGGCCGATACCGATAATTCTTTAAATTTTAGAGCCGATAACCGATATATTGCCCGATAAATCTATATCCAAATTTTGATATACTTTGAGAGCCTGATTACAAAAAAAACCCAAATGGCTCACCATTAAAAACCATGTCCCAAACACTTCAACATAAATAAAACATATACAATACAGTAGCCTAGTTTGCACCAGTGTAAGATTTCTTGAATTTTAAAATTGATTTTACACTCCTATGGCCAACTAACTTAATACAAAAAAATGGCAACATTTTATAATAAGGTTTCGTTTTGTTAGCATTACTTAACTTGAACCAATAATGAATGAACAATACTTCTACAGGATTTCTAACATTTTATATAAGACATTTTTAATATCCAAAGTTGTTTCTTGTTTTACATTAGATAATTCACTTGGAACTAACATGAACACAAATATTTTATTAAACAACATTCACTAAGGTTATTGTTCTGTGTTAGTTCATGTTCATGCATTAACAAATAAGACCTTGTAGTAAAGTGATACCAAAAAATCTAAAAAAAATTTAATTAAAAAATAAAATACCTAAAAAATGCAAACAAGTCATTGTTACTTAGTTACAAGTTACTTAGGCTACATATTAAAAAATAAAATACATTTGCCATGGATAAATAAAATGAAATACCCTCAACACAGACAATAAGGAAATTATTTTAATCAATAGCTATATCTATCTATCTATCTATCTATCTATCTATCTATCTATCTATCTATCTATCTGACTGTCTGTCTGTCTGCACGCTTTTAGCTCATTTTATGATATAGAGTTTCCACAGCAGTGAATACCTGTACACAATGCCTTTAGAATGTAGAAACTGCAGGCCGCATATGATCTCTGCTGCGTAGAACCTATTGACAGAGAGAAGAGAGGAGGTGGAAGAGGGTGAAAACCACAGAAAAGAGGAGTAGGCAGAGTCTCAGCTTTTAAAATCTGTTTGTGGGGGCTGCATATGAGTCTCACGTGGACCGTGGGAGGTCAAATCTGTGGCAGGTCTGAATGTGGAACATTAAGTCGCCACCGTTTAAGTACTCCATCACGAAGAAAAGATTTTCCTTTTGAGACCAATAAAGAAACAGATCAGTTCAGACAGGTCTAACAAAACCAAATTACTTCAATATGCAAGATTGTCTCTATGTGTGTCATGGGGGTGGGTGGAATGTCCAAAATTTCATTGCTTAAATTCATAGGCTTTGAACAAAAGTTTATAATTATTGTGTTTTTTATTAATTATAAATTATTATCATTTACAATATAGGACCTTAATAGCCTTTCTTTATTGCAGACCCTTGTTATTTGTTTTAAAAGATTTTTTAATAATCATATTTTAAATACCACAGAACAAAAGAAGCATAGCAAAAAATATTGTTATATGTCAAACTGCCCATCCCTAAGTGTGTCAGTGTGCATTACCTTGGTCTGAAAGGTGCAGTAGAGGTGTGTGAGAAAGGGGTGTTCCCAGGCCAGAGACAGCACTCTCCTCTCCACCATAGTGCATTCAACATCATCATCCATCAGAACTACATCTTTCTTCAGGGCCTTCACTGCAAAGAACTGCCCTGAGCCTCTCAGCTCGGCCAGGAAAACCTGCAAACACACATATGCAAGATTTGTAGAAAATGCATCCAGGATGATGTTCCCGAGTGCAGTTTAATAGGCTATTATCTGTCATATTCAGTGGTGTCATTTATAATAGCTGTCATGGACATTACCAATATAGCCACAAAATGGACTTCAAGGGACATCGAGTAAGCAGTTAAATCGAAGTATAGCAGAACTATGGTTTTATGCCAGTTACTTATATTATTAAAAACAGATTTAATCATGCTTTGCAACCTTTGACCAGTAGATTTATGTATCCAAATTGGAATTTGTCACAAGCCGTAGTATTGTGAACAATTACCAAGTTTAGTTTCAATAAGTTTTCCCAAGTTTCAGCTTCATTTCCTGTTTGTTAATCAACAATTATTCACTGAATATTTTTTATTTTGTCTGAGTTTGGCCAAAATAATAAAAGTATGTCTTGTATTTAGCCCAGTCGTTTCAAAAGTTAGATTTAAAATGGAAATTTGAGTCAAATACATTACTCTTACCTTTCCAAAGCTTCCTTTGCCCAGCATCTTATGCAGAGTAAAATTGTCTAGGGTGAATTTGTGGTGCTCTTTGCGTGGAGTGGCATACAGGGGCTCAGGCTCTTCAAGGCTTGGCCTGCGGCCCTCAGACGTAGAGTCCCATGAAATACCTTGATGCTCTGTGGGAACAAAGAAGAGCTGGACATCAATAGATGAAACAAGACAGCATTAATCAATCAACCGCTCTGTTCCAAAATCTGATGAGCTGCTCAGAAAGGCAGCGTTTTTTGGCATTATACTGCAAAATTAAGTCTTACAGGATATCATTTTGCTCAAATTCTGAGGCATAATGTTTCTTTAGGCAATGCCATAATGCTCAGTCATGGTGGAATGGGTGGGTGTCAGTAGATGTTATTTATAAAGATATTTTATCCAGTACTGGTCAAATATTTCCATAAAATAATTCAATCAAATTAAAACTGGCTATTTTACCCAAAATAGTTCTTTTGTGCTGTGTAAATTTTGCACTTATTAGTGCATGTTAGCTTCAGGGGGGGACTTAACCATCACGCAAAGGTAAGCGTCTGCCTTGGGCCCCCGAAAGCCAAGGGCCCGCTAAAATGCATTTTTTTAATATACACTCACCTAAAGGATTATTAGGAACACCTGTTCAATTTCAATTTCAATTTCAATCAAACAATCACATGGCAGTTGCTTCAATGCATTTAGGGGTGTGGTCCTGGTCAAGACAATCTCCTGAACTCCAAACTGAATGTCAGAATGGGAAAGAAAGGTGATTTAAGCAATTTTGAGCGTGGCATGGTTGTTGGTGCCAGACGGGCCGGTCTGAGTATTTCACAATCTGCTCAGTTGCTGGGATTTTCACACACAACCATTTCTAGGGTTTACAAAGAATGGTGTGAAAAGGGAAAAACATCCAGTATGCAGCAGTCCTGTGGGCGAAAATGTCTTGTTGATGCTAGAGGTCAGAGGAGAATGGGACGACTGATTCAAGCTGATAGAAAAGCAACTTTGACTGAAATAACCACTCGTTACAACCGAGGAATGCAGCAAAGCATTTGTGAAGCCACAACACGCACAACCTTGAGGCGGATGGGCTACAACAGCAGAAGACCCCACCGGGTGCCACTCATCTCCACTACAAATGGGAAAAAGAGGCTACAATTTGCACGAGCTCACCAAAATTGGACAGTTGAAGACTGGAAAAATGTTGCCTGGTCTGATGAGTCTCGATTTCTGTTGAGACATTCAGATGGTAGAGTCAGAATTTGGCGTAAAAAGAATGAGAACATGGATCCATCATGCCTTGTTACCACTGTGCAGGCTGGTGGTGGTGGTGTAATGGTGTGGGGGAGGTTTTCTTGGCACACTTTAGGCCCCTTAGTGCCAATTGGGCATCGTTTAAATGCCACAGCCTACACAGCATTGTTTCTGACCATGTCCATCTCTTTATGACCACCATGTACCCATCCTCTGATGATCTACTTCCAGCAGGATAATGCACCATGTCACAAAGCTCGAATCATTTCAAATTGGTTTCTTGAAAATGACAATGAGTTCACTGTACTAAAATGGCCCCCACAGTCACCAGATCTCAACCCAATAGAGCATCTTTGGGATGTGGTGGAACGGGAGCTTCGTGCCCTGGATGTGCATCCCACAAATCTCCATCAACTGCAAGATGCTATCCTATCAATATGGGCCAACATTTCTAAAGAATGCTTTCAGCACCTTGTTGAATCAATGCCACATAGAATTAAGGCAGTTCTGAAGGCGAAAGGGGGTCAAACACAGTATTAGTATGGTGTTCCTAATAATCCTTTAGGTGAGTGTGTATACTGTATATACACGACAACCGTCTGCGTGTCCGCATTGAACATGCTTTTTGTAGAAAATACAGGGACATATGATTTCCGCGGTGCAGAAACGCAGACAGAATCGCTGAATCCATTCATAAAAAGGGAATTTACTGTGTAACGCGGAATGCCACGGAATGAATGGCGCAGGCACGCGGTTTAGTGAAGCAAGCGAGACGCTCGCAGTGCTTGTCTGAACAATTCATTCAGAGACACAAAACATGCAGGATTCATATTTAAATAGTATTTTTGCTGTTTAATACTAGTCCATATCACGATTTGTTAGTGTACCGATTTGCATTTTATGTATTCATTCAAAATTTGTAAAATTCCGTGACTTTCCACGTTAAACAGTAAATTCCGTTTTTATGAATGAATTGTACCATTCATAACATTTACATGAAAAATCTAAAAAAAAAAAAAAATGGACACAACTATGGGACACGGCCGTGCAGCAGCAAGCAACACAACAGTGAAAGCAACACAACTTGCCTCAAGTTTAAATGTATGCAATTAGGGCTCCATTCCTGTATTTTTATTTGGGGCCCCCAAATCACTAAATCCGCCCCTGGTTAGCTTAGCATCATGCTAATGTGAAATTCCACTGAAATAACTGTAATTTGATCTTTAAAATAAATTCAGTGTCATGGGAGACCTCTCAATCTACTTCCTAATTCCTTATAAGCACAACTCCATTCTGGAAATTTCTATACAGGGAATATTTCAGTAACCTGACATAACTTTGATAATGTTAGAAATCTACCAATGTCCGACTCCTGGTGCAATGCACTTACCTCTGAGGTAATTTGATTAAATTAGTTTTTGGTTAGTAGCAAGTTCAACACTGTTCAGAATTGTGAATTTACATCATTTTGGCATATGGAATATGTACCTTTGCGTGGTAAAGGTGGTGCAGGCTTGAGAGGAGAAACTGGTAAGTGGCCTGAAGGCTCTCTAGTGACCCCTGCTTGACTTACACCCACCGGACCCTCTCGGCCAACAATCTCATCCCGCGAGCTCCGAGCCTGCTATGGAAGGAAACACACTGAATTCATATCAGATTGATACTTGATAATAACATTTCCACAAGATATTGCAGGTCATACATATCCTTCAGCTTTTAAACATAATACTATCCTGACAACACTACGCTACATGTACTATGCATTACAGTAGGTTTCTACAACTAGAAACCCAATCTAATACATTACTAGCATATGGGCCTGTTGTACATAACTGGCATTTTTGGTTTAATTTGCATTGTGATGATAATTTTCATTCAACATGGTGGACTGGTGACAAAGGATATTGATTATAAATAGATTTAATCCAATACTCTAAATATTTTTTTTTTTTACAGCATGACATTGTTAGTTTAGCAACATGTTAATGCCAATCTCCATTGGAATAATCTGTGCACTACACTTGGTAGTGCTATTAGTGTACTATGAGTGGCTTTTTAACAAAATTGCTGCCCATAAAAATGGTAACAAATTTCAGTAATCAAGGTGGCGATAGAGCTAGCTTCAAATGTTTGTGCCATTAAACCCAGCTATTAACATTTAGAGTTTAACTAACATGTTCTCTTGGTTCTTCTCAAACTGCTGCTCTGCTGGACAGTAGTTGACCTAAAAGAGACAACTAAATGTGCAGTCACATTAACGAAATTTAGCCGAAAACCAACTCTAACCCTTACAAAATCTGCCTATAGAAAAACACGGGCATTCCTGCTGATATTACTGGCTAAAATTCGCCAAAGAGCAGTAAATGGAAAATGGCGTGAAATTTAGTTCATGTTTTTTTCATATTGCATAACATGTGTGGTTCATAAAGTGTGTGTCTTCTAACCTGTTGAGTGGTCTCAATCATAGCCAGGGCCTCTGCCATTAGTTTCTGGTTGACACCACAAAGGTTTGCAACTTTCCTCTGACATTTATGGTGAACGTTCATGCCACACTCTGCAATGAAAACACGCTTAAAACACTAAACTGAAATGCAAATCTAAAAATGTTATGTGGATATTTTTATACATTTAAAAGTATATAAAACATGATTATTTTTTAAATCATGTTTTGCATAGCATTTACTTTGTGTTGCATCAGTGTTTCATCTAAATGCAACTGGATTTTCCTTATGCAAATGCTTAAACAAAATGACATTTGCAACAACAGATGACATTTGCTTCCCTCATTAAAGTTCCTTATAGTTTTAAAATTGACTGAATTAGCTGATGCCAACTATTTATATGATTTTTTTCTAACTTAACAAGTTTATATTTACTTAACATTTTGTATTTATTCTCTTTATTCATTATATATTATTTAAAAAGTCTTGTTATGAGGTTATGCATCAAATTTGCTACCATCATATCTTTACCCTTTTAAACTAATGAACTCCGTAACTCTATAATTTCATAATTATAAAAAATTTACTTAAAGAACAAGCAAATGTTGCATCTGTTATGTCACTTTTTCTTGCATTTTATTATGCATGCTACCTATCAGAAATTTGCTTTAAAAATCAACTTTTCAAAATGGAAAAGTTTCTCAGAATGACTTCAGCATTCAGTTGACATGTGGTTGTGTAATGAATCACCTTCACATTTAAGACCCTGCCGAGCAAGACCCCATAACAGGGTCCCACAGTGCTCACAGAATGTTGGGCTCATGTAGTTGTACACTTTAAACCTGTGAGGCATGTCAATCTTAAAACGTTCCTTATGGATCTGAAACACAAACACACAGTTAGGGTGGAACACATAGTGTAGGACAACCAAAAAGTCATTTTCAGTTTGACTCAGTAAATTGTGAAAAAAAAAACTTTTTTGTGACATCTACCATTTACTGAAAGAGGAAGGATTCTGAGACAAAAAGATGATTCATTGCCTTAAATATTCATAATTATACTTTAATCTGCAGATTACTAAAGCTTTGCTGAATCTATAATTAGTCTACAGTTGCACAAAATGTCCAAAGGTCTCTGGCTTAAAATCAGGGCACCAAAACCCTGGTGTGAATTAGAGTATACTCGCAAAACAAAACACTTTTTGTGCTTGATGTGTTAGTATGAAAGGGCGATGAAAACCTTGTATTTACCATCGTTTCTTTACTGTTTATTGCCGAGCCTGTGCATTTGGCGATGACTTTGTCGATACACTTTTTATGGATGGCAGCATTGCATTCTGGGAAAAAAAGAGAGAAGTGAGTAGGAGTTCTGACACTGATTCAATGGAAACTTGTTTAGGAACTGCAAAAGCAATGAGGATGTGAAAAAAGTAGGCCTACTTACGTCGACACTGATATCCCTGTTTATTCAGGCCCCTGAAAATAAATCATGTAGAAAATATTTGTAATGTATAATGTAATATACAGTGCTAAATTACTGCATATAAATAAAAAGTATATATTTGTTTCACTGTTATGTTATCATCATATACACTTCATATCATACACAAAATGCACTGTATGTTATAATATAAATTACATTTTTATTGGATTTTAATATTTAGATAATATTTAGTGTACAATTATTTTATTAATTGATTCAATGATTGAGTGAAACTTTAAAGATTTAAAACATCAAAAACTCTTAACTGTTGACAATTCCTCAGTGCACAACATTCTTTTTCAAAATGTTTCTTTTAAATGTTATAAATTTGCCACCTGAAATGATTTTTCAGTAACACTTTACATTTAATAATACTCCGAACTTAAATTTATAATTACACTGTAACAAGGACACCTTAAAATAAAGTAACCAAGACGTTTCAGCTGATATAATCAAGTCCAGGTGGGTGGGGAAAAATAATATTAACCTTTTTTCATTGTTTTTGCATAGTTTCCATCCAATCATATTACAATAGATAAATCCATAAAGTCTTGGCCCACATTATTTCCCCCTGAATATTCAGTTTCACTGCAAAATACATATATTATAGAAGTTGTAAATGCTGTTTCATCTTATTTAAGTACAGCAGGGCTGTATGGAAAAAGTAATTTCTTAATATCAGGGTTGTTTTACATGTGGTTGTTTGAGAAGGTGCACAATACCAGACAAACTCCTTGCAGACTGAACAGAAAGTCGGCTGAGGGAAAAAGGTGGCGGTAAACTCGTGACATTTGACCACGTGAACTTTGGCCTGTTTGATGGCTCCCCGTCTGTGATGCAAGGCAAACACCCCTTCTTTTTCCCGTTCACTTTCTCGATCTGCTTCACCATGACCCGCAGCGTCTAGCAAACAAAAGACCAAAAAAAGACCGAAAATCACTGTGCTAGATCCATCAATTCATGAAAAGATGTATAAATATTAGAGACAATAATGTTAATGTACTAATCTGTGAGAGACAATGTGTGGATTTGAATAAAAGAAACACTCACCACTCCTCTCCAGAAAATACCGCGCCTCCATCAGTACACGACCCTGTGGCTTCAGTTCCACCTATAATACAAAAAACGTATTGAAATCATATATAACAAATCAATTTCCTCAACTATTTTTAAATAATATATGATATTTCAATTTTTTCTCTTAATTGAAATTCATCCTTTTTAGAAAAACAACAACAGTAACAAAAATTGCAGCTCTCAGCACCGATAGCCTAGTGGTTAGTGTGCCGATATATGGCACAAATGCATTCACAGCGACCCGAGTTGGAATCCCATCTCGAGGTCCCGTCCCTTCTCTCTGCCCAATGTTTTCCAGTCTGCTCTCTACTGTCCTCTCCAAATAAAGGCACAAAAAGCCCATAAATATAACTTAAAGCTTGCAGCTCTAAGTCAATGGATGAACAGGATATCAGCAGCGTGAACACGTTTGTTTCCATTTTGCTTTGGTTTGGTATAGTGAGCAAGTCGCACAAAAACTCACCCAGATCTCCAGTTTGCCGTTCTCTTTCTTGCAGCGCGATGCGAGGGTGTCAAGTTGAACGGTAGCCTCCGTCTTTAGCTCAGCCGTCTTGTCCTTGACCACCACATGCATTACCCGTCCTCTGTGGACGTGAGCGTCAAACGTGCTGCTCCAGGGCGGATACATGGTGGGCCGCTTCTGCTTGTACACCTGACCCTTTTCTACAGATACACACACAAATAAAATACAAACACACCATTAAATCAGAGTTTCACACCACTGAACATTTGACTGGACTAAGCTTTAAAAGTATCAGCAGAAGTAAAACAATTCTCTCTGTGTTTTACAGCATTATAGCTGGATTTACCGGATCTGAAACTAATACTACTGAAATGACACAATGCTCTTACTGTAATGGTAATCTGACAGCTTTTACTGCAGGAAAACTTACGCAAAACCATGCAATTTTAGTAGAATGTCAACATTTTCCCTTAGAGTCAATTTAAAATACATGTTGCTGGTCTTATTGTGTATGATGCAAGAACGCATATTTGATAAAATCTTCATAATTTTTCATTACTTGCTCCACCTCTGAAGTGACTTGCTATCATCGTTTTCCTTTTATTTATTTTTTTAACCCCTCCCCTCCAACCACCTGGTTTCATTCTGGTGTGTAACGCCCACAATCCACTCAATTCCCAATGGATAAAATCAAATTCCTACATTACATTTTAACTCCGAAATACATAACTAAGTAAAACCGGTTGCGAACACTCTTTCATGTTGAGTTTAATTTGGCATTTTTCATCCAGTTTATCTGACTTGTACGTGGCAGTGGAGATGTTTTAAGAAGTTTGAGAATGACGTGGCACAGGTATGTGTGGTTGTGGTTGGTTCTAAAGAAGGAAACCAAAGGGGTTGCTGAGAAATCCTTGTGTACTGCTCAGTGACCATGTCTGAGAGATATGTGTGAGTACAACTGCATATCATTTCATCTAATCTGATTTAAACCCACATTTTACAAGCTATAGAGGTCAGTGCAAGTAAATGTGTTTTAAAAAAAACCACAGTTCTCAAAAACATGCATGCAATCAATGCACTTTTGCAGATTATAAGTTGGTGTTCTAATTGTCGCATTCACTTGCATTACAGAAGCGGTGATCAGTCTTAGAGGAATAATTCACACTTTTATTTTTAATCATAATTTTGAGTGTTTCCAATGAATTGGTGGATCTAGTTTACAAAAGCGGTTTATTCAAACACAATAGGACTGATTCAGTGAATCAATTATCCAGTTGCAGAGGGTTCCAAAAACATAGAAGAATACAGCAGAAATGTTTTATGGAAATTTTATGATATTTTTATTTATCGTTTCCATCCTCTTTGAAGCTCAAAAGCACTCCACATGAACATTCTTTAAAATCTCATTTGTGTTCCAAATAATAAAGACAAGTTTGGAACAACGTGAGGATGGGAAAATAATGACAGAATTTTCAATTGTGTGTAAACTATTTCTGTAGAGCTTGTGGAGTGTCACATATAGAGTAAATGCATTTAGAAATATCTTGACTACATCTTCAAAACAACTTTAATCGCATATTTGGCTGTCAAATTGTCATGGCTCCATATTTTTGGAACTGACGGCATCTGTCTGCCATTATAAATTTATTTTTTTGCTGAATAGGAAGTGTGTGTGTGATGAATCACAACCTAAATGGTGAGAATAATAGGAAAGAAACAAATACCACCTCTTTTTACTTATGAGACACTTATGACACACATTTCCCTTGAAGCAAAAATTCACACTTAGACACACAATATTCAATAAACTCTGACCAGGCACACTGCTTGCAAACTTAGACCAACTGAGAACTGAGTGGGTGGGTCATGTGGGTGTTTTATTCCACTATGGGCAATTTTGTCCTTGTTGACTTTTAGTAAATATACTTTCTAAAAAAAAATGTTCATGTACTTCCAAAAGTTTCTTTAATTTTAACATTCACGTGTAACACTTTAACATGTACGTGAATCACAGGAAAATTAATGCTTTAATGCTTTTATTTTCTTGAATCAGAAATAAATAAAGATAAAATATAAATTAAACATATTTTTTTAATCTTTATTTTACTTTCCTTTTTCCTAGACTTTTAAAATATGAAAATCTATCAATAGGAAATGCATTTGAAAAAGTGGCAAAAAATAAATGATAAAGGCATGGTAAACGGTTGATTTTAATGTGACCTTCATTTAAAAAAAGATAAATAAACATCTGCCAGATTAAAAACTTAAAATGCCCATAACTGAAGAAATTACCCAGAGGTGTCTTTTTTCTAGTTACTTTTTTTTTTTTTTTGCACTTTACACTTAAACTATCCTGATATATCAGTAGGAAAGGTATCTTACCAGTCTCCACAGCCTCTTTCATATAGACGGCACAGTATGGATTGAGTACTTCTTCATGGTAAGCAAGCCCTGGATCCATCTCAAAGCTGGAGAAACCAATCCTCAGGAACGGAGACATGACTGTAAACTCTCAGATCCAACAGCAACAGCCTCTGATATACAGTGTCCTTTGAAAGTTCTGCGGTTAATTCCACGGTGAGAATGTTCTGTACAGTGATGTACTCCTATTTGATGCTTATTTTCATATTTGTGGTGTCCGTTATATGGGTTTCCTAACTCAGATGGTTCACAGTAGTGGCAAGTACTGGTCTGGGATCGTGGTGTCCTTGTTTCTGAGGCATCCAAAGCTTTTTTTCAAATATTTAACTTTGTCCTTTGTCCATCAAATCTCTCTTATAGCAGCTGTTTTAGAAGGAATGATGTTGGGATGAAAACTTGGAAATATCTGGAAAAAAAAAGGATAAAATATTATAAATCCAAGAATAGTAAAGTATAATAATAAAAGGGAAAAAAGCAAATTAATAATAAATGGCATAATAAGAATATATTTTATATCGAATCTACGATATATAGTGTATTGATTCTAAATATATATAATAATATCTAAAAAATTATAAGACCTATATTCTAGCAGTTTACTTTTTAGCAGATTTTTAGCAAAAAAATAATAAGTTCACATTTTTCTGACCACTTCATATTTAATATGAAGAGTTTTGAAAAATTACAGAAATTAATTAATTTTTTTTCTAAGGGCATAAAAACTAATCAAAATTTAACAATTCATTGGTAGCACTTTATAAGTTTTCACGAACTAAGAATGAACAATACTTCTGAAGGTTTATTAATCTTAGTTAAATGTCAATTTGTACATTTACTAATACATTATCAATTGTTTTTATTAATGTTAGCTAGTTGTAAATGTTAGTTTTTTTTAACCAACATTAACAAAGGTTCACAAATGCCTTAAAAATATTTCTCAGTGTTATCCAGTGAACTAATGTATAAACTAATGTTAACAAATGAGACCTGTTAGTTTAATTAATAACATTAACCAACATTATTGCATTATCAGATGAGAAGCAGATAATTAGTAGATGTCATAAAACTTTGATTCATATATTTTCATCTTTTAATGTTCATATACAACTGATCTGTTAAAGATTATATGATGTTTACTAATGAAGTATCAAAATCTTGCTCAAATGACTCTCCAGGACTTTAACCATTCACTAAAACCCAGGGGCAAAATAGCAGACATAATAGCAAACAACCTGGTTGTAAGAACATAAGATCATTCTGATATGCTCTGTCTAATCGAAACCAGATCAACAATGAAGCTGAAGACATGTGTTAACTTCTTTCCATACTACACATGCCCTTTAAATTAACATGACATCCGTTTACACCAACCAACAATGTTTCACTCAACCAATAACACTGCCAAAAGCTCAGCAGAAAGCAAGACAACTAAGTAGACCTGTTAAACAGGTGGACCACAGAACCACAATAAAAGTACTTACCAGTTGAAAACTGGGAGATAACTGGTGAAGGAGAGAACCAGAGAAAAACGACTATTAATAGATGTGAAATACAACTCCCAACCAGACAGCCTGACAGAATTCACTTCCCCGCTGAGTCACAGCCAAACATACGGTACTAACACACGTCATGGTCATGCGTTTACACTTTGTTCAAACTCTGTGAATGTTATAGTGCAAGTTATTCATATGTATAAGGGATGCAATGGTTTAAATTACTCATGGTTCGTTTATCCCGGTTTTAGGGTCAAAGTTTTGGTAAGGTTCGGTATGTGCTATGTTCGCGTGAAAAAGGACTACTGTCAAATAAAATTAAAAAATCTAATTACAAGCAAGGGCAAAAATAAATACACTAGAGCAAGATACAAATAAAAAAAAAGCTTTTCAGGTTATTTAGGTATCTAACAGTAGTTTTTAGGTACAGAAATGGAATAATGTAATCAAATTTATAATTACATACAATCTTCACTGTATAAATTAAATAAAGATTAATCATTATTAAAGTCACAAAAGCTCTTCAGTCAAGAGCAGTGGATGATTTCCTTGCCTTTTGCTGTTTGATTAACATTAAAAATACAGACAGCTAGGCTGTCATTTTAAGACATACAGTGGGTACGGAAAGTATTCAGACCCCCTTAAATTTTTCACTCTTTGTTATATTGCAGCCATTTGCTAAAATCATTTAAGTTCATGTTCTGTATTTTTAAAATTTCTTATTGAAATATTCTGGGTTTAATACAAGTTACGTCAGCAGCATTTTTCGTGTTATGTTAATTCCCACATAAAATAATTTCATAACCATAAAAAAAGGAAAAATCTAAGTTCCGAAGTGCTTTTAATGGAAGTAAATGGAGCCAATTTTGGAAGCTTTAAAAGCGAAAATTTGAAACTTACTATTTTAGTAATGTCACAAGTTTGAAAGGTCCAAAGAAGAAGAAGAGTCAAAAGGTTCAGATATGAAGGTATTTAATAATAAAACAAACTCCGAAAATCCACAAGGCATAACAGAGGTAATAACACAAACAATAACCGACAATGAACAGAGGAACCAAAGGAACTTAAGTAATGGCAATGGTAAATGGAGTGGGTGAAGGGCTAGAAAAAACGGCAGGCAGACTTGAAGATGACCACGACCATGGAGGAGCAGAAGGAGGTAGTTACCATGGAGGAGATAATGTCATGATTGATGAGACCCAGAGTGTAGTTGGGATGACAGCCAATGGCGGATTCAACGGCGGAAGGAGCCACGGTGTAAAGGTGACCGCCGACATCTGGGTGATGACTGACGGGGATGGAGACGATGTTAGAGAATCCCTGGGTGCAGACGGAGAGCTGATGGCCTTGAGTGACACCGCTGGCTCCAGAGACCAGGGGCCGTTTGCACCAGCTGGACGTAAAAAGTTGGGTGTAAACTCTACACTGGATTTAGTTATGTCCAGCTTTTGGATGAATATTTACACCTGTTGCATCATCTAAAACTATAACTAGGCGCAGCTATGCTTAGTGTAGATATGTTCTACCGCACTGTTAGTTGAGACAGTGTTTCGCGTTACTATGGTTACAAATCCGAATTTATTGGCTCCAACGAATAGATGAAAAATTACTGTTGAACTGAAAAAAAGAAAATTAAATTACTCAGATTGTAAAACAAGAAAAATTATTGAGCTATTCAGTAAGTAAATGCATATTTTGGTATGCAAGCAAAACAATTCAGTAACGAATAAAAAAACAAGACATCTGGCAATAGATAACAACTGTTTACACGGTGTACAAATTTATGGAGCAAGATGTAGGCTAGTTTACACAGTGTAGTCTACACAAATTTATGGAGCAAGTTATATTTTAATAACGCATTTTAACTTTTGCAGATAATCCTGACCCGCCTTGAGTACCCAGGACAGCTCTGTCCAGCTGGTGCAACCGGCCCCAGGTGTGGGTGCAGCGCCGAGCACTCAAGGTGGAGCCAGAGTGCCCGAGGAATTAAGCGGAGCCGGTGCGCTCGAGGACCAAGGTTGGTCCGGAGGGAGGGCAGAGTCTCCTGGAATCGAAGGGGTGGAGAGACACAGCACATCGGATGGCTCTTAAGTCTGCATCGCAGGCAGGGTGACGGCTGACGGAAGTGGAGCCGGAAGGACGAGGGAGCCTGGTGAAGCCTCTGATGGAAGGAGCCAAGGCATCGCTGACAGGTTGACAGGTCGAGGGGGAGCAAAAGGATCAGAGGCCGGAGATGGAGACGAGGGATTCTCTCTCTTAGGCACAACTAGAGAGTGCACGACTGGAGGCTTGACATCATGGCGAGGTGTTACAGGGGAAGGCGAAGGGCTGCAGGCATACAGATAAGGTGGGGCTTGAGGACTGGCTGAGCTTTTTGGTGATGGTGAGACAGGAAAGCTAGATGGGATCAATGGAGGTAATGTTAAATCCATATAGTTCAATGACAGTTTTCAGGCTGGACAGAACCAGTGGCGAAGGAGACTCAGACGTGATTAAGTTGATGAATCAGGGTGCGTTTGGGTGGGAAGCTTTACCTCAGAATACAAGTCTATTAGCCAGTCCATTAGCCAGTCCTCCATGTCCAGTTCCACCAGGATTCTCTGTGATGGTGGTTACTTGCTCACACCCCTGGTCAGAATTACTTTGAGGAGTTTGCTTCAGGGTGATGGTTAGTGCTATCATAAAAGGTTCGTTCCTCGCGGTGGCCAAAAGCTCTCCATCTGTGGGAGACTTGGGTGAATTCTCCATGGTCAAGAGTGGTGGTGGGCTGGGCTCTGGGTCTATTGTCTGGATTGGGGGTAGACGCTCTCCACATACCTGATGATGGCCTCCCTCCAACTAAGTCCTTTGGTGTCTGGGAGGTCTACTGGATGGTAACAATTTGCCCGATCCAAAACATAGACTTCAATGTCTCATCATCAAATGCAGTCCTTTCTGCCAGCTTTACAAAATAAAAATCAAAATCAAAAACATTGAGGCCGCTATGGACCAAAGCAGCAAACTGAACTGCTAAGTCCATTTTCAGTGGTCGGTTATTCCGCCACAACTTTGAAAGTTCCAAAGAACAAGAGGAGTCAAAAGGTTCCAATACAAAGGTATTTAATAATAAAAACAAACTCAGAAAATCCGCAAGGCCTAAGAGAGGGTGTATAACACAAACAATAATTGACAATGAACAGAGGAACCAAAGGAACTTAAACAAGGTTAGATAAGTAGACACAACTGAACTTAGTGAACTGATCATATCAGTAACTATGACAACTCATGAGAGGCGGGAAACTAGACAAAGGAAACACATGTGATTGAAAGTAACAAACTAAAAGTCCATGAAAATGAAACTAACTAAACAGAACCATGGCAAGTAAAGTACTTGCATTAATTATTATGTCAAAATTAAATATTATATGTAAAGCCATTATCGTAATTTTTACAGTCGTTTTAGGTTTTTAGCACTACGTTGTCTTGGCAAAAAGGATGTAAAACTGGATATAACTTTACATAGATAAGGTTTGCATAAATGTTTGTTCACGCTAAAGTCATGTTAGTACTACTGTATTTCCATCTGGTAGCTATACTATTGAAAAGTGAGAATTTCAATGTTAGCCATTTACTTCCATTGTCAGTGTCTTGTTAAGAAAAGCAATTACAAGTCAAAATGTGGTAGCCAACATTACTAGAATGTAGTGAGGGTGTGCTAAATGGTTACTTAAGATGCTGGTGTTGGGCTTTCTGGGTGGTTAAGGCGTTACTAAGTGTTACTAGGTGCCAAAGTAGCCCTTCTCCATGTCTCTATGATATTTTGTTTTTTTCATCTCTTTTTCATTTTTTTTCATCCTGTTTTTTTAAGTGAATATATAGGATAGAAAAGTAATATAGGAAGAAAAAAATGTAATGTGTAAACAGAATTATATATATATATATATATATATATATATATATATATATATATATATACACACACACACACACACACACAGTGGGCACGGAAAGTATTCAGACCCCCTTAAATATTTCACTCTTTGTTATATTGCAGCCATTTGTTAAAATCATTTAAGTTAATTTTTTTCCCTCATTAATCTACACATAGCACCCCATATTGAAATAAAAACACAGAATTGTTGACATTTTTGCAGATTTATTAAAAAATAAAAACTGAAATATCACATGGTCCTAGGTATTCAGACCCTTTGCTGTGACACTCATATATTTAACTCAGGTGCTGTCCATTTCTTCTGATCATCCTTGAGATGGTTCTACACCTTCATTTGAGTCCAGCTGTGTTTGATTATATTGATTGGACTTGATTAGGAAAGCCACACACCTGTCTATATAAGACCTTACAGCTCACAGTGCATGTCAGAGCAAATGAGAATCATGAGGTCAAAGGAACTGCCTGAAGAGCTCAGAGACAGAATTGTGGCAAGGCACAGATCTGGCCAAGATTACAAAAAAATTTCTGCTGCACTTAAGGTTCCTTAGAGCATAGTGGCCTCCATAATCATTAAATGGAAGACGTTTGGGACGGTGGGGGTGTTTTCAGCTGCAGGGACAGGACGACTGGTTGCAATCGAGAGAAAGATGAATGCGGCCAAGTACAGGGATATCCTGGACGAAAACCTTCTCCAGAGTGCTCAGGATCTCAGACTGGGCCGAAGGTTTACCTTCCAACAAGACAATGACCCTAAGCACACAGCTAAAATAACGAAGGAGTGGCTTCACAACAACTCTGTGACTGTTCTTGAATGGACCAGCCAGAGCCCTGACTTAAACCCAATTGAGCATCTCTGGAGAGACCTAAAATGGCTGTCCACCAACGTTTACCATCCAACCTGACAGAACTGTAGAGGATCTGCAAGGAGGAATGGCAGAGGATCCCCAAACCCAGGTGTGAAAAACTTGTTGCATCTTTCCCAAAAAGACTCATAGCTGTATTAGATCAAAAGGGTGCTTCTACTGAATACTGAGCAAAGGGTCTGAATACTTAGGACCATGTGATATTTCAGTTTTTCGTTTTTAGTAAATCTGCAAAAATGTCAAGAATTCTGTGTTTTTCTGTCAATATAGGGTGCTGTGGGTAAAAAAGGAAAAAGAATTTACTTAAAAGATTTTAGCAAATGGCTGCAATATAACAAAGAGTGAAAAATTTAAGGGGGTCTGAATACTTTCCGTACCCACTGTATATATATATATATATATATATATATATATATATATATATATATATTCATATTAAGTTACTTTTCTTTAGCTACGTTTTTTAAAACTCTCTCGTTTGGTAAGTGCATCTGCATGACTGCCAAGCACTTCCTGTCGTTTGACTGACAGCTCAAACCGCACTTCCTGTATCATTGAAGGACTGTTGTACAGATAGCAAGTTGCTGCTGTTACCTGTTTCTGCTACCAGGATAGACGGAAGAGAGACAAACAACTGCAGACAGATAGAAAGAACACAGCAGGACACAGACAGACACTTTAATGTCATAACTTTATAGTAGGCCTTTATTGGCTCCATGAGTGTGATATTTCATCAAACGGTATGTGAGGTCAATGCTGACTTATAGAGTCGACAAAGTTGAACTATCCCAGCATGTGAAAGCTGCAGGGGTGGAAGAAGTGTGGGATCAAACAACAAACCCCTCTATTGAACTCACACACTGGACTGGACTGATCTATAAATACATTTGAGCTTTCGCAAGCCTCTCGGGAGGTTAAACTCATAAGGCTTGTTAAAGCCTATGGGGCAAGTTTATAAGCAGAAACGTGAAGGTTGTATTTTGTTCAAGTAATTGTATTCTGTTTAAAAATGTGTTATTAGAGCTGTAGTTGTCTAAATTTTCTTTTTAAGATGGGACCAGATTTATTATCGTTAACTAAAATATATCTGTTGAAATAAAATTTGAAATAAAATCAAATATAAGCATTAGTTGAAAAACTTAAACTAAACGAAAATTCGAAATGTTGCCGCGATGATAACTGGAAATAAATATAAACTAAAACTGAAATAAAAATAAACCTAAATAGCAATATTTAAAAAAATAATAATGAATAATATATAATAATAATGAAATGACTAAATATTAAACTAAAATTAACATGAAAACTAAATATATAAAAATAAAAGCTAATTCATAATATTAATAAAACTAAAATAAAAAAATTAAATAAAACTGGATGGGACTACTGTTCTTGCATGGCTATCAGACTTACTCCTTTATTATAAATTATGACTGCACAATATATAGTTTTAGCATTGATATCACGATATGTGCATCATGATAGTCACATGACAGAATGCGCAATGTCAAGTATTGGAATCTTAGTTGATCTGTATGGACCAAGCACCATGGTTCGAAAATGCACATGATTCTTGGGTTAATTGCGAAGTTTAACAATCATAAAAGCGAAAGTTTATCGTTTGCATGTTTGTAGGTCCTGTCAGTTTAAACATCCAAGCGATTTTAAACCATTTGAGTGCAAGAAGACACAAAAGAGAATTCGGAACTTGCAGAGCAGCACACGGACACCGAATTCCCTTTTCCTCCGCATCTATTTGTGCTTAAACGGACACATACACATAATTATGTCAAAATGCCTGTCTCGTTGAGTATTCTTGTAAACACAGTTGTTTATGACTTACATGAATGTAAACAATTGAGAAAGAAAAAGGATGCGTATCATATTGGATTTTTGCATTTGGTCTTAAAGTGATAGCATCCTAATATAGGCCTACCTGTTGCCGTCTATGTCATTAATGTTACTCGAACAAAATACAAAGAAAAAATCACTTTTGTAAATGTAACAAAGATTCATTATATTTAATTTATATAGTGAAGACTATGAAGTGTTATTTTGCAATTTTACTTGAATACTGTTAGACTTACCTAAAACACACAAAGCACTGTTTATTTCATTTGCATCTTCATTACATTGTATTTATCTATTCTTGTAACTTGTTTATTATTTCCTGTGCAGATTCACTCCCCTAGAAATTCACCCCAATCATTCTAGAATGATTAATTCTTTTCAAATAGAACTATAAAAGTCATCTGGTGCCATTTTTTTTTCATATTGCAATATATATATATATATCGCAATAAATAAATAAATAAATAAATAAATAAAAATGTCAGTTTTTTCCAATGTCGTGTAGCCCTATTTTGAATTTTTTTTTTTGATTTACATTTATCAATTTCTGAAAGAGAAATAGGGAATATCAAATCAGATGAAGTACTATTTGTTTTAGTGTTTAATTTACATAAGTATCCAAAAAAGTATACCATTCAAAAGTTTGGGGTGAATAAGTTTGTTTTTTAATTAATTAATTAATTAATACTTCAATTAATATTATTGACATTAAATTGATCAAAAGTGGTAGTACAGACATTTATAACGTTACAAGAGATTTCTATTTCAAATAAATCATGTTCTTTTGAACTTTCTGTTCATCAAAAACTCCTGAAAAATGCATCAGTTTCCACAAAAATATTGCATGTCTTAACTGCAACTGTTTTTGACATTGATGATAATAATAAGAATTTCTTCTGCACCAAATCAGCATATTAGATGGATCACGTGACACTGAAGCCATCTCAGGAGTAAATTGAAAGAAAAATATTTAAAATTGTTTTTGTTTTGTTTTATTGGTCAAATAAATGCAGCTTTGGGGCATGAGACGTATTTAAAAAAAAAAAACTTTTAATACTTTTAAACGGTAGTACTGTGGTATACATTGTAAAAAAAAAAAAAAAAAAAACATTTTCAGTGTCTGAATTCACTCACTTGTTTTCATTCATTCAATGGATTATAGTGGAGTAATGTAAGCCAAAATTGGAGGCGATTTTTGATACAGCCTGGATGTTTCAGGACAGGGAGATATCCAGAACATGGACTGACAACCACATCTAATGTTTGACAAACAGTGCGAGTCAAGATTTAACATCTGTAAATTCAAAAACAGAAATACAGTGTTGTGCATTTCTATCTGAGAGGTAAAGAAACACCCGGTTTTTTTGTAAACAAACAAGAGAGGAAGTGTGTTCACTATAACAGTATATGGTATCTAGAGTGCTTTTCACACAACATCACGGTTCCATAATATTCAAAGAGAAAGAGCAAGAAATTCATTTGTTATGATGTCTTTTTAACCCTAAAATTTAAAGTAAAGACGAAAAAACTTAAAAAAAAAAAAAAAATCACACATTAGTTTTCCCACAGTTCAAATCAATTAGCTGCTGTTGTTCAGCAGAAATCTTGCAGTATTTTTAACCCATGGTTTTCTGCCACAAGGCTGTTGAAATAACACGGCACCCTCAACAAACCATTATCACGTCATATTTGAGGTTAAGTACCATCCCAACCTTTGCAAGGAGTCGATGTATAACCAGTGAGCAGAACAACTTTCGTCTACATTTTCTTTGTAAACCTATTATTAACATCAATCATTATGGGAAGTATTATGACAAACCTTTTCCCTTTTTGATACCTAGTTTTAGACATGTTATATATATTTTAGTTATTTCAGATATAATACAATATACAAAAAAAAGAGAAGATAAATGTAGTGTCTATGATGTCGTAGGAACAGTTCAAGTGATCGTTTTAAATGAAATCATGCAAAACTGACATGATTTGTGCTCTTGGTTCAAGTGTGGTTGGAAATTGCAGTATGATTGTGAGTAAGATGTTCCAGTGCCCGACATTTGCAGTTCCTCTAATTCACACATACTGTGTCATACCACAGAGGGTACTGAGGATGTTCACATCTTTCTTATTTTTTGTGATAGTTTTGTTGTTCTAGATCAGCCTGTCCAAATGTGTCTTTTTATTCTGGATGGTGGAGCACTTGCACACATTACACATGATGTTAATGTACAGTACAGTGCTTTAAAAATGTATTAAACACATCACCTTTGTGTAAACTAAATCATGTCTTTAAAGGGTTAATACACCCAAAAATAAAAACTCTGTCATTTATTCCTCACCCTCGTGTCGTTCTACATCCGTAAGACCTTCGTTCATCTTCAGAACACAAATTAAGATATTAATGATAAAATTCGATGACTCAGTGAGGCCTCCATTGACAGCAAGACAATTAACACTTTCAATGCCCAGAAAGATACTAAAACAGTTCATGTGAGTACAGTGGTTCAACCTTAATATTATAAAGCGACGAGAATACTTTTTGTGTGCCAAAAAAATCTCATCTCATCGCTTTATAATATCAATGTTGAACCACTGTCCTCACATGAACTGTTTTAAATATGTTTTAGTAGCTTTCTGGCATCTGAAAGTGTTAATTGTCTTGCTTGCAATAGAGACCTCACTGAGCCATTGGATTTAATCAAAAATGATTATAAAAAATTATTATTACATCATTAATTTGTGTTCAGAAGATGAACGAAGGTCTTACAGGTGTGGAACGACATGAGGGCGAGTAATAAATGACAGAATTTTCATTTTGGGGTGAAGTAACCTTTTACTTCAGAAATACTTCAGAAAATGTGTTTGTTGTTGTTTACAACATTTATGTGGTTTCCAAGCAATTAATGGCCATTAAAAGAGTCAATTTAATTTTTCTACAAATCTCAGTTGTTTAAAGTAACACTTTTTCTGCTCTGGTGTTAATAGTTTTAGAAGAAATCTTAATGCCTCAAACTGAGCTCAGATTGGCCAAGAAGATGCCAAAATCAAAAGTCAGAAATCAAAATATGACTCAACATCTCTCAAGTTCCTCTATAATTGTAAGTCAACCATTGTCTCATTTCAGGAGACAATACATCTATATTACGTCTTTTGAGCTTTGAAAGTGCAAGATTTGAGGAATAATATCTCTTTAAACCTATAAAAGGGCTTCATTCACCTCTGTGGTTATATAATTTGCATCTTGGTAGGTATGGCCAAAGCCACAACAATTCAGAATCTCAACAACTGACTTAGAATAGACCAAATAAGCAAAACGTGCTCAAATAAGGGATACAATCCTTCTATAAGAACGAAAATCCAGGTTTATGCTTTGAACTGCAACAAAAGCTATTATCAACAGCTTTTACTACACTTGTGTGAGTAGAAAAAGGTGAGAAAAACATGTTTTCTTCACACAACTGAAGAAGAAATCTTCTTGATACATCCCACACATGGTGTTTTAAAAGATCACATTATGTTTTCAGAAGACCAGGTTCTCGACTGCAAAGAAACTTCTATACACGGTTTTCTTCTACTTTTTGTGGTTTCCTGCAACTGCCACACGAACAGCTACAGCAAAACCAACTGGAAAAGGTTGCAGAATGTATGTGTTGATGCTTTAACATATTATTAGTGAATTTTTTTGTCAACAGTTAACTTAATTCTAGCAGTTACATCCGCAGCCAGTGTGTGTCTCTTTTATTGATATACTTGCGGTTCTGTTTGGCTACATGCGGTTATTAGAATTAATTATTTCAGATTAAATTCAACCTGAAGGCAGATATATATGAAGTAGAGAGAATAAAAACAGCACTTACCCCGTGCAGTTCAAATCAACGCAGCGGTTCAGTGCAGAACTGGAGAAGTCCGCCTGCTGAAAGAAGTTCTGTAGACCTTCAGGTTGCGCGCGCACGTCACGAGCGCGTTTCACACCTCTCATCACATACTAGAGGAAGCAGAAAACAAGCGCTCTGCGGTTTACAAAATTGCAGTTACCTGCAAAAATATAGGTCAGTGTCTTTGAATGACACGCTTAAAGTTCGTATTCTTATATTTATGTAGTTAAATCATATGTGAATTTTTCCACATATTTTGTTGTAGATCCGGAGACGTAAAATTGCATAAATATTTTGTCGCCTGCTTTATTGTTCTTATTTTTTAAATTATTATTATTATTAAGAAGCAGGGAAGCGTTTACGAATGATACAATGTTAAATTTGTCTGTCAAAGTCCTTTTTTGTCGGCTCTTTTTGAGTCGAATCTTCTCAATGAATTGGTCAGACGGTTGAAATGATTTGAATGAACTGAACGGCTCACTCACAAAGAGAATCGTTTAGAAGTTATTTATAGCCTAACTTTACAAACATGATTTAAATGCAGATAGGCTACATATGTAACAGAAATTTAATAGACACAATTTGATAGAAACACTAGTAATAGTTGTTCTATTTCGGAGATATTATTTTTTATTTTAATAACAAAAAAGCTATTAGATTAAATTACAGCTATTTCTTATATTTCATGTTTAGAAGACTAGCTTGCCCAAAAACACTGCTAGAACGTAGGTCTAAAAAGGTTCATCCGACACAAAATATTATAGTGTGACAGAAAATCCTGCATACGTAAATGCACAATTTTGACTAGTTATAGGAGTCGGTGGATCAACTTTTTGAACCGGTTCTTAAAAACCAAACGATTCAGTAAAATGAATCATACTAACTAACTCTAGATGACTGTTCTGCCAGCAGGCGGCGCTAAATCACAAAAAAGCCTTGTCCTCAAAAAGACAGATAAATGTAATTTCTCTTTCTGAAAATGTTTTACTGATCACAAAAGATACATATATTATGTTATTTTATTTGAGCAACATAATATGAGTAAAATAAAAGATTAAAAAGTGTACACTATATTTAGGGGCAATAGTGATATGGCACAATTTATCAGCATGTGCAAATAAGACTTTCTGAGAAACATTTTAAGGATTAGTTCACTTCTGAATTATAATTTCATTATAATTCACTCACCCCCATGTCATTCAAGATGTTTCTGTCTTTCTTTCTTTAGTTGAAAAGAAATTAAGTTTTTTGAGGGAAACGTTCCAGGTTTTTTTCTGTATAGTGGGGTTCAATGGGTGGAAGGTCTTAATTGCAGTTTCAGTGGAGTTTCAAAGCGTTCTACTCGATCCCAGACGAGGATAAGGGTCTTATCTAGCGAAACGATTGGTCATTTTCTAAAAAACAAAAACAAACAAACAAAAAAAATATATACTTTTTAACTACAAATGCTCATTTTGCGCTAACTCTCTTCATCTTCTTCTTGTAGAATTCCAGCAGTGTAAACGCTGCTAAGGATATTACTGCCCTCCACAGGAAGAAGAAGAGAGCTAGTGCAAGACAAGCGTTTGTTGTTAAAATGTATAGAATTTTTAATGGGTTTTTTTTTTTTGTTTTTTTTTTGTTTTTTTTAGAAAATGACCAATTGTTTCTGTAGATAAGACCCTTATTCCTCGTCTGGGATCATGAAGAGCCCTTTGAAGCTGCTTTGAAATTTCCACCCATTGAACCCCATTGAAGTCCACTATACAGTCGTGGCCAAAAGTTTTGAGAATTCCATAAATATTAGTTTTCACAAAGTTTGCTGCTAAACTGCTTTTAGATCTTTGTTTCAGTTGTTTCTGTGATGTACTGAAATATAATTACAAGCACTTCATACGTTTCAAAGGCTTTTATCGACAATTACATGACATTTATGCATGACATTACATGATCGTTCTTTTTCAGGACCTCTGCAATTCGACTGGGCAAGCTCTCAATCAACTTCTGGGCCAAATCCTGACTGATAGCAACCCATTCTTTCATAATCACTTCTTGGAGTTTGTCAGAATTAGTGGGTTTTTGTTTGTCCACCCGCCTCTTGAGGATTGACCACAAGTTCTCAATTGGATTAAGATCTGGGGAGTTTCCAGGCCATGGACCCAAAATTTCAACGTTCTGGTCCCTGAGCCACTTAGTTATCACTTTTGCCTTATGGCACGGTGCTCCATCGTGCTGGAAAATGCATTGTTCTTCACCAAACTGTTGTTGGATTGTTGGAAGAAGTTGCTGTTGGAGGGTGTTTTGGTACCATTCTTTATTCATGGCTTTGTTTTTGGGCAGAATTGTGAGTGAGCCCACTCCCTTGGATGAGAAGCAACCCCACACATGAATGGTCTCAGGATGCTTTACTGTTGGCATGACACAGGACTGATGGTAGCGCTCACCTTTTCTTCTCCTGACAAGCCTTTTTCCAGATGCTCCAAACAATCGGAAAGGGGTTTCATCGGAGAATATGACTTTGCCCCAGTCCTCAGCAGTCCATTCACAATACTTTCTGCAGAAGATCAATCTGTCCCTGATGTTTTTTTTGGAGAGAAGTGGCTTCTTTGCTGCCCTTCTTGACACCAGGCCATCTTCCAAAAGTCTTCACCTCACTGCGTGTGCAGATGCGCTCACACCTGCCTGCTGTCATTCCTGAGCAAGCTCTGCACTGGTGGCACTCCGATCCCGCAGCTGAATCCTCTTTAGGAGACGATCCTGGCACTTGCTGGACTTTCTTGGACGCCCTGAAGCCTTCTTTACAAGAATTGAACCTCTTTCCTTGAAGTTGCTGATGATCCTATAAATTGTTGATTTAGGTGCAATCTTAGTAGCCACAATATCCTTGCCTGTGAAGCCATTTTTATGCAACGCAATGATGGCTGCACGCGTTTCTTTGCAGGTCACCATAGTTAACAATGGAAGAACAATGATTTCAAGCATCACCCTCCTTTTAACATGTCAAGTCTGCCATTCTAACCCAATCAGCCTGACATGATGATCTCCAGCCTTGTGCTCGTCAACATTCTCACCTGAGTTAACAAGACGATTACTGAAATGATCTCAGCAGGTCCTTTAATGACAGCAATGAAATGCAGAGGAAAGGTTTTTTGGGATTAAGTTAATTTTCATGGCAAAGAAGGACTATGCAATTCATCTGATCACTCTTCATAACATTCTGGAGTATATGCAAATTGCCATTATAAAAACTTAAGCAGCAACTTTTCCAATTTCCAATATTTATGTAATTTTCAAAACTTTTGGTCATGACTGTACAGAGAAAAAGAATGTTTTCCTCAAAAACCTTCATTTCTTTTCAACTGAAGAAAAAAAAGATATAAACATCTTGGATGACATGGGGGTGAGTAAATTATCAGGAAATTTTAATTCAGAAGTGAACTAATCTTTTAAGTATATACTTATTCAAAATAACAACTTGTTATAACCAACCTATTATTTTAACCACTTTAATCTTATTAAATATTCATGACAACATTCTACAAAAGCCAACAGATATATTAGCCCTTGAACCATTATGGTGTGGATATGCAGTATATTGCTCATAAAGTAGTTATAAACATATAATAAACTAGGCAGTGTTATAAACAGCCAAATGAAAAGCAGTTAACCAGCTATGATTTGTATGGTGCATTTATTGTTGTAGCCTTGGGAAGGAAGATGTGATGAATTGTGAGAGGATTTTTTATTGCACTCTTTGTTTTTTGGGGAAAGTAAGTGAGTGGTATTAAAGAGAGAAATATGAAGGAGAAATAAGGAGGGGTGGGGTGGAGAGTTGGAAATATGGGGGGATGGGACGGAGAGTAAGAGAATTGTAATTGTTGCGTTGCATCAGGGAACGTTCCTTCACTCTATATTTTTGTTGCCATGGAAACCTGTGAGCGAGCTGGCGGATGTCTGGGAGACCCCCAGCGAATGTCCTCCACACTCTTTCACACACACACACAGAGAGAGAGAAATCCTGTGTGGTTGTGTGGGTATGTCTGAATAAATTGCATTTTAATTATTTGAATGGAATCCAAAGCTTTGGAAAGAAATGATTGTTGTGTCTGTTATTTAGATTTATGATAAAATCCCATGGATTTGCCAAAAGTCCCACTTAATCTCAGTGTGTGGCTAATTAATAAAAGCTCTGGGGAAATTAACTCATCGCTTACTTTTATTTTATCTAATGAGATTGATTTACACCAATTATGACAGAATGAAATACTGAGTGTAGAATATCACTGTTAAATTTAATAATGATAATGATCGAGATGACTGATATTTTGATCGCTTTGTTTCTTTTACTCCTCCAGATATACCAGATCTGTATGATTTATAATTGGCATGAATGCTTACAGAAATTTAAGTAAAAAAAAAAATTAAAAAAAAGTATATATATATATATATATGTATATATATGAATATATATATATATATATATATGTATAAATTCATATTTTAAATATATATATATATATAAATTCATATTTTAAATATATATATATATATAAATTCATATTTTAAATATATATATATATATATATATATATATAAATTCATATTTTAAATATATATATATATATATATAGATATATATATAGATATATATATATATATAATGCAGTTGTTCCCAAACTTTTGCTGATTTTCTTCAAAAAAGTCAATATTTTAACAACACATTCACATATTCACAGTTTTTTGATGTTTATTAAAGGTCACATGACATGCAGGTAAACAACTAACACATATCATTTTTTTTTAATGTGCGTTGATTTGTTTAAATTCATTTATTTTAATTTGATTTGATTTAATTAATCATCTCACTAACTCCTTCCCGAACCCTAGTTTAGGAAACCTTGATGTATAATATTGTGGAATATATTTTCTTTATTTATGTATTTTCAGTACAGTATCAATAAGATTGTCTTATTCAAATCAAATATGATAAACAAGTCCGTTTAAAAATAATCTAAAAGTAATCCAAATGTGTAATGTAACAGATTACGTTACTAACTAGAAATGTCATGTAATTTGCAATCTGTAATGGAGCCTAAGCAATCTATACCCAGCACTATATATAATTTAAACGTTTATTTAATTTATATACAAATAAAGATAAAAATGATTAAAAACAGTACTGTAAATAAAGTGTTTTAGCTTTTCACATATCACTGTGTGATCTTGCTTTTATAGTTTTGATCAAATGGAGTGTTATCTCAGGAAATGTGCTTTTGCTGTGTTGAGAAACTAATTAGATGTGTCACAAAACCCAAAAGCTTAGACGCCATCTGTGCTAACAAAAGCAAGTTGTTAACTTGTGTATTGTCTTGACTTATTTTCAGCAATGGGTAAAACAATTCAACTTTTTAATAAGCAGATATTGTGACCTGTACTAATGAATTCTGGAGGAAGATCATTTATCTGTTATAAAACAAAACAAATGAAATAAATATCCATTTCAAATTGTTTGTTGCGTAGAAACAAGGCAAATGTAACATAAGGCCTGTTTATGCTTAGGGGAAATTATAGATAACCACTTTCTCTATTATTGCATCTGTTAGTGTTATTTTTACAGGAAGTATGAATGAATATGAAACAGTTTTCTCAATACCATTCCTGTTTAAACTGCTCGCATGCTGAGATTGTACTGAATCATTCACAGTGAATACAAATGAAAGTACAACACACACAGACACACACACACACACACACACAGAGAGATTGCTGGAATGCCCCATGCAGTGAAATATCCAGCCGCGTGACTGAATTGGCTGTTGTCAGAAACTGTGGAAAAGTTTAGTGCAAAAATATTCATAATGTGAGTGATACTTTAAAAAAGCTTACAGGAAAACCTAAATACTGTGGCTCATTTAGATAAAAGCATTTTATTTTAGGTTGTATCATTTCAAATAATTTTTTTTTAGCCAAACCTAATCATATTAAGTTTGTTTTCACTATTACAGCGCATTTCCAAAACACTCAATTACTGGAACAGACAGGAAATGATGCGTTGTGCTTTGTGCCATCTGAGATACTTTGTGTCAACAGACAGAATGAAAGCAAGCAGAATCAGACACACACAAAAAAATCTCATGATAGATGTACAATTGCAAAGAACAATCACAATGAATCTCATATACAATTGGATATGTTTGTTTCTTGAATACAGAAATTAGATTAAATAGAGATCAAATGGAGAATCTCAGATGTTTAATGAAAAACAGGCATTTAGCCTACTGAAAATCTTGCTCTTAGCTGTCACTTGTCACATTGTGTCAGATTTGGCATCTGTGATCAAAATTGTATTGGTTCTTGTATATCTTCTAACGGAAAGTTGCACAACATGCATGTTGAAGTGTAGATTATACATGGAAAGATTTTTAAAGAATAGCAAATAATATTTTGCTGTTTTCCTCTCGTTTAAAAAAAGCCATTTAAAAAACTTTGGAACTCAAAACAACATTGAAGCCCATTTTTCTCTTTTAACATCTGTCTTTGACATCTCAAAGCCTTGGCCTACTTTTTCACTCAGCCTTTTCTGCATTTCAAAAATGACTAATAGTACATCTTTTAGACCAAAAATTCTGAAATCTGCAAGCTGTTATCTGAACATGAATTGACCCTTGGCAAACAGTTTGATTGGCAGATGATCTAACCAATCACAACCCTGAATCGGCCATTTTGTCTGACAAAGCAGTCAGGGGAGTTAGTAGATTAATGTTGGTGAACTTGAACTTCAAAAATTGTGTGCACTCACATCTTGAAACAACATTCCTTCTGATGTTCATTCATGTTTATTTGATGCTATAAATGAACTAGTATGAAGAGATGATCGGTTCACGAGCCGCTTGAAGAAGCTACAGCGATCTGTCACGACACATTAAAGAGACTCTATACGGTTTTTATTGTTTAAACTTCTTTAAAAAATTATAATAGTTTAAATATCAAACTGTCTTATATGTCTGTCGACACGTTGTCAATGCCCTCTTTGCTCCACAATGTATTTTTCACTGCGTGAGAACATGATGTGTGGCGTGAGAGCGCATGGGTTGTTGGACATAGCAACAGTAACTAAAGGGAAGGGTCAACCTACTTACATTCATGTCGCTTTATGTGTTCAATGGGGAAAATATTATAAAAAGATGCATACATACACTCTAAACTTCACACTCATGGAAGTCCAAAGCACAACGATAAAGATAAAGAAACATAAATAGTCTATAATAGTAAAGATTCATAGAACAAACTCAGATAAAGGCAGGCAAAGAGTTCTGCAAAGAACACTGATGATACCGGACAAATGAGGATTCAAACACAGGATCTTATACACAGGTTAAAGGGATAATTCACCCAAAAAATTAAAATTCTGTCATAATTTACTCCCCTCAAGTTGTTCCAAATCTGTATAAATTTTTTTTCCTGCTCTACACAAAGGAAGAGATTTGGAAGAATGTTTGTAACCAAACATTTAAGTTGATGATGACCATTTAAAAAAAAAAAGAAGAAGAAAAGAAAAAAAAAACAGACCCCAAAATAGTCTGTGTTACAAATTATTAAATATTAAATTGGAATTTGTTTGAAATTGAATGGGACAGTCTGTCAAATTCTTTGTATGAAAAAAGCAGCATGATCTTTCTGCTAAGCAGCTCTTTTTGTATTTTTTTATTTCAGTTATATAATGATGATGATAATAATTATTATAAATATTTCTGAAGTTGTTAAAGTTTAAATTAGTCATTGTGCTTGACAGACAGTCTGCATCCAATTTCATTGTAGGGAAAAGAGCAGCATGAACACTGTGCTAAACTCGTTTTTTTTTTTTTTTTTTTTTTAGGTATTAACAATTTTTATCATTTTTTAAAAGTTATTAAATTAGTCATAGTTTGAACTTGATAGATAGACCCCATCCAGTTTCATTCAAATATTTGGGAGAACTATAATAGTTTTTTGTGGTGTCGTCCTCTGTTGCTCCTTTGAAATATTTTGTACTGTTTTTAGATAATTGCTGAAATCTATTTTCATGCAGACTATTTGACTCCAAACCCTCATATAAACACCTGGTTATTGTAACATCTAAAACCTTGTCTGCAAAATAATTACTTGATATAGTAATTGAGATATTTTGTATGGAAAGGATCCTTTTGAAAATATATACACATCTTCAATATCGTTCAGCTGTCTTCCGTTGATGGAAGTTTTCAAGATGTTTATTTCATCAGGTTGATACAGCGCACACACCTACAGGCAAAACTGCAGTTACAAGGTAGCAACAGAGTGCTGAAGTGGAGCTTTGCTTGATTTTTTTTTCCATGATGAGTCATTTCACTCAGTCAAAGATATCAATATGACTAATACATATTATGTCTTTGCATTTTACAAAGGGCCCATGTGTAATGTATCCACTGGAGGCCAGTTTAAAGTGAACCCAAGTGCAGCTTTATTGTCCATCAATCAAAACATACATCCAACTTGGAACATGAAACATGGTCTTTACATGGCTTGGCAAAACATAAAACTCACCATAGTGGTTACAGGGACACAAAATCCACAAACATCGACCAGGAACAAGGCAAACATGAGGGTTTATATACACTGACTAATTACAAACAAGAAATACTTGTGAACAATGATTAAACACAGTGAACCAATCAGAACAAGACATGAAACAGGGGAATCACATGACAAGGAATGACATAACATGACAGCAGGAGCACATGGATAATCAAACATGACCAGAAACAAGACATGAAACGTGAACAAAACCAAAACTAGACATTACACCATGGTTATTTCAATGCATGTGTTTTTTTTTCTGAAAAGGGTTATCACAGAACAACGCTGAGGGTCATTACATTCACTTGTTATTATGCTGCAAGAAATGCAATGCAAGGCTGACCTAGAACCAGCAACAAATGCATAAACACATCAGTGATCCTATAGAGTTCAAAGACATAGAGTGTAAGAAACTCAATGTTTGAATTTGATGACTCTGATATTCTACAGTACATACAACCACCTAGCAACCACACAGCATACCCTAGCAACCATTCAGAACACCTTGGAAATATCAATTCCAATTACAAGCTTTCTATTTGATTTCAAGTTTTTTTTTCCCGATTCATTTGGGTGTATTTCAGTTAGTATATTTGCTTGCACATGAAAGAGCTTATCTGTACTCTTGTTGTATATTAAACAGTACAGAGTAAAAACTTTATGAGAGTCATTTGTTTAGGTAATTGTTCTACACTAGTCGCTGTGTATATACATTTTTGATTTACTAAACAGAGTAATTTGTTAATGAATTGGAGTACATTTGTCACATGTTGTCAGTACAGCCTGCCTACCTGCGAACCCAGATAATTATGATTTCTTTTGGCATTGCGAAAAACATGTATGTACCTATGTAGTCCTATGTAGCCGAGTGAGTAAATTCAGCAGAAGGAAGTGGCATCTGCAGGACAGGAAGTCCTGTATAACTGCTTTCATATACTAGTGATGATAGGCATAGTATAAAGATCCTTCTTAAGATTTTAAGAATTGGATTAGTTAAGAGCACAATTGCAGTTTCTTCATAAAATGTAAAACATTTTTATTTTCATTAGACTACAAAATAGTCCAATGGGATATAATGAGAAAACATAACTATTTTATGAGTTGGGAATGAACTTATATGAAAAGGTTCGAGGGTGGGGGGGTTGAAACTCCAAACTTTTCACCAATTCACAAAAACTTAAAATAGTTACAAATTGACCCTTCGCCGGCAGTTTGATTGACAGGCGATCTAACCAATCATAACCCTGAATCCGCCATTTTGTCTGACAAAGCAGTCAGGGGAGTTAGTAGATTAACGTCGGTGAACTTGAAATTGTGTGTACTCACGTCTTGAAACAACATTCCTTCTGATGTTCATTCATGTTTATTTGATGCTATAAATGAACTAGTATGAAGAGATGATCGGTTCACGAGCCGCTTGAAGGAGCTACAGCGATCTGTCACGACACATTAAAGAGACACCATACGCTATTTATTGTTTAAACTTCTTTAAAAAATTACGATATATTAAATATGAAACTCATATTTCTGTCGACGCATTGTCATTGTCCTCTTTGCTGCAAAATGTATTTTTCACTGTGTGAGAACATGATGTGTGGCATGAGAGTGCATGGCTTGTTGGACATAGCAACAGTAACTAAAGGGGGCGGGTCTTTGCGAAGGGGCAATTGCCATTAAATTGTTGAAATGTCAGTAAGGAGTAAGTAATTCTTAAAAATTAGCAACCAATTTACCAAAACTTAAAAATAGATACAAATTTCCATGAGAATGTGTGGAAATAATCATGTTACTTTAGTGCCACCAATTCATTTCAGCAAGTACATATTAACAGTCGAAATATTAAGCACTTGTGAAAGTGCATTTCATTTTAAAGCAGGTGTATAGGTCTGCTGTGCCTTTCAAATTTCAACTCCATTGTGGTAAAAAAAAAAAAGAGAGAGAGAGAGTTGTCCTTGAAGCTGTATCTTGATTTCCGATTGCATGCAAAATGTGCAAGTTTAAAAGGAAGCATAATTCAAAGGAGAAACAGCAGCCAACAATTCAAAACTAGCCCCTGTCAACCCCCCTCCCTGAAGGTCCTACGTGACCCAGTTTCAGGTGTGTTAGTATGAGAATGAGCTTTGTGGTTAACCCATGCAAGCAGTTTTTTTTTTTTCTTTTCTTTTTTTCTCAAACAGGCACACATCGACAGTATGGTGTGCTGCCAACCCCTGATATTATCTGTAGACTTGTACTCTTAATCACATTCATTTCAAGACCAATCTGACAGAATAGCCAAGTCAGCAATGCCGTACCAAAGAAACTTCATGGGTTTCATGAAAATCTTCAAACAGTCAAGTGTTTGAACTTTTGAGAAGAGTAAGCAAAGAGTAATGTCACTGCCCAAAATTTTATATAGTTTATTTATTTTTTACAGAACGTGAACTTAAAGTGTACTTACCCCCAAAAAAAAAAAAAGTAATTGCATGGGTTAAGATTAGGTTTAGAGGTAGATGGCTAATTATTACCTAGTTATTATCTAGTTATTACTAGTAATTACTATTATAGGTACATAGAATGTACATGTAGAACTGGACCTTAAAATAAAGTTCTACCCTGTTTGCTGAAAACATCCAACAAGTACCAGGATTGTGTTGCCATTAATAATTAAATTCCATTTAACAGTTCTGAATTTAATTTAAATTGAGGTAGTGAACAAGATATAGAATTGCAAATATAGAGAAGTACAATTAAAGAAATTCATTTAATTTTTGCAACCTAAGCTCACTGGAAATTAAGACATGCATATGTGATTTTAATCTTTTATTGTCATTCACCGGATATTTCAATTATGAACTTCACAAGCTGAACTAGAAAGGCAAAGTCTACCAATTCTTGTTTGAGAGTTTTGGGGGAAAAAATAAGTTTGCTAAATGAAAAAGTATTTTAAAAAAAAGTTTGTCATTATGGATGGATGCATAGATAGATTAAATGTATTTTTAGTAGGTTTGATAATAGTGAATGTACATCTGCTCCTGTTAAATACAAGAACGGTAACAAACTTAAGGAAAGTAGCTCTCATACCAAAAGAAAAAGAAATTGGGAGTTAAACAGTTAAATGACTTCATACCCATAGTGCTGACATCTATACTGGGAAAAAGCACGGAAAAGGAAATTATGTAGCATCTGATAAATACTGTGAGTAATGATTTAGATCCATTGCGATGTGCAAACAAAAAAGCTAAAGGCACTGATGAGTGTTAACGTTTAGTTGCTGAACATGTACAGCAAACTATAAAATATGCAAGGATTTTGTTTTTAGACTTTACGTCTAAAACGTTTATAAGAATTTTGTTGAAAGTATTCTGACCTCGTTGTATGGTAACCTGAGCGCTAAAAATAAAGCTAAGTTGTCCAAGATTCATAATGAAGCCAGAAATGTAATTTATCTAAGTCAACCCCCTTTATTGTGAGTTCCAATTGCTGCCCTCAAGGAGGCGGTACAGGCAACGGTGGGTTTTGAAGAAGTGTGCCAGTTATCCTTTGTGCTTAACACTGTTAAATTATTAAATGCAAGAGATAGCCATTTATTTAAATATGTGATAGTATTTATGTTGTTTATGTATTGACATTGATGTTGTTATGGTTGTCAGTTGAAGTGCCCGCTGGAAACTCTAGAGGGCACTCTACTACGCACTCACTCACTTACCCATTCACTCACTCACAGACACCGACTACATTTCCCAGAATCCCCGTACCTGTCACTGATCACATCACCAGCAGCAGCACATTACCAGAACCATATTTAAGCCCAGCACACACACACACATTTGCGAAGTTTCTTATTGATGCAGTTCTGAGCGTTATTTCCCTGTGTTTGTCTTCCTGTTATTACGTTGTCGGATTTATCGTTTATGACCCTTGCTGCCTGCGTTTCTGACCTGTTGCCTGTATTCTCTCTACGAGCCTGCCTGTTCCCTGTCATTACTGTTTGCTGTTTCCCTGACCATCGCCTGTCTGACTGTTTTACGTTTTGTAAACAAAGTCTGCACTTGGATCTTATCCGCTGACTTGCCATTCATTACAGTCAAAGACAAATTTCTATAACATGGATAATAAAATTACTGGACAGATTGATTGATTGATTGATTGATTGATTGATTGATTGATTGATTCTCCGTTTACACTAGTGCGTTTTCTTTTTAAAACGCATTCGTTTTGCTACGGTTACGCATATCATAGCGTATCCTTGACGACCATGTAAACAATAACTATATCTTTGAGTATAACTGCAATCTTTGCTAACTTTGTTGTCATATTTAGCAGTCATTGTGCAGTTAACCTCTGCATTTTTTAACACTGCAGCTGCCTACATCCCCAAGAGGCAACTGTTTACATTTAGTGAACAATAGTTACAATAGTGGAGACACACTTGGGACACGCCTCAGGATACATGATAAGTAGGAATGTCTTAATTTATTTCCCATTTAATCTCAGTGCTGTCTATGAGAAACTATTGAGATATTTGGGCATTGTTTTTTTTTTCTGTGTGGAATGCTGTTTTAGATTTCTCTCAAATATTCATGTGCCTCTCTACCATCAGAAATATATCTCGATTATGGTCAGACACATTACTGGTGAAGCCACGTACAGCATACCTTTGAAATGATGTTGCCTGGCAACCATAGGTTCACAGCCAGACTCAATAGAAAACACTTAATGGTCATAATGTCACGCTTCATGAAATATGAAAAAAATCATTTATACAATTTATGCAGTGCAATGAATGATTTTGTTGTTCTCGCTTACACCAGTTCTCCTTATGACTGGTCTAATGTAGATTCCGAATCAGGCGGTGTCTGGGTTCCCAACATGTTTAACACACTGTGCAAAGATCATTTCTGGTAATGAACTGTGAAGATTTATGATAAATATATTTAAAGTGTCTAGACCCATTTGGTATGTTGTATTTTGTATCACCATTAAAAAAAAAAAAGGAAAATATTTTTTGCTATAAATGTAACCCATTTATGGTTGTCTAATTTACGTTTTTTTTTTTTTTTTGTATTTTGACATCATTAAGGATAAGCACATTTTATGATAATTCTCATTATCGAAATAAAAAAAAAATACTATAATGTGAAATATAATATACTGTAATGCGCAGAATAATAATGAGTACACTCCCTCTGAAACTTAACTAATTTAGCAATTACTCTTTACTTAGACATGTTAGGGATGTCCGTTTGATCAATTGACCCTTCGCCTGCAGTTTGATTGACAGGCAACCTGACCAATCATAACCCAGAATCCGCCATTTTGTCTGACAAAGCAGTCAGGGGAGTTAGTAGATTAATGTTGGTGAACTTGAACTTGAAAAATTGTGTGTACTCACATCTTGAAACAACATTCCTTCTGATGTTCATTCATGTTTATTTGATGCTATAAATGAACTAGTATGAAGAGATGATCGGTTCACGAGGAGCTACAGCGATCTGTCACGACACATTAAAGAGACACTATACGCTATTTATTGTTTAAACTTCTTGAAAAAATTGCAATAGTTTAAATATGAAACTGTTTCATATCAAAAGTAACCTTCTCTGTCTTGTCTGTCGATGCGTTGTCAGAGTCCACTTTGCTCCGTATTATGTATTTTTCACTTTATGAGAACATGATGTGTGGCGTGAGGCGCATGGCTTGTCGGACATAGCAACAGTAACTAAAGGGGGCGGGGCTTTGCAAACGGTCAATTAAGAAGTTTATTATTCAGGAAAATAAGATTTTCTTATTAAAGTGATAAAATATTGTGCTGCAAAAATGAGTACACCATCCTGAAAGTTACTAAATAAAACTAAATAAAATTTTTCTGGTGTAAGTTTAAAGCAATTTTTGATCAACAGCTAAGTAAATATTGGAACTACCCACAGTAGCCAAAGCGAAATTTTTTAAAATTAAATAATATATATATATATATATATATATATATATATATATATATTTTTTTTTTTAAATCATTGTGTTAGAATCATGTTTACAATAAAAAAAAAAAAAAAAAAAAAAGATAAAGAGTCTGAGAACAACAAATGGAAATCACAAGTTTCAAAAAGTTTAGATGCTTTAATGAGGATTGTGGGAGAAAGTGTGCTTAAATGTCAAGATTATAATGTTACAAAGGGGAACAAAAACATTTATGCTTTGAAAAATATGAAAAGTTCACTTTAGTAATTCTTATGAATAAGCCCATCCTATTAGACCAGAAACACACGATATGCAAGTATGCCAATGCATACCAAGTATACGGTCCTGTCGTACATACTTAACTTTCATACAGTATTTGTACATACTTAATGTAATAGTACTCATGTGGCTAACAGAGGTTTACTACAGGCTGTATGTAGCCCCGCCCCTTTTCAGCTCTGCGTTTGTCTTACGATTTCCGCAGCATGAGGGTATTTAGATCGTACAGATTTATATATGAACTGCTCATTTTAAAACCTCCAGACATTTATGACATCCGCTTAAAACATTACAGTGCTCATGATAACTTACTTTAACAATAAGTAAATCCACTTCATCAGCGAATTACTCTTCGACAGTGATGCCATAGAGATACACAGAGCTACCGCAAAAATGGAAGTTCAAAATTCTAAAGATGGCTGGCACATAAGATCTGTGTGTACAAAAGTATTACACCAACAGTGCCTGGCTCACAATATCCATTCCAGTTCATCCCAAAGGTGTTTGATGGGGATGAGGCCACGGCTCTGTGTGGGCCAGCCAAGTTCTTCCACACCAAACTCACCCAACTATGCTTTGTGCACTGGGGCACAGTCATGCTGGAATAGAAAAGGGCCTTCCAAAAACTATTCCCATAAAGTTAGAAGCATAGCATTGTGTAAAATGTCTTGGAATGCTGAAGCACTGTAAGAAAGGGGCCTAGCCAAAGCCCTTTATCCCTCCTCCACCAAACTTAACATTTGGCACAATGCAAGAGTCAGGTAACGTTCTCCTGGCTTCCGCCAAACTCGCCCAACAGAGAAGTGCGATTCGTCACTCCAGAGAACACATTTCCACGTCCACAGAGTCCAGTGGCGGCGAGATTTACACCACTTCATCCGATGTGAGGCTTGTATGCAGCTGTTCGGCCATAGAAACCCATTCCATGCTCCCATGTTCCGCTTCGTTTCTGCTGTTTCTAAACACTTCCACTTTCTAATATCACTTGCAGTTAATCGTGGAATATCTAGCAGTGACTAGAAGGTGGCATCCTATCAAAGTGCCAATGCTTGAATTCACTTGAATGACTCTTTTTTGCTTGATTTTATGCACCTGTGGCAATGGGTCTGATTGAAACACCTAACTTTAATAATTAAGAGATGCCTCTCAATACTTTTGTCCATATAACTTGTGCCAAACAAGAAAGTTCTCTATGAAGAAAAGAGAACTTCAACCCTCCAGTAGTTATGTAATATCATCTGAGTGTGTGTGTGGGATGTGCTGTAAATAGCCCACATAAAGTTGCCTACTGTTTCCCGGAAATTATGTTCGGATTGGGGTGAATAAGTTCACATTTTGTTTGAAATTCTCTGGAAATCACAGTCGAGTATAATGCAGTGGTATACTTTTATTATTAAAGGAATGTTCCGGGTTAAAGACAAAATCTGTGGACAGCGTCTGTCGATTAGACGCAGAAAATAAATTTGACTTGTCTGGCAGTTTGAGTCACATTTACATTGGAAATCTATGGTAATCACTGATATAAACTGTGTTCAGCTACTTCTAAACATTATACATGAAACTAGATTGATAAATTCACGTACTCTTGTCCCATAGACTTCCATTGAAAGTGCGCTTTACATGCAATTTTTGTTCATTTTTCACCAAGTCTAAATTGTTGTTTGCGGTAATGGTGAGGTTTACATTTGCAGATCTTTCAAACGTCGACCATTTTTAATTATTGCAATATTTTAAGCACTGGAAAATAAGTTTATAATTGCAGGCATTATTTCAATAGCAGTTAATCAATTTTTTTAATACATTCTACTTGTGAAGTGATCCAGTTGTGTCAGAAAGCAGAGAAGTAAAAATATATCACTATGAAATTCATTACAAACAAACAAAGAAACAAAAATATATAGAAAACATCCAATTTTGCATAGATCAATAACACATAAAATATAGATAGGCCATAACAAAAGGCAGCTCTTCAAAAATCCACTTGTATTCTAAAGAGAATTAAATGATGCATTACAACTTTTGGGAAAACAAATGTGTGTGTATTGTTATGTAGGCAACCGACATTCATGCACATATACAGTATATGTACATCTCAGCATACACACACGATAAGTTTATATCAAATATCAGTCCTGATATTAATAATAGTCCGTAATGCCCAAGATTTAAAGGTGTTAAAACGGCACTCACCTGACGAACATGACAAACTTTATAAAAATAGTTTATCAGATCAAAATAAATATAACAAATATATTAGTTCACTTCCGAAGTTCATACTTCAAATATAATTCGCCATTATAAATATAATTTGGTCTTGAAAGATTTCAGATAGTTCTGCAGTGAACTCTGGGATTGGGTGTTTTTCACAGTTTAAACGTATCCTCATTCCCTCTTGTTGTCTTTATCCTATAAAGACTTTCTTCTGAAACGTCTGGAACTCCAACCAAACCTAAACCTCCTCTAGATTGTTTGGTTAGTGTCCTTCAGGGATTCAGCACACCGCTATGCTGAAAAAAAATCTTTAAGATGAGACCAGCCTGGTCTATTTTCATGGCTTTAGAGAGGTTTTGGGTTCTTGACCGGGAGGCCAGCTAGACCAGCTCAAACCAGCGAAGACCAGCAGCCTTCACCTTTTAAACTTTTTTCTTTTGCAGGGAAAGCTAATGGAAAAATAGATCATATTCCATGACTAAATCTCATATTGAAGGCAAAATAATCCATTCGGTATGAGGCAACCTGAGGTTTCCTGATGGATGGAATGACTCCTTACATCCCCTGAGTGCAATAGGTGGCTGTTGATTTGCGTCCGCTGAGGCAAAAGGTTAGCTTACTTAGCAAACTGGGAGTAGAAGGCCACTTTGACTCGCTCGATTTGATGACAGAGCTTGATGGCGGGGCCGAGTTTTAGGTCCATGCATTCTTGGACTGTAGGAAGGGTCAGCAGCAATAAGGCCTGTCCGTCAATGTCCTTGAGGAGGAAAAAACAAGTACGAGTTAGCATAAATATTAGATTTTTTTTCCTGCTTGTTGTTTGCTTCAGTTACACAAGCCATGATAGTATGTATGATTCTTAGATGTGTATCTGTGTGCGTTTTCTAATCTGAGGTAGACCAAGCACCTTTATTAATAAAGTAAAAAGGGGAAATTGATTGTTGACTACAATAGAAAGCAAAGCATTCTAGATTGCACACTGATTAGCCTTTTAATATAGCCTGCAATATTTTAAAAATATTCATTTTTTATTATTTAAATTATGAAAATACTACAAGAACATAAAACAAAATTTAAAAAAAATTATTATAATGATTTAAATTAATAAATAAAAGTAATTAACTGAAGACTGCAATAATCAAAAAAATCTCATTTGAGCCTTTGAGTATTTGAAATAAGTAAATAAATAAAAAAGAGTAAATAATCAGAGTAAATAAGAACAATAATAAAATAAATAATATAAAATAAAATATTTAATAAATAATATAAATGAAAACATTTCAATTTTGAAAATAATAAAGAAATTTTAAAAAATCGTATTCTTTGCCAATTTCAATTTCAAAATATTTTAGTTGAATTAACTGAAGTCTGCAATATTAAAAAAATATTGTTTGAATTCAGAAAATAAGAAAAAAAAAAATCATAATCTTTAACGATGTAAACACTGACCGGTCTTTTAATATAGCCTGCGATATTTAAAACTAATACTGATAACAATTTGAAATGAATTATAATTTGAATATGGAAATAACAAAATTACGAAAAATATTTATTTTGTTTAATTAAATAAAAAAAATATATATTTTTTTTTTAAATATTGCGGTCTTTGAGTGTTTTAATTCAGAAAATATGGATACTAATAAAAAAAAAACTTTCAATCATTAAAAATTATACATTTTGAAATTAAATAATCTTTAAGTAACTGAAATAGACTACTTATTGAGAAATCTGATTTAGACTTTGAAAACTTGATATAAATTAGGCATTAAACGCCAAAGAAATGCCAAGTGAGGGGTAGTGTCCTGTACCTGCTCTTGGAATATCTTTGCTAGGGAGGCACAATCTGTGGATGTGATGAAGTCAACCACATCAGATACACTCCATTCCAAAGGATTCCTCTCCAACACCAGACGATCTTCTTCTTCAAAACTCTCCGTCTGCATATGCACACAAGCAAAGTTCACTTTAGCTAATATAATTTGACTAGGCATTCTTTATGTGTGAAAGGTATTACGTTAAGGGAATTATTCATACAAAAGGGTCTATACCTTTGTTTGTGTGTGGCTGGCCGTCTGGTTCTGGCTGTAGGAAACCGAGCGTGTGGTTCTTCTGGGAGAGGACCTGTCGGAGGTATTTGGATGGGTCGCCCTGCGCTGAAGAGCAGCACGGCGTGGCGGTCTTCCTCTCCTCGGGGCGTCCTGGAAGGAGTGGGTAGAGGCCTCCTCTCGGAGTGAGTTGGAACTGGCCTCACTGCCCCACTCCTCAAAATCCTCTTCCTCATCATCATAGTAATAATCACTATCCTATGAAGATACAATGAAGGGACAGTGTTACACTATATCTTAAGGTCACATTTACTGTTGCTCAGCAAATTTTCGTCATATGAATAGGAAACTGTGAAAATGGCAATTTCACATAATAGCCCATGCAGATTTCCCATCAATTCACGCAAATTGCCGTGCTGACTGTTCAAAAGTGTCTTCTGTGTGAACGGTGCTTTGTGAATTGCTACACTATGGACTGTGGACAGTGGACCTTTTTTGCCAAATTTTGATAATGTGACTCCACTTTTAAAAAAGTTTCATGTGCTAAAGCATCAATAAATCTCTTATCTCCCCTAACAAGTTTTTTTCCCCAGTTGGCTTTGTAGCGCCACACACCACAAAAATAAAGAAAAAAATTATTTTCAGTCACTGGTCAGCATTTTCATCTTAATTTCTTCTTTTCATTTCTTCTTCTTTTAATCTAAATAGCCTGAGAAAATATAAATTTACTTGAGAAAATTCTTTTCATGTTAAATAATAAATAAGACGATTAAAATATTTTCATTTAAATTAATTAACAGAAGTCTGCAATACTAAAACAAATCAATCAAATCAATGAATTTGAATGAATGTTAATAAGAATACTAATAAAAATGTTCAATCTTTAACAATTTAAGTCTACAATATTTAATAAATAAGAGTTTTTTTTCAGATGATAATAATGATAAAAACAAAAAAGAAGACAAGATGAAAAACAAGAAGCAACTGTCATATCTATTACCATGCTAAAAATCTTCAATGTTAATAAATTTGGTCTTTGGTCTTGGAATAAATCTGCTACGCTGCTGTTATTGTAGAGTATTGCTGCTGCTGCAGAGCAACAGGAACTTGCTACTGTCAATACATACATGATACACTGCTGCGAGAAAGACATAGTATACCAATAACCCATAGCAGATCTACACAGGTGGAGCTGGGGAAGAGGAGGGTTCTAGAGGAACTCTGAAGTGCGCTGCAAACTGCTATAGTAAATGTAACCAGCCATTTAAATGTGTGAGCAACAAGCTCATTGGCTGCAGAAGTGGCATGGACCAATCAGCTTGTGCCAAGTAGTTAATGCTGCAATTTTCATCAGCTTGCGTTAAGGACCCATCAGCCTGTGCACATAGAGTTTCATGACTGAACTATGTATTTTTTTTAATGGAAAAAATTACTTTAAACAATCACTTTTTTTTTCTTTTGCAGCACAATTGTTAGCTCTGCCCACAACAAATTTAATTGGTCCAAGTACCCGCTTACAGTAGTTAATTAAACGTAAAATATGTTGTGATTGGCTGTGATTTTGTCACTTTTACATTTACTGTTTATTGTGCAGGTGCCTCAAACATACTCTTTGAAAAGTATGCGCTATGCATACTTGAGTAGGTTTCAGGAGTTACAATTTAATGTGTTTTTGTCTAGGTTCAAGTGGTTTGGCAGACCTGAGGTGACTCTGTGGTGTGGTATCCGACAATAGAAGAGCGCCGCTTCTTCTGGACAAAGATGGCTTTGCGTTTCTTTCGGCGTCGTGCTGGTTTGGTCATGTCACCATCTTGAACATTCTCTCCTAAACTTGGGCGGCCAACTTTCCTCTTCTTGTAATATGCTACATCAGGGATAAATGTACATAAACACACACAAACAATTATCGACATTTAGAAAGAACAATGTGCAAGTCTGAATGCATGTGTGTGTTTCGGGAGAAAATAATACCTTGTTCTTGTGAAACATGTCATTACAATTCCAAGTTAGAGAAAACATCACTTCATCATTGTAGAGGAATAAAAGACTCACTGTATTTGGTCTTGGTCTGACTGGAGCAGTTTTCAGGGCAATTGTCCGACACGAAAGTAGGGCCAAAAAGATTCTGACAACACTGGAGTCTCTCGCATACTCGCCGACAAAACTCCGAAACTTGATCTGCTGTTCGGACGACTCTCATGGTGGAGCGATAGCTTTTACCTTTATATCTAGAAACAAGCAAACATGTTTCACTGAAGTTCTAGTTTCCACTATTAAGAACATTATGAAAATGAAACATTTAACATATTAATCCTTACATACACACAGCAAATCAGCTCTCTTAAAACCTTGTTATTATGCAAATGAAGGAAAGCACTCTGTCAATTTATCAGTAATATTATTGCTTTTAAACACACACACACACACACACACACACACAGAGTTTTCAAAAAACATCCCTTAGTATGACTTATAAGCTGTTCCAAAACATCTCCCCACAAGGAATAGAATTTTGGATATTGCCATCTTTGTGGAGACATTTTGTACCCGTAACGTAGGATATTCCTGAACCACACACACACACACACACACACACACACACACACAATCACTCACTGGTGTTGGGAACATTATTTTTAATGCTCAAAAAATTATCTTTCAAAAAAAAAAATATATATATTATATTATATTATATTATATATATATATATATATATATATATATATATATCTTTGATAAAATTGTGATTGTATATAGCATAATTGAAATGAGAAAAATAATGTATCAACTTATTATTGGTTAATATAGTTAAGAATAATATGGATCAACAATATTGGACATTAATAACAGAATTGTTCTAGTATTAATAAAATTTGTAAATTATTATAAATAGTCCTCCATTAAAGTTGACTGGTTTACAAACAAATGTACAAACAAATCAACTGAATAAAAAAAAATTGGCGGAATGATATTACAAACACAGAGCACAATTTAAAAAAAAAATGTATATAAAAAAAAAGATATTTCCACATACAAGCGCACAATTACAGCAATAATATCGGATAATTAGTTTTGTGTCCTAAGAAGTTTGCTAATCTGTTAAAACCTCCCTTTAGGTACGTTTTTGTTTGACAAAAATCATTTATAAATATTTTTATAAATATTTAAACCTTTTTCTTTTATGGTTAGGATTAGTCTGTGTACATTACTGTATAATTATCTGTATTATACAAAAATAATCAATGTCTATGGAATAGACATGAACGTGTGTGTTCATACTTGGCTTTCAGGGTTTCCTCCTGACAGTTCCACTGTGGGTCTTCCACCATCTGTAGCTCTCGGAGCACTCGCCCGGGTTTATACGCCGAGTTTATTAACATTGTCAGAATCTGCATGAAAATAGCATGTTTGTTTAATCAATCATGTTACATAAATGCATACAAATTTAAACACAAAAACATATGCATATACAAACAGACAGTTGTGACACCAGAAATTTAGATCCCAGTGAAAATGTAAAATTTTCAGGTACAGAAATTTAATGAAGTAATCTATGTATTATAACATGTAAAATAACATTGCATTGTCTTCACGGTTTAAATTAAGCATGGATTAATGCTTGTCAACTGAAGATACGGATCCAAGGCAATTCTTCCCGTTCCAAAATGTTAAAAAGCCTTTATTCAAACATGGCTAACTCTAAAAATCATTGAAACACTGCACACTGATGCATTTCGGGTTGTCCACATTCATGTTCGACACACTCTGAGGAAGGCTGGATGGCTGAAATGCATCAGTAATGTAGAAAAAAATCTAAAATATTTTAATAAAAAATATTCATATTCCAATATAAGAGAAGATTGTACCTCTTTGAGGACAATAGCACATTTTCCGGGCCCTACGGCGTTTGGTAACTCAGCAATTCGGCCCTTGTTGAGATATGGACCAGAGAAACAGCGATGATTGATGAAGAGCTGAGAACAACAGTACTTTCCATTCACCAAACCTAAACAACACAAACATACTCTAGATTAACCATCGTCTTCACAAACAGATTTTGTGCTTATATTGCTATATGATATGAATTAAAATTTTCTGCAAATGCAAAGGTCAAATGAAGTTATTGGTAGAATATGTAGTAAATATGTAAAACCTGTATCCATGGCGATGGATGGGCACAGGTTAAGAGGGGCATCAGGAGGCTGTGAGGGAGCTAACCTAAAAAAAAAAAGAATAAATCAATCAGAAAAACACAACACCAAGTGATATTTTGTACAACAAAAACGACAGTGAAAAACAGGAAGTAGATGAATCATATGCATGACATTTGGGTAAAAAGTCCCACACTTTCTAGCAACACAAAGGCTCATGGGTAAAAATGTCCACAAGAGGAGTACGTGTACTCACTGTTTCTCAGGCTGAACAACAGCAATCTTCTTCTGAGGCAGACCTGAAAAGACCATACAAACAGCATGACGCACAGGGGAAAATAGGGAAATTTCAAGGATTTTTGTGTTCTCTCTGGAAATGCCATGAAATTCTGAGAAATCTTGTTTGGTTTACATTCAAGGAAGAGGGTAAATTATACACCACATTAGTACTGTATAAATGAGAGCTGTTTTCGTTGTATTTCTTTCTTTTTTTTGCCATATTCAACCAGGAAAAGTGACGTCCAACAGGACATTTTAAGGTTTGCTTGGTTTATATTGCCATCATGTTGCACTGATCTCATAACTATACAAATATACAGTGCATTCAAAAATATTCAGACCCCTAGTTTTAACAGACAGGAGATCGGAAATTCTAGCTCATGTGAAGAAGTTACAGATCAAGTTTTGTGAACGCTGACCTACAAATTCGTATCATGTAAAGATAGATCGATGCATCATGGCCTGACCTCTTAGCCGAATTGAAAGAACCCAAACTAACCCTAAATTTCACGCCAATTTTTTGACGTAGTGTCAGACTAAAAGCATATGTTGCAGTTACTGGCATAAAATGATTCCATCAGTATGTGACACTTACAGACAGTCTTTTGTAAATGTGTTAGTGGATAGCCGTTTGCTTCACACCAGCCCACAGGGAAGATATTCATACTCTCAACATCCACTATACAATCTGGTAACGGATTGGTCAGACCTATAGACAAAGAAAAAGAGACGAGAGAAAAAAAAATCGTCAGGATGTAATTTCTTTTGGTATTCACCATTAGGTCATGTGCTCTATTCATTCCTACCTTCCAGTTTGAGCCAGAGAAGCCGACCTTTGACCTGAGCGATACGAGCGACACAGAGTTCAGAAGGTTGAAGTGGATTCACGGCTTCAAGCCACATATCCTTACAGAAGCCCCTGATCTGAGACGCCTGATCACATGGAACACATAAAAATAGGTCAGGGGAAAAGCCTCATGTCCAATTACACAAAACAATAAATATCACAGTAAATGCAAACAAGCAGGATAACGAGAGGGATATACATAACCATGAAAATAGCTTTTTAACTGCAAAAAGTTTAATGAATCCAAAAAATAACGGTGAACCCATTTATATAGGACTTATCACCATTTACATCCGATAATTGGTGTAAAAATAAATAACAAAACAAGCCTTCGTCATAGCTTTTATCTCAAATCATAAAATAATAAGCAGAGCTGAATGCTGAATAATAATAAACTGGATGCTGACTGATCAATACAACATTCCAACTGGCCAAACACCCACGATGCAGTAAAAGCTATGAAGCAAAACATTAGTTAACGTGCCATTAATTAAAGTTAGTTTAAATGTCCGGAACTAATGGGGATCCACAGGAAATCTGAGGCAAAATATCTTTTTAGGAATTTCAATGTTAATGTTATAGCAGATAACATTGATAATACCGGAAAATAAAACAATTTACAAACAATATAAACAACAAAAACATGTACATAATTATAATAAATAATACAGAATTATATACACACACACCGATCAGGCATAACATTATGACCACCTTCCTAATAGTGTTGCTCCCCCTTTTACTGCCAAAAACACCCTGACCCATTGAGGCATGGACTGCACTAGACCCCTGAAGGTGTGCTGTGGTATCTGCCCCAAAATGTTAGCAGCAGATCCTTTAAGTCCTGTAAGTTGCGAGGAGAAGTCTCCATGGATCGGACCACATCCCAAAGATACTCGATTGGATTGAGATCTGGGGAATTTGGAGGCCAAGTCAACACCTCAAACCATTCCTGAACCGTTTTATCTTTGTGGCAGGGCGCATTATCCTGCTGAAAGAGGCCACAGCCACCAGTGAATACTGTTTCCATGAAAGGGTGTACATGATCTGCAACAGTGGCAGGACCCAAGGTTTCCCAGCAGAACATTGCTCAAAGTATCACACTGCCTCCGCCGACTTGCCTTCTTCCCATACTTCATCCTGATGCCATGTGTTCCCCAGGTAAGCAACGCACACACACCCGGCAATCCACGTGATGTAAAAGAAAACACTTCTTCCATTGCTCTGTGGTCCAGTTCTGATGCTCACATGCCCACTATTGGCACTTTCGGTGGTGAACAGGGTTCAGCATGGGCACTCTGACTGGTCTGTGGCTATGCAGCTCCATACACAACAAACTGATGCTCTGTGTGTTCTGACACCTTTCTATTAGAACCAGAATTAACTTCTTGAGAAATTTGAGCTACAGTAGATCATCTGTTGGATCGGACCACACAGGCCAACCTTCGCTCCCCACGTGCATCAATGAGACATGGCCACCCCTGTTCCTTTCTTGGACCACTTTTGATAAGATACTGACCACCGCTGACTGGGAACACCCCACAAGAGCTGTAGTTTTGAAGATGCTCTGATCCAGTCATCTAGCCATCACAATTTCAAACTCACTCAAATCCTCACGCTTGCCTATTTTTCCTGCTTCTAACACATCAACTTTGAGGACAAAATGTTCACTTACTGCCTAATATATCCCACCCACTAACAGGTGCCGTGATGAAGAGATAATCAGTGTTATTCACTTCACCTGTCAGTGCTCATAATCTTATGCCTGTGCATGTTTGTGTTTTTTTTTTTTTACTATTGTAGATTTTAGAGAACTAGAGAAATATTTTTAATTATTTTTAAGGTTTATCTCTTATAACTATCTCTTAAGGTTTATACATCTACCCCCGGTTTAACAGAATTAAGTTCAATTAGGGCATTTAAGTGGTTTTTATAAATGTGCCTTGGAAAAAAAACATTATTGGTGTCCTTCTTGAGACAAATCAATGGCTCTGACTTATTTTAAGATATGTCGGTGCAAGTTGCTTTCAGTTAAAACAGCACAAACCTACATTTTATTCTCAGACTAGGCTTAAGCCTTTACTATGAAACCAGGGGTTAATGTTAATATTAGGCAGACGTAAGACACACTGCCAACTTAAAACAAAATATATATTTCCCCGCCCACAAAAAATCCATATAATTTAGGAAGGTTATCTCTAGCAAAGAAATCATATTTTATAGCCCCTGTTATCAAAAAGTTTGAAACCCCTGTTCTAATAAAGGGATGGCACCTCATAAATGTGTATAGTATTTTATCAACCTAATGGGATTAATTCCTAATATAGTGCAGCCTCTTGTACCTTTTTGTTAAAACAGTCAACTTTGAACTTCATGAGGAACAGGAAACAAGAGGGGAGGGGTATTTCTAACAAAAACATAATCTTTTTGCACCTTGTGGGTGTCAATGTGACCAACATCGCATGGGAAAACCCAATAGCTGGCACGCTGTCATCAAACTGATCTAATTAACAAGAAATCCCCAAAGCCTCATTCAGATGACATCAAACCCGCACGCGTGGTCATGTGAAGACGAAGCAGCTCTGGGGGAAAATCGAGAGAAAGTGCCTTACGTTTGGGAAACACACATCTGGAGCAGCTTCAGTGCCGGTGTGTTTGAGATAATCTGCCCAATCGAAGTCCTGTGACTCAAAACCTGACAGAAAATGAGAAAAACCAAATGAGGCCGAGAGATAAGAGAGACAGAGCAAGTGAAAGAGCGAGAGAGAGTTTTTTTGTTCTGTATTTTCTTTCATCCTTAATTATTTTTATAATTATATGAATATAAAATAATACATATATGATAATCTATCATTAGATCTATGATATAGTAGTGCAAATGCTTTAGCAATACAGATACATTCTACACCAATAAAGCACAATAAAGTGAAAATAAAAGTGAGATATAGGCAAACGGCATTGATAAACTCTTATTAAGTTAATATGAATTTAATAGTTAAATCACATCATTAAACACACACAGATATCAAAGTCACACCCACCCCGTGGCCTATCCAGTCCAACACCATTCTTCAGACACCACTGGACTGGCAGGATGCCCGGCGAGTTAGCGTGACATACAACAGAAGTGGGCGTGGCTTCAGCAGTGAGGTCATCAACTGTGATCTGAAAGTAGTATTCATTGTAGATCTGCAGATCAGAGAGACATAGTGTGAGACAGAAAGAGAGACAGGACGCCTGATGTCAGGGTAGGTGGCTCGTAATTATAACCTTTTGCATAATAACCCTTCATCTAGTGTGTGTGTGTGTGTGTTTGTGAAAGAACGTACTTTAGTTACAGACACAGGGAGAATGTGGAAGGGTTCCACTGGTGAGACCATTTCAAGCTTCATTCCCACCCTGAAGGAGTGTGTGTGTAAGTCAGTGTGATCCTGAAACAAACATACAGATATCAGATGTGAATGTTATCAAGAGCTTTGTATAAAATGATGCCCCTCTCCATCACACATACACACACCTTGAAAACCTCCAGTGGAAGTGGACTGTTCAAGGCTTCAGCTGTGGCTTGATCTAAAGCTTCAGTCCATTCCGAGCTGCTCCTCAAAACACACAGATCTAAAAGAGAAAAAGAAACAAGTTCATCCATATTTCTATCCATCCATCTAATAACCCAACTATTCATCCACCCATCCATCCATCCATCCAGCCACACAACTATTTTTTCAACCCACTATTTATCAATCATGCATCATCCATTCAATATCCACCCATCCATTTAACCAACTATACATCAATAAATCTATCCATCTGTCCATTTAACCAACTATCCATAGTTATCCATCATTTATCCATCAGTCGGTCCATCCACCCATCCATCCAAACAAGTATTTATTAAACTTTCCATAGCTATCCATCCATCCATCTGTCTATCCATCAATTTAATCAACTATCCATAGCTTTCCATCCATTCATCCAAAGTAATTCATCCAGCCTTCCATCCATCCCAGTATTTATTTCAAACAACTATTTATCAGTCCATCCAAAATTATTCATCTAACCATCCAACCATCATTTTAACCAACTATGTTATTTTAAGTAATCCAGTTATTCATCCTATCTATGCATCAAAGTATTTTTTCAACCCAATTATATCCATGCAGTTAGCAATCCAAAGAATTTTTCCATCCATCCAATTATCAATATATCAATTACCTATTCATCCACATTTATTCATCCAACCATCCTTTTAACCAACTATGCATCCAGTTATCCATTCTTTTATTGATCCATCAAAGTATTTTTTCAACCCAATTGTCATCCATCCATCCATAACTGTTGTATAATATATAAAAATATTAGTGTCAATCTTTGTATAACAGATAAGCAAACATTTCTCTTACACACAGATATTTTTGCTACGGAAAAGCCACATGATTTTAAAAATGTCATTCTAATACCTTGCTACTGAGATATGTAGTTAAACTAATTGCTTCACTATTTGTATCATCGCTACCACTTAACACTGCTGAGAGTCACTGCAGATGCAGGTAATGACACACAATCACTCTCTCTCTCTCTCTCTCCTCAAAAATAACTGCTTAGACGCAGCCCTAGTCATCAATTCTAATTCTAGAGTGACTCTTTTGAACTAGTAACTGCCAGAAAAATGTCTTGAGATAAACATGCACATGTGTTAACCTTGTAATAATTTGACTCATATTAATTATTTCTTACTCATTACTTAAGCATATCTGTTAGTAATGCAAGATAATGAGAAAACATGTTTTTTAATTTATCTGCAAGGTTTCCTTTAGGGAAATATGAATTCAGACATATGATAATTAGATTGTGCAAGTCAGGCTGCTCCTTGAACTTGGCAATAGTACAATGGAAAAATTTGCATATAAGGGGAAGCCTCAAGAAAACTGTAAAAGTATGACTATGAACTGTGCTGCTTTAACTCAAACCTTTAAATGGAAAATTGAAAAAAAGTAGAGGAAAATTGTTCATTTTTTATAATATTTGTTTTCATTTAATCTCCATTTACTTCAATCTAGTAATGAATTAATTTAACTTAATTATGCAATTTGAGTCTAGTTTAGTTGCATAGTCTTTTATATTGATCAAATACAGGTTAATACTCTCACCTGTGGGTGGTTTCATTGATAAATTATTCTCTTTGGCCCATCCCAGGGGGCGGAGCCTGGTGTCAAGGTAGAACATCCACTTGCATTGGGTGGGGTCATTTAATCCAACATAGCTGAGGCATAATCGTCCACCGACGTTACGCTGGACTTGTGCGGCCCAGTACACGCTAGGTTCAAAGGTGTCACGCACTTCCAAAATGGAGCCTACCACGATCAGATCCACTGTGTTTTTACCTCTTAATGGCTAATATGACAGGGAGACAAAGAAATAATATTCTTCATTTAGGTAAACCATTTATCAAGGAATTTGCATCAAAATCTTGATTCTATTACTGCCTTTGAATCCAAATGAGAAGCTTCTGTTTAAGAGTTTGGAAAAATGTGATGTGTGTAATTTTGAGTGAAAAAAGGTGATTAGTTCATTTTTTATTTAGCATTAAATGCATTGAAATGAAGAGTAAAAGATAGACATTAGGTGTGTAATTCATGCTTTATCTTTATTTTCCCCCAATAACTAATATTGTCTTGCTTTTACAGACAACGATGGGAAATGTAGTTATGGTTTTTTGTAGCAGTTTTATCAGTCACTGCGTAATATGATACTAATCCCATATTTGTTCCATGTGATAGGCTGGTAAATCTCACTTCTGCTGTCATTTAAGCATGTACAAAATTGTTATTTTGTTAATGTTAAGGACATTTTTTTCCTTTTTGTACACTAAACAAATAAGTCTCAATCTCATTCTCACCCCTTCAAGCAGGTTTGCCGGTGCCGTCCGCGAACCTGTGAGCTCTTTGATAAGAAACTCAGCCCAGTCAGTGTACTTCTCTTTAATAGCTGAAATAGATCAAGAAAGAGCAGATGATGAATTTCACACTATATAAAATCAAATACTCAGACAATTCCATATTTTTGTGACTGGAACTAATGCATTACGTTCCATTTTGATAGTATCTACCATGCAAACAACGAAATGTTACATTTACATATATATACACATATTACATACATATATATATATATATATATATATAAAAATAACACACACACACTTTTTTTTTAAAAAAGGAGGAAAAAAAAGACCCCATTGTACCCCAAAGCATCTCTAACATCCACAGATTTATAGATACGCCATTTAATGGACATATCTCAAACATCTAGCTACTTCCTTCCCCATGGTGTCAGCCACATAAATTATTCATATATGCATTACGAATGTGTATGATGAAAAGTCCAAACAGACACAAACATCCTGCTTTCTGCAAAATTCTACATGCTACCTCCACAGAGAAAAGCGCTAGTTAGTTATGTGTTAGTGAAGAACAACAACACATTAATCATGACGAGTTGTGCATCGTTTGCACAAACTGTACGTTAGCATCAGCAGAAATCACACTGCTGAAGTTTTCATAGGCGGCCAGCACTGTTGTTGACTGTTAGCTTGACTCTAAGAGCTAAATACTGTCTCTGCCCTGTTACGTCACAACCGCTTCATTCAATAACACATGACACCACTCATGAGGGTGTGAGCTCTGCCCTGACAGAAGATTTGAGTAAACAAAGACATACACAGAAAGAGAGAGAAAGAGAAAGAGAGAGAGAGAGATGGGGTAGGATGAACAATTGGATTTCCATGTATGTAAAGGATCAAAGTAAAATGCAATACAAATTTTTTTGATAGGCCATACTGTATGCAAGAATGTGCATGATCATTTTATATTTATTATTTCAGGCCGATAACCCTATTGATGTAATATCATTTTTGCAGAACATCTTATTCTTGAAGAGGATTAAATTGCAAGGATTAAATTACAAGAACTTTCATGAGATGTTTGACCTATAAAAAAATAATTACCAGAAAAGCAAAACTGTATAAGATTTTCAGAGAATGTATCATGATATAATTATTGTACGATTATTACATAATTATTACAATTATTTAGGCTTGTTCCATTGGTTAAAAAAAGATTTATATAAAAAAATTCCCACGTGAAACATAATATTTGGTGGGCTTTGTCTGCCATTCAGCTTGATATTTTACAGCCAGGAATAGAGCAACTATTTTACAGATACACTTTAAATTCATCATCACACTTTTTTTAACGCTTGTGGTTATCAGATGGTTTGGGAATTTCCATTTAAACAGGACATGTATTTCTCTATTATTTTTGCGCACCAATTGCCTACTAACTGTCTAGCAACAACAGTCAACGACTGATTCCTTTTTAAAATATTAATTTTAAATACATTTTAACATTATTTAAAGTTACTTTTACATACAAACTGTTATGTTTTCTTAATACAATTTCTATTGCTCAAATGTTGTTTTGATACCAAAGACATCAGGTATATTTTAATATATATTTCTATCTATAAACTTTGTCTCGGATTAGATAACAGTTAGATAATTGTTTGATTTCATACTGACTTTTGATTACAGACTTCCATTTGCAAATATGGTCACACTTTGAGACATTAACAAGATCAATTGAAACTAGCTCCACAGTAGTTCCAAAATGCTGTACATTGCAAATAGCACATAGAACAACAGCAAAATAGTACACAGCAAACAATAAATAGAAAAATAAAACTAGCAAGAGAGCACAGATATGGCTTTAGACAACCTTTAAAAATATCTTAAGTGTTGGAGAAGATCTCAAAAGGCAAGTTGTCACGTAATCTTAGACCAGCAACAGAAAAAGCTCACCCTTCAGTTTAAGATGCACCCGGGAGAACCTTCACCCCAAAATAAGAATTGAGTCACCCTCATGTCGTTTCAATCTCATGAACATTCATCTTCGGAACACAAATGATTTCTTCTTTTTGAAGAAATCCGAGAGCTTTCTGTGCCTCCGCAGCTATGCAACCACCACTTGAAACTTCAAAAAGTTCATAAACTAATCCCTATGAATTGAGTGGTTTAGTCCAAATTCAATCGGAACAGATTGAATTTAGGCTTTTATTCACATTTAAACATTCTCGTGTGTTACGCGGCACATTTGAGCTTCCACAAGAGGTTTGTTCTCTCACAGGTTCGGTTGAGCTTCTGTTTATGTTTGCTGTGGTCAATGTTTATATGTCAACAAAAGCCTAAATTAAATCTGTTCATTAAGCGAGCCTCTTCAGAAAATTTGGACTAAACCGCTCAATTCATATGGATTAGTTTCACAATCTCTTTATGAGCTTTTTGAAACGTCGAAGTGGTAGTTGCATGGATGTCTATGCAGGGACAGAAAGCTCTCAGATTTCATGAAAAAGATCTTTATTTGTGTTCCAAAGACGAACGAAAGTCTTACAGGTTTGGCACGACATGAGGATGAATAATTAATGACAGATTTTTAACTTTTGGGTGAACTAACCCTTTAGAAATAGTTGGTTGACGATCTTAACATTAAGCCTGAGTTATATGGATTAATAAGCGCAGCTATATTCTGTGGACAGCTTTAAATACATATATCAAGATCTTGTGTTGAATCCTGTGTTGGACTGGTAGTCAGGGGCTAACAAAGGAGTAACATGAGGATTCTTTCTAGCATTCATTGGCATTCTTGCAGCAGCATTCTGTGCTAACTGCTGATGTGCAGCACGTGCAAATCCTAAATGGCGTTAAAATAAAATAGTCTAAATGAGAAAAGGTAAAAGCATGTATTACTCTTTCCAGGCCACTGGTTAAAAAGATCAGGAAAAACATCTGATTTGTTATTTTTCTTTCCTGTGACATCATAACTGTGACTTCAATTCTACAAGAGATTTTGTAGATATTTGTAAATGTAAATATACTGTATGCTACAGAGTTTACTTACAATCCGTTGTGGCACATTTTCTTAAGTTGCTTTTGACTGCACATGCTTGTTCGGATTAAATAAATAAATGCATAATTTACAACAACTCAAAAAGACACATGAGCCGCTTTGCGTTTCCTCTTTTCTGCACTAGGGAGTCTCTATGCAAATATTCATTATGCAAAAGCACATTTGCATATCTTCCAACAACTCTTCTGTAAACAGCGGGCCAGATTTAAAGAGTTTCTCTTGCTCATGTAATCAAGGCAATTATTCAAGAGAGGAAGGGGAACAAAACGCTGTGTGTTAAAGGAAGAGTGTTGCAATACTGACTCACTGCTACAGTAGAAACAACCTGTCCTATCTCAGAAGTGGATAACACGATTTCCTGTTTGCCTGCCAACCACTAGTACATCCAGGACACTATTTTTAACAGCAAAAAGGTCATTGCTTAATCAAGTTAACTCAAGGATATTTGACTGGTTTGTGCTTTTTAGAATAATTACCCCCCACCCCCCAACCAAAAAAGAAAAACCCATATGTAAACCCTAAATGTATGCATGTATGTATATATATATATATATATATATATATATATATATATATATATATATATATATATAAAAATAAATAAATAATGTATGTATGTATGTATGTATATATACACACATGCATTTTTAATTAGTTATTTTTGTGTATACTAAAGTAATAATTAATATATATATTTATTAGTCAATATATCTGTTTATATATCAAAAAGAATTAAATAAGTAATTATAATATATTAAAAAATAATATGTTTTACAGTAACATTATATGACTATATAACTATATATATATATATATATATATATATATATAACTATATATATATAAAATTAATATATAACTATATATATATTTATTAGCAATATTTTGACATTGTGACCTTGCAATTGAATTGATTTGACCACAGAAATATATGAAGGATCTAACCACACTATTGAATCAAAACGACAACATATCCTATCACTATATTAAACCATCACAGAATTGCCAGAAAAAAATAAGATGTGAAAAAAAAATAATGTGAAGCATCACAGTACTAGGCTAAAATATTGGTGTGTATAAGACCTGCACTTTTTGTATTCAGCTCAAATAGCTATAAAAAGTTGAGTTTGATTGTGTGTGAAAGAGTGCTTGTGGCAGAACGCCGCTGTGTCCCAGCGTGTAATCTCTGCAGCACGAGTGTGTACGCTAATCGCTTAAGTAGCGCTAGAACGGGAGTGTGCGACCGTTGCCATGCCAACAACCCCCCAGCGTCTAAGCACTCGGCTCAGGCCGTGTGTTCGACACTCTTAAGTGGAACAGGATCATTTCATCACATTAGCGCATGACAATGAAATTTAACACATATTTATGCGATTAATCTCAGGTCTTTTTATTCCATGTGTGCGTGAGTGTGTGTGTGTGTAGCTTCCTTAATGTTTAATAGCTATTAAATGTCCACCTAAATGAATCAATGAATGATTGATTAAACATTGCAAAAACATAGTCATTATGTTAAGACTGTGTCTTAAGTACTAGTATACAGTATAGTACTGTAACTAGCGGTTAGTCAAGGGGCAATCAGTTATTATCAAATTATACTTACTTTTTTATGACTTAAAATGCTTATAAACAAATGAAAAAAGAGAAAAAAATGTGATGACTAACCTTACAAAGACTAGTCTTTAGCAGTTTACGCAACCGGCCCCTGGAGTTGCACAGTTTTTCAGTCCAATTAAACAAAAAGTGTGTAATCTTTAATTAAAATGTTATAATTACCTCAGAAATGACTTTCTTTGTTGACTGTTGGAAATTCCTCTAACTGTCGAAGTATTCCTCTTACTTTGCTTTTAGCCGCCTCTGGCCATTGCACAATTGAAAATATTTATACTACCTTGCCTGATGCCCATATGGTTAATCTGGCTGACTACTGTAAGCCAGTGTCAATGTTTAGTTCTTAAACTATCTCTACATGCCAACTAGGGTTCTTGTTCATAAGCAGCTTTATTTTTAAAGGGGTCATGGATTGCATTTTTGTATTATTTTATAATGTTTCATAAAGTGTACTTATAATGCTAGTATGATTTTTACTAGTGCTGTAAATTGAAATCATAATTAATCACATCTAAACATAAAAATTTGTATGCATTTATATATTTATATATTTATATATATATATATATTATATAAAATTGACAACGGGCCGTTGAATTCTTAGAAAATAATGCGGCCACAATGCAAGGTACGGTTAGCACTCCAGACACTGTTTCGATGTTGTATTTCAAGACATTTGTCAGGTTTTTGTCCTTAAAACACTCGTGTGTGGAACTAATTTCTTACGCATCTCATCCCAAGCCTCCGTTGCTAATTCCAAAATGTCATTTCAGAACTAGTAACGGAGGCTTGAGTCTTGATAGCAGACTAATACAGTTGATGCAGTTATTAACGCAGTTGAGAGAGAGAGAATAAGCATATGTGAATTAACTCGTCTCTTATAACAGAAGTGTCTCTACTAATAGTGAAAATAAGTTTGTTGACCTCACATTCACTCGAACCACATATTTATCACCTCGCTGGTGAGAAATGTCATGTAGCTTTTAAGTTGCTAAACTATTTTACTGATTCGTCAGAGCAGCACTGACAAAACATTTCTGTGTGTGTCCGTACTGCAGTACGTGTGTACGTTTGAAAGAGAGAGCGAGTGGGAGAGAATATGTGCTTTCAGGACACAATAAAATGTATTTTGTGGCAAAAACAATAATAATTTGTCATCCTATTTGTCATCCTAATTTGTCAATTTCCTCTTGTTTACTATATTTATTTGCTTGGTCGGTGCCATTGTGGGTTTTGTTTCTTTTCCAGTTGTAGGCTGTAGGACCTACTGAAATAACAAATCATTTGGCGAAGTGATATGGAACTGTAATGCGGTCAGCACCTGCCTAGAACTACTTTAGCTGTCCGTTTCCCTGAAAATAACTGCACACCAATCAGATTCGAGCACTCAACAGCGCCGTAGTGTATATGTATATAAATAAAAAGACGCTTTCAGAGACGTGAGCTCCAGGCCGTCAGCGATCGTTCAATACTCATGTACCCACAGAGAACAGCTTCATCTCGGCCAGTCCTTCAGGAATTTGCCGCTAGCTTTTATGTGGATAGTGTTTAAACATGAAGTATAATTTGTTTTGGGTATATCAAAGAATCTTTGGTTTTCTTAATATATTACATGTTCTGGAGCTAATTGATGTGGCTTAAGGGCTATATTAAGTTTCATAACTTTATATTTACATTGAAATTAAATCCTGTACTAACTAGAGCGCTGCTTTTGTACGTTTGACTGAACTGTTTCCTTGTGTTTACTTCCTATTTTACTTATACTGTTATAAGGGCTATTGTTGTTCATTTAAATATTATTGTTCAATGAATAACATTTTATTGCTGTATTTTTTAGTATTGAGAAAGAGTCTGTTAGTGATTTCGACTTCAGTGAAAGTTACATTAATACATGACATGAATAAGTTACATTAATAGCCATGCGATATGGCTGTTGCATACAGCCGAATCACAGCCGTGCTGAAATGGAGCGATATTGCACAGCTATAATATATATATTATAATATTGCATATTATATATTTGCAAACTTTTATGATAGATGCAATTAATCACTAGTAATCGATTTGATAGTCCTATTTTGTACATCAAAAATTGTCATCATTTAGAAATAAAGTATATTAAAATAAAGTATAAAAAATATCAGTAACACTTTTTTACAGTGTCATTGTTACACGTTACATGTATTTACTATAGTAATGACTAGAAATTATGCTTAATTACATGCAATTAACCCTAAACCAAACTCTCATCCTAACTCTAACCCTATAGTAAGTACATGTAGTTAATTGTCATTACTCAGTAATTAAATGTATAATTACACTGTAATAGTGACACCTTAAAATAAAGTGTAACCAAAATATTTTTAGTCCAGTGATCCCATAGCTCTCTTCTTCCCTTTTCATCTCACTAACGCACTAATGGGCAGGGCCAAAGATGCAATGATGTACAAATAGGAGTTTATCTGATTCCGCAGAGGCAGTCTATCATCGCACTATTACGTCATAATGTGACAAAATTCAAAAGAGTCATTTTCGGAGCTTGGTTTCAATAAAAGTGGTTTTTGGACTAACGAGGAAGTTTTGAGTCCATGTTTTTATAGTACAAAAACCTCTTACATGTCAAAAACAAATCAAGAAAATTTTATTTCTCAATTCATGACCCCTTCAAAAGAATACAGAACTGATGATTTACATGATGTTCGGTTGTATTAACTGGTTTTTCAAAAAAAATAAAAATAAATAAAAAAATTCTGTAGGCTAGAAAAACCAAAAAGGACATTTAATAATTTTCTGCGAGGTCATTATACATTAAGTTTATGGACATTTCCATTAACACTAAAATACAACACAATGCAATGTGTAATTCCAAACACAGGTAAAACACCTGTTGAAAATCAAGGTTCTAACCAACTAACTAGGTACTAACCCCAATCCTACTGCTAAACATAACCTTAACCCATGTAGTTAACTGATATTACGCAGTACTTTCCTATAAGTACACATGCTGTAAAATAGTGCAACCAAGTTCTTTTTATGTAATACTGCCCTAAAGTAGTGATGAATCATTCAGATCTTTGGGGTTCTGATGAGTCAATTCTTTTCAATGAACAAATCAAGCTAAATGGCTTGAATCAGTCACATTTCCATCATGTCCTACAGTCAAATTGAACCAAAGTTGCGAGAAGTGAGTGTGCACTTACTTTATGAAATAGTTTCATTTACACAAATGTTTTTCAAAGCCATGTCTGGTTCCTAGTATCATGTGGTGTCTCCTTGAGAATCAATGACTGCTTGCAGCCTTTTGTAACAGTTGTGTATGAGTCCTTCAATTGTCCTGAGTGCCAAAGCTGAATTTCAACATCATAAAGTCACTGTGGGGAAGAAATCAAATGTGCAGAGCATGCTGGGAAACCAACGAACTTACAGGACCTGAAGGCTTTTTAAAAGCTTTGCTACTCAGGAGAAACTGAGGACTCATTTACAAAAGACTATACACCGAAAAGGAGAACCAATAATTTGAACAGCTTTTTCTTGTGGCGTATATGAATTATAGGATTCTTTTTTTATTAAAAATGCTAAATATATTTTGCAAGATGTATTTATATTTTTGAAAACAACAATAGTTTAGGGATCAGTGTTGATATTGTTTATAAAAACTATTAATGATCTTTTATAAAATGAAATGTTTTAGAAATGTTGCCTTGACAACTAATTGAAAAATGAAGTTGAAACTATAAAACTGAATAGAAATATTTAAATAAACTAAGAAAAATAAAAGAAAAATTGCTAAAAACTTAAACTAAAAATAAAGACTGAAAATATTAAAAAATAAAAGCTAATTCAAATACTAAAAAATATTATAATAGTATAAAAATACTAAACACTGTTAGGGACGCATAATATCGGTTATCAGCCTATTTTAGAGATTTTTATTTATTGCATTGTTGATAATGGCTATAAAATTGTGCTGGTTTTCCCAATTTTAACACAAACATTTAATTACAAAAAAACTCATAATTTAACTCATGTGCGTAAGCAATGCTTTTATCAGTTGGTTCTGCTTCTTCTTCGCTTGTTTTTGGATCTGGAGATCTGTACTCTTTCAGAAGATGTGTAACAGCGCCCTTTACCATATAACAGTAAAAACATGGATTGCCAGAAAATTCCATCAATGGCGGGGAAGCACAATATCATAAATGACGGAATATTCCATCAATGGAGGGGAAAAAGTTAGTAACAAATGGAATCTTATCGCTTATCCGAATCAGATCTCCTAATGAATATTCATGTTTCATGGCATACATTATAATGTAGCATTTAATTCAGTTGATTTTATCTTTTTTTTGTATAGAATTTTAACCTATTTTTATTCTGAAAATGAGTTAGAGACTGTCTGAGTGTTTAAATGGTAAAATAATCATTGCTACATAACCAGAATAAAACTTTTTATGGTTCCCCTCCCTTGGAAGCTACAGAATTGTTCAAATGAAAGCGTAACCAACCAACAAATTCATGATATATGAACATATAACTCCAGTTGGCGACAGAAACAGAATTTTTTTTTTTTTAAACGACATCCATGCAAACGTGTGCGTGCACCTAGGAAGCATGCCAGGTCATAGCTTTACATATGACCTCCAGAGTTGCCTTAACTTTGTGCATCTCAGCTACACAAATGCATGCAAATAGAAGCTCACACTGACACTACCATAAGCTTCACACCTCTCACACACTCCAACATACGTCATCTAATACACAGAACTCAGCAAACAGGCAGAAGGAACAAGGAAGGAAGATAAACAGAAAATAGTAGAGGACTGAAAAAGAGGAATTCTGGAGGATGTCTGATAAAGATGGGGGCGACCCAGAACAAAGACAGAGAGACAGATAATGCATGCGTATGGTACATGGGCGTAGATTTGGATACAGGTGGAACAACATCTAACAAAGTTGAAGAACTAGTTCACAGAAAAAATTAAACTTCTGTCACCATTTACTCACCCTCATGTTATTACAAACCTGTACAACTGATTTTCATCAATGGAACACAAAAGGAGACATTTCGAAAAATGTACTGGTCGCTCTTTTTCATGTAACTATAATGAATGGGGAGGTTTCAAGTTAAAAAAAAAATACAAAAAATACAAAAACACCATGAAAAAATATCATTACCAGTTCGGTGTGATGTCAGTGTGCTGAATTTTGAGAACTGGAGCAGTTTGTTTCGAAAACAAATTATTCAGACAGGTTTTGTCAAATGGATCAAGCGATTCAATAAAAAATAAGAATCGTAAGAAGAAATTGAAATAAAATAATTTGTTCATGGAAAAAAAAGATTTTTAGTAATTTACAACTTAAAATTACAACTTAACAAATTATAACTTAAATTTTGTCTGTTCATCAAACAAAACTAAATAGCAGCTAGAATATTTTACAAAATTTCTTATTTTATGTTCCATGGAAGAAAGAAAGTCATACAGGTTTGAAGGAATTTTAATTCTTAAGTGATTTAACTAATGAATAATAGAAAAATATATATATAGTGTGTGTGTGTGTATATATATATATATATATATATATATATATTGTATATATGTGTGTATGTATGCATGTATATGTTTATATTCTTCCTTTTTTAAATTATTTCAGTGCCTTTTGTTGCCTGAAAATGTTGTCTTTTAAAATGAGTGTATAAAATCACATTACCTTATTAAATTTTTACAATATACTGTAAGAAGAGCTGTACATATATATTTTTTAATAAAATAATCTTAAGCTTATAAATACGTACATATGCCTACTAGTATAAGTACTCTTTCTGAACAATTGACCGCCGTAACAGGCAGTATCATAAGGTGAAAAGCAGGGTGCTTCTGCTTATTTGATTTGAAAATGATGAAACCAAACCTATGCCCTTCTGAGAGAGGAAAGAGAGAGAGAGAGAGAAGTAGCTCGGCTTACCTGCTCTGAGGTAAACGTTATCTGAGAAATAAACAGACAGGAATAAAGATGACCAACAAATACACGCTGACTAAACAAACACGCTCACACACGTACAAACAAACCACTACTTTTTTGAGCTAATCAAACATGGTTAAATAAACAATATTCCTGGCTGCGCCTACACATTTTTTAATTAAGTACACACTATAAAACCTAATTAATGGGGTTTACTCACATTTGCATGAGTCATTTAATTTAGTCATATATCTTCTGGCACTCAATGAAATTAACTTTGCTAATGTAAATGGTTCGTGATCACAATAGTTTTCCATAAACCATTTGATTACACTAAACAACTACTTCTATCATCAAATTCTTTCCTGTCAAAACAAATGATTACAGTGTTATTACATGTTACAGTTGTTCGCTGACTGAACGATTCAAATGTATTATCCTCCTCTAAATTACTTTTAAGGCTTATGCTGCATCCGAAATCGTACTGTACAGCAGGTACAACATTTGGTTTGAAACTTAAAACATACTTTCTATATAGGATGCATGTGTGTAATATGTATGGAATTCAGATGTATTACATCTGTCATGTTGTCATTGTCATGTGACCTACAGCGTCATTCATAAATTCTCCCCAGTGGCCTCATGGGACAGCGAAGTGTCTATCGAATGCGCACTTCAGAATCTTGGCGGAAGTCATCAGGGTACTTTTCGCCTACTGTTTTTCGGATGATGTGTATTTGGACATACTACTCTGTTGGCTTTCACATAGTATATAGTAGGGAAATGATTTCCGTCACAATGTTAAACACTTTAAAGAAAACAAAATTCAGTCCATGTCTGTTAGCTTTTAGGCTAACCTCTGTATGCTAGACGTAAAGCCAAAGAAAATGTTCATTTAACTCTAAATTCTAAATAGCAATAGCAAACTTTCATCTCTTCTTATGCCAATTATCACATATTATTTCTTATTTCCTTTTCTAACCATTCAAAACAAATGTCTTTCTGTGGTTTATCGAGCTGTGACAATAAACTAAAGGCTATTGGCTGTTAGAAAAAAGAGGGGGGAGGGAGTGTTTTGGTATGTCCCGCCCCAAATTCCTGTTACATGTCAACACAGAAAAGTAAACAGCACCCTTGGGTTCTTTAGGAACACCTGAATTCTTGAACATTACAGTTTCATGTTGAAGAATATTTCAAGCACAAAAAGAACAGAATGAAACAGAATCTGGATCAGAAATTCTAGTGAAATGTTGGTTTTTGGCAGTCAAACATCATATCTTAGAAAAGAAACACAGATGTTATCTATTTCTTCAGAACACACACACACACTCACTCACTCACTCACCAGACAGACAACTTAAGGAACTTTCCATGTAAATCGCTTATGTACACTTTTTTACACATTACATTAAGTTAAACTATTTTAAGTTTAAGATAGTTTCAGATTGATTATAAATAGTAATTTAAGCAATAAAGAGAATATTTGTAAAGTGCTATCTGATGCCGCAAAAATATTTCTTCAAAAAAGAGAAAGTGTATATAAAAATGTACAGTGGAAGCCTATGGCGAAAACCGTATAAATTTTTTGTACTTTGCATACATTTGTTTTTTCAAACTGAGATAAAAACTTAAGTATTTTGAGCGGTAACTGACACCATTCCACAAATGCTTTCAACAGAGTTGAAATTTCCATAGAGAATTTAACATGGAATACGTTCTTTTAATATGCATGATGTATTAAACAGATCATTTTTAAATTAAAATGACAAAATCCAACACAATCAAATGCCAATGGGTTATTTTCTCATTGTTGAAGACTATAATCCTATAAAATAAAATAAACCCCTTCAAGATGATTTTGCAATATGATCTCATTGTGATCAAGATGATTTTGAGATGAAATGTATAAGGCTTTTGAAACAACGTCTGCTTTTTATTATAATGTAATATACTTTCAGAATTGGGATCAGTATTGCCTGTTGTAGTTGTTGTTGGACCTGTCAAGCATGCGTCTGTCAACAGAACACTTTTTTTGTTTGACAGGTTACCTTTATGGTTTCCACCAAAATAAACTTTTTTGTAATATGAGAAAATCAGGTATGGTCAGATTCTTGTAGAATAGGTTTAAAGTCTCATGAGGTTGCGATAGTTTTTATTCTTCCCTACACTGTAAAAAATGTTTTTAATTTTTGCAAACAAATACTGTTAAAATGCTACAGTGAAAACTGTAAGTTACATTACCATGAAAAAACTGTAAATGGTTTAAAATACTGTCAAATTCATGTTGTTTGCAAGTAAAAACTGTAATGTACGGTTAATGTATGGTTAAGGGGGAAAAAAAAAAAACAGCAAAAGGACATTCCCAGAAATCCCTGCATTACACATCTCATATCATTACATTTTTTATAAATATTTTTTTTCCTTTTGTTATCAGTAATGTACATTAGTGTGTTTTGTGTTATATTTTATGTTATTTAGTTAATGTTTATTGCATTATTTTAGTGACATGTCAAGTCACACCAGACTTTGAACGCTCTACCGCATCTTTTTTTACAAAAATCAATTCAGCATATAACAAATAGTAATACAAAATGTAAAAATATATAATCTACTTGACTTAGAATGAAACTGCTTCTCAAGTAAAATCAAAAACAAAAGGCGGAACTTGATTTTGCGGATTGTTGGCTCATTGTGGTTTGCCATAACAGTGATGTCAATGTGAGTGACAGGTTGTCCCGCCCTCATACCAGTAAACGCATCATCAGACAAAAGAAGAGATGTCACTGCAAGAGGGAGGGCAAGTTATTTTGATTAAAGATTACGTAATAGGGAATAATGATGTGCACAGATAAATACTGCAATAGTCCATAAAAAAAATAATTAGTCAATTTTGCTTTCATGGTGACATTAAATTAGCAAGTTACTCTTTCAAAATTTGAACAATCCCTATTCTCTGGAGTGATACGGAGTCTGTCAAACATTAGTTAATCCACCAAATGTTGATTTTAGATCAGGTCAAAAGTTTATATTCCTGAAAAGGATTAAATGATATGATAAAATACAGTACATCTGAGAGCACCGTGTATATTTGATACCACACGTTCCAGGGTTCACGTCTCAAATCTTTTGTAGGATCATCAGAAAGAATGAATGAATGCCTGTAAACCCTGAAATGGTCATGACCGTGGTCTATGGCCTTACATCAGTACATTTACATGTTTTAAGTTTCCCCCCACCTTTTGACCAATGCATTATTTTTTTTTTTTGCCCAATGATTTGTGATTACTGGTTAAGGATTTTTAAAAATCATTATCTAGAAGGATCTGAGCATAACTAGAAAAAAGTATGGAAATTTCCATTACTTTTTTTTTTTTAATTGATCGATCCAGACTTGAACACCACCATTTTAAAATTCTGTTCTGTATTAAATTGACCCGTCGCTGGGAGTTTGATTGACAGGTGATCTAACCAATCATAATCTTTGTTCGACAAAGCAGTTATTCATTATAGCAATAGAACATTATTTTTAAAAAAATTAAAACATTTTAATAATAATTTTTATTTTCATAATTCATTTCTCCCTCTTGTAGATATTTATTTCAGTAAACCCATTTTTACTAGTCACACAGCATATAACTCCACAGATAGACATTTCCAAGAATTTCAGCGTTTTATTCTACTCCAACGAATCTGTTTAGAATAGTAAAATGTCTTCAACAAATGAATAACTTGTACTTGTGCCCTTAACTAAACATTTACCTGACCATTTCCATTTGTACAGAACTTTTTACACACCCAAACCCTACTCTAACTCTATTTGGACCTCTATCCTCCCATGGACTGTCTATAGCAGGGGTACCCAATCCTGTTTCTGGATATCTACCTTCCTGCAAAGTTACAGCTGAACCAGTTAATTAAAATCTTGATAGTTACAGGTAGATAGATCTCCAGGATTGGACACCCCTGGTCTATAGCAAACAAATAGTTTTACCTTGATCAAAATAACAAAGTAAAATGTTTGCAGCGTTCAACTATACTTTGAGACTACAATAAGAACTTCACCTGGAGTAGCATGCATATAAACACGCACATAATAGGATCAATATAAAGAATGTTTGGGTAAACATTGGTATCAGGGTTAAAGTTCATTAAGAAATGATACGGTCCACAGGATAACAATGATAACCTGAACCCAGCTCCAAAGAATCAATCCAACCGTTGGGAGAAGATAAATCCATTTAAACCTAAAGACTTTCCAGCTGTTACAGAAGCTACAGTAGATGAAATCTCATGGTGCTCACAATGGAGGACAATGAGTGTATTTTCATACAACTTTGAATTGTTTGGCCAGTATAAGTCTTTAAACCCGTTCTGCGGTCGATTATCATAACAAACAAGGTGGGTCGCTCTACATAGTGAGAAGAAATGCATGTGAGTGTGTTTGAATGTCATTTGTTTGGACAGGAGGGACTGTTTTAAAATGAACTTAATCTGTGTTTAAATAGACATGTACTACTGAATGCGTGTTGGTCTTAGTTTGAGAGCATTTGCTTCTTACCTTCAGGTGGCTGAAGCGTTTTGTTGTTCTGAGCGCACCAGCCGACAGGATGAAGTTCAGCTGTCATGACGTCACACCAGAAATCAGCTTTGCGGTCGTCGCCATAGCCACAGTAGCGTAGCAATAGCAACTGACCACATGTGGTTATGATGGTGGCTACCCAATATGTATCCAGATTGCCCTTATTAGCTACTTCAAGCTTCATTCCAGGCTGAAAACTGCTCTGAAGACTGAGCTCCACCTGTAAAGACAGATGGGGATTCCTCCATTATGGTCTTATTGATGGCATCAAAAAGTAAAACCAAAAGGTGTGATTCTCAAGTGGTTTTCCTTGCGCACCCAAATTTGACATCAAGTAGCAACCCAACACAGTATCAAACCTAACCTGTATTTCATATTGTCTGGGTTGTATTTGTAACCTTGCCCATGAAAAGTGAAAATTGAAAGTGAAAATTGTTACAGTACATGTCTGTTCATGTTGGAATCAGTCTAATCTGTATAGCTTTTACTTATCAATGTTGAAATTAGTTGTTCTTGCTTAATATTGAGGATTTATAATTTCGACTCGTGAAAGTCCTTGTACACCATACACATCTTACAACCTTGTTTGTACTTTTGTGTGTGTGCCGATCTATTGTGTGTGCGCTCACGTGTGTTTTAAATGCAATTACAAAGCAATTTAACTTTGAAACATGAAATGTGGAGTTATCTGCTTTTGCTAAAAAAAACTTTTAATATATATATATATATATATATATATATAATTAACTTTAATTTAGCAAATTAGCTGTATTTTTTGGAGTTATTATTACTTAATCAAAACAACCCAACTGCAGTTTGATATTTCATGCACAATAAAAAAAAAATATGATTTGTGAGAATTAATATAAACTTAATTTACCTGTTTTTGCAAATGTACTCTTCAACTTCTAAAGAACAGGTTTATTTTAAATAGAAAACATTTGTACCATCATAAATGTACCATCTTTACTGTCACTTTTGAATTGAATGTGTCCTTGCTAAATAAATATATATTGTATATAATGCTGTCCTTGCTGAACTTTTGTTCAATAAATAAATAACATTGAGACATTCTGTCTTTGTGTTCTCACATGTCTGAATGCAGTGTGAGGGGCGGCAGTGGCTCCAGTCTCTTCGAGGTACTCCTCCCAGTTAAAATCCACCTCCTCCTCTGCACAATCCATGCCTGGTAGGAGACAAAGCAAGAGAGTTTCTATATATATGGATGCATGTTATAGTTTGCTGTTGGTACTGTAAGTATTGGTATAGTATTGTGGCTAGATATAGGACGGAACATATTCTATACAAGTACATCAATTACACGAACGCAAACATTTCTAACTAGCTCAGTTTCATGTGTTATTGTGTTCCAAAATGCATCTAAACTCGTAACGAATAAACTGTAAACTATCTTTTTCTATGTTACGTTTTCTGTTTTAATAATCTCAAGGCCCATTTAATTCCTCATTCCTCTCGTCAGAATGCCGACAGCATTCGGACGTAAAACATGAAAGCTCTGCACTGCGTTTTTGTTCTGTTTTTGCGCACAAAAAGTATTCTCGTCACATTACAAAACATTAAGGTTGAAGCGCTGCAGTCACGTTGACTATTTTAACAATGTCTTTACTACTTCTCTGGACCTTGAATGTGGTAATCTCACTGCTTTCTATGAGATATTTTCATCAAAAACATCTTATTTTGTGTTTCAAAGATGAAAGAAGGTCTTGCGGGTTTGAAATTTCATGACAGAAATTTTATTTTTGGGTGAACTAACCCTTTAAGTAAAATGATGAGGTTTGTTGTTTGTTAATTCACTTCTGTGAATTATATAGTTAGTTTCTCCATGGTCTGTAATCCACTATCAATAGTCTTACAAGATTGTAGGATGATGTAAATACATGCGATTTGATGAGCAAATTCAAGAAGTATTCATAATATTCCCAAGTGTGACAAACATCTGCATTCGCATCACTGCCACATCATGCTTTGCTAACTAGCTTGACCAAAGATCAAATCTCAGTACTTAATTATTATAATAAATACATTCATGCCCTGAGTCATCGAGAGATTCACTTAGAAAAAGAATAAAATGTGTGGGAAAGTCTAGTGTGTTTTCCCAGCAGTCAATACTGAGCACTGCTGAGGAATTGTTCTTTTAAAAAAATCCTCTAAAAGATTCTAGATAAAACCCTCATTCATTAAATACCAAGGATAAGATATGGAGAGCTTACATATTGCTATATTTTTCTAAGCATTCTGACTAACCATTTTCACTATTTCATAATCCAATAGATATACAGTCCCCCCCCCCCCACCCTAGTTATATATAGTTGCAGATGGCAAACTGTTTCCAAATAATTCCTTGGGAAGGATCACATCTGTCTTTATATATTGATTACTCCCAAAACAAAATGGACTTTTCATTGTTCAACAGATGTTAAGACATCCACTCATAATAGTTTATTATGTTAACTAAAGACTATCTGCCAAGGTTATAGAGCAGTGAAGCATATCTAGCAAGATAAATGATTATACAGCTCAGTTAAACATAAATAAATGAAAAGAATGTTACATTAAATCTAAAACAAGATCACAATTCTACAACATCAACTTTTCAAAACCACTCAAGCTACACCTTTCTACCTCTTTATAACAATTCTAAGATATTGTTCACTCCATTATTCATTCACATTGAATTAAATACAGTTTCTATTCTGACTATAACCTGTAGAAATGCCGGATTGTTAACTAGGTTAACAAAGACCATTTCAAAAAAGCAAAAGTAGAGTAGACAAATAGAATATCTAACAATCTTGCAGTCATTTATCCAAGCACTGTTGGTGAGAAGGTCTGTGATTTGGATCTTCTAGTCTCTAGTATGAGAAAAGCTGATGGTTTCATCCTTCAAACACACTGATGTCTTCAAAAAAATACCATGTTTTGGTTGCTTCTACTTCTGCTCCCTCTAAAACTTAAACTGGACTCAAGTAGCCTATGACAGTTTGTAAACACATTATTATTTCTTTCAGACACTCTTAACAAAATAATGACCAAACATGCCTTGTTAGCTCATTTTTGCTCTGCTTATGCTAGGCCGACACTTAATCTAGTAAATTCAATTCCCAATTCGCATTCTTTAAAATAAAGCATCCAATCGGTTGCTAAACGGGTTTTATGATGTCAAACAACTTTTTATTTTCTAGTTCTTTAGAAAACCATCTATACTTGATGCTTAACTTTCTAGCATTGACAGAAATTTACGAATTTTTTCACTGTTATACGGTAGGGGGGCGCTATTACGCATTTTCTAAAAACAGATTAAAACAGATGCAAAAAAAGAAGCAGAAACAAGTGATAAAAGCATTGCTTATGCACATCGCAGTCTTTGAAGAAAAATGCAATTGCACGCAAAAATCGTGTGCATAATTTACTAATTCTGTCCCTCGATTTATAAATCGTGCACACGATTTAGCCTACTATTTTATTCCTGAATGCCATGTGAGTAGATAAAAAAAACAGGGTTTTTGTTTGTTTTGTTCAAAATATTTTTATTTTTTTTTAGATTATTAAACGTACCCACACTCAAGTGTTGATAAATTTGGAGCCCCGCACATGACATGCAGGGGAAAAAAAGTAAATTGTGTCCACAATTTACCAATTCGTTCCCTTGGTTTACTAAAAATCGTGTGCACAGTTTACCAATCGAGCGCACGATTTAACGATTTTTTTCCTGCATGTCATGTACGTATATAAAAAAAGGAATGCATGATGCTAGAATAAAATGGAGTTTTGTTTAAAAGAAGAGGCTCTGTTTCTTTCTTTTGATATATTGTATAGATATCCATTCAACAAAATATTCTAAGGAATTTTTTGTGAAAATGATCAAAAATGCTGTCAACGTTTTTTTTTTTTGTGTTTTTTTTAAAAAATGCTTGCGGGGAAACAGTTAAGGAACCTAGAAAACAATATACTGTTCAGAAGAACCTATAATGTAACATTAAAAACTTTTCGCCTTTGATTCATTATAAGAAAAAAGTGAACTTTAGGAGCTCCAAGGAACCATTAAGGAACCTTTATTTTTAGGAGTGAAGAGCAATGAATAATGCATACATTGTGACACTAATGTCTTTTTCTTCTATTGAAGTTCTGGTTTCAGATAGAACTAAGAACAAGAAGTGCACTTTAACACTGAAACCACTTCCTTGCAAGTGACTCACTCAATATTTGCCATGATGACGGTGTATCATTATGTGTGTGTGTTGTGCTATAAACACAGCAGATGAAAAATATTATGGTTCTGTCACTCATTTGGCAGATATTTCTGGCAGCATTCCGTGCAACCCCGGTCGAGAAAAGCGAGAATCAAAGAGGAAATTGACATGACAAGGATTCACTGTGATTTATGTGGGCTTCAAATGAGTAAAAAGTGTTTCGTTGCAGTTGACCAGAATCTGGATCCAAAAAAGAACTACTATTCATTTCTTATAAACTGTTAAAAATCTACTGAGAAAAACTTTTTTTTTTCCCCTGAGACAAATTTATAATTAGTGTCCATTATAAAACTAAAAATTATTAGCGTAAAACGGAGGTTTGATTTTTGGCAATCGAATCAAATGAGTAATTTTCGAATGACAAACAAATATATTCATTGCTACTGTCATGTGGATGTCTTGATTGTGTGGGTTCTTTGTGGTTCAGCCAGCACAGTTGGGCCTGTGGGTGGAAAGACACCTCCAGATTGAAGATGGGGGATTAAAGTGAATTATCATCCCTAATCTATGATGTGGGCTGTTTCAGAATAAATCCAGATTTTAGGAAGGCCGTACTATCGATTAGCTCATATTGAGCCAGATGCCCTCTCTCGCTCTAATCCAGGACTTGTTCAATTGTGGAAGGGGAATTAAAGGATTATCGGAATACAATGTAGCGCTGCGTTTCTTATTAAAATGAATGGCTCCGGCCTTTTTCAGTCTCAGACACATTTAATAATCTATTTTAATCACGCGACATGGAGAGAGCAAGTGTGTTCATCTGTCCAATGTTTAGTTTAGAAGGGTTTTTTTTCCTGATGATATTACTTGAAAACTTGTTTAATTGTTACCCACAGCACACAATGTGCTTTTATTCACGATTTGACTATTTGCCTTATTTGCCTAAAGTTTTCCAGGAAGGTCCATAGTATTAGGAATGTACGAAAATGCGTATGGAAAGAGCCCTGATTAAATGATTTGAACGGACAGAGAAATCAATGAATTAAATAATTTAATTGCACACGTGGATCAGAACTTAAAAACCATAATAAAGGTGCAGAGTAAAAGAAAAAGAGCTCTGCACAACAACAACAGCACAAATAAAAGAAGCAAACAATAAAACGAACAGTAATCTGTGTAATAATTAATGCTGCAGTGCATGTTGGGAACTCAAGCAGGCCTACAGCATACTTATTTATTAAATGGAAGTCTTCAAGCGTTGCCATCTTTAGACTATGGAGTGTAAAATAGAAAATCCTACTTCTCTATTTCACGCAGGCCCCGTTTACACTAGTGCATTTTCGTTTTTAAAACGCACAACCTCAAAAACTGACTTTCGAAAACGCTCCAGAGCCTGTTTTAGTTTGAAATGCCGAGGTTGTGTTTCAGTGTAAACGGACCAAAATGAAGACTTTTGAACACGATTGCGTGGCTGCCCATGTTCACTCTGCGTATCCGCGACGACCATGTAAACAATAACACGGAAACTAGCTTTGTTGTCATTTTTAGCAGCCATTGTGCAGTTAAACTGCATTTTTTAAATACAAGAGGCAACTGTTTACACTTGTACGCGCATACCCAAGTGTGCACGAACGGTCACGTGACGTGCGTTTTCAGTCGTGTAGTGTAGACGGAGGTTGTTTCTGAACAAACGCCAGTGTAAACAAGGATCGTTTTCATTTTAAACACTTTTAAAACAAAAACGCACTAGTGTAAATGGGGCCTTACAGTGTTAAGTTCATTATATCTAATCCAACCGTTTTGAATTTACTTGAAAAAATTTAGAAACTCATAAGTGTAAATGTCAAACATGATTGTGACAAGTCAAATGGATAGAAACTAACATTTTGGTAAATATTACTATGAAAGCATTAGAGCATCTTATTCTGAAATATGAAGACATCACTTCTCAAAAACACAACATGATGGAACCACAAAGTTATACAGTTCTTGGCTATTTATGCTTTAGCACACACACAGAAAAATACCCACGCATCATTCTCTGTCGAAACAACTTTTTGTTCTTATAAAGGGAAATTCACGCTGTTGGCTTATACTCCTCAGTGAACTGATATTGCAATAATGTGTGAAGGTGAATGTGATTTCACCAAGTACAACATGTTCCTGGTGAATCAACATTCCATTCAACCAATCAGATCTGAGCGACAAGTTTATGCCAAGTTTAGGCTTACAACCAGCTTCTACGTCAGTTTTACGCGCCTATCATTTCCCTCTGATTTTAAGGATCACTTATGGGTAGGGACAGGGTTAGGACTAAACTTTTGGACAGAAATGTTGTTCCAGGATCAACAAAATGAGTTGTCTTTAGCCTACTTGGCAAAATCACGGTGACCAATATGACAAACACTCCTGTTTCCGAGGCAAGTTTCCCATACAAAACCTGTGTCATTCAGTCTAATTAGTATTGTAGGCCACCTATATTTGTTTCCACGCTCACGTCATGACGTCCTCAATGACATTACGTCACACAATGGGCTGAATGTAAATTGCATTATTCAATCCACAACAGTCACCCGATCTCTACGACCCGAGGGTAAACTATCTGATTACCCTATGACATATCGCATATCTCTCCCTCACGCTGCACATCTAGAAGTCTATGTGCGTTTACGATGCTTTAAATATGGATTATCAGTCCTTTACGTTACATAATCACGAGGTATGCGACTTTCAGCGACCTTTTAAACGCCTATTCGCCTCACAAATGTTCAGGTTAATCTTGCGCAAGCCAAATTTGCCTGCATTTGCACGTTTGCGTGGTATGTAAATCGAAATTATGATAAATTTTGTCCTAAATATGTAGGCAGGGTACTTACTTTCCGATACTGAACGTATTCAAGCTGCTTATTGTTGCTATGGTTACCTCCTCAGAGCAACTTCTGTTTGCTAGCGTCTATTTGGACACAACAATGTCCTCTCTATATCTAACTCATAAACTTTTGTGGCTCCTGAAAAAGATGCATTACACGCTGTAGCCTGTATAGTAATATTTGGGCCACTTTAAAGATCACCCAACCGTCTGTTTTGACTTACTTTTGAGGGTTCATGCCTAATTAGCGGTTTAACGACTTCTCCTTCCCATAGCTCGCGCCCGGTAAGCGCCGGGCAGGTGTCGTATCTCGTCGACGTTTTTCTGCACTTAGAGTTTATCTTAATGAAAAAATGTTTTCTGGCTCAAGTGTGAAGGCACAATCGATTCAAATGTCAAGCTTTATCGAAGCGTACACGCAGTCTGCTTCAGACACGATGATTTGAAGTGTTTCATGAAAGCTATATTGAATCGCTGAGGCTGTTATCCTTACTTCTTATTGCAGAGCGGCTTTATTAAACAAATGTTTCTTAAATGGGTGTGTATCTATATGTGATAAACAAAGAGACTTATTCGAGCTCATCTTTTCCAGGTCAGGCAGAGAATTAACGAGAAAAAATCATTTCATATCAGTTCATCTCGTCGTCATCATCCAATGCGTGACTCCATTTCCCCTTCATTCCTGCCACGAATTTAATCCGCCCCTATGAATTTACGGATAAAAGGATTTACGACGACATCCAGCAACGTAAAGGCTAATCAAATTTTAAAAAAACTCGTATGTTGCTGAAAATTAATAATCTTTCATTCAAATTCATCATAATCGATTTGATTTGAAAATGGTGGTTTATTGATTCGTCGAAGCTTGTAACGTCTTAATACGTAGAAACTGGATGGTTCATGATTAATATGAATTATGTGCGATTAAAATTTTGGCTCCAGCATTCAGCACAGCGAAGAGTGCACAAAGCGAAACAGGAAATATTGTACGAGCATATGAGACACACTACTGTACTTTACACACTCTAAAAGTATTGCAGCGGAAAAAAACTACACCGACGTCAGCAAACGACAACTTTAAATTTAATTCATTAAACCACGTCCAGGTGCAGCGAAAGAAACGAAAACTGGATGCGTAAACAACGCGGTTTTATTTTTTCCTTCTTCAAAGATTTTGCATGGCAGTTTTAACACACCTTAACCCGCCATGTTGAAAGTGGATTTGACACATGAGGAACGAGGATTTCGGACCATATTCTTGCGCACCTGAGTCACGTACGCCGACCGGTTCGTGACGTTCAAAAACATTTCCACAAACACCGCCCGAACGTGTAAACTTAAATGTTGATTATTTACGCGTGAACATTGTGTCCTTTGAAATCGAAAGGAGGTCAAATGGCAGTTTGGAAATAAAGTCAATAGTAAGAGAGCTCGAGTAGCTTTGAGGAAGAACACGAAACAAAAATATCGCTTGTTACATAAACGTTATTTTTTCAACGACATTTTCAGCGCGCGCCTCTTCAAATCGTAAATGTTTTTATCGACAGAATCGAAAGTGCGGACGCTCGACATTCGTATTATGTATAAATGAGGTTACTTTATTTGTCGGACCGTTTCATCAACTCTCGCGCAGAAGCTTCTGTATATTTCTGACTGTTACAAACAACCCCCAAATGTTTTTAACGAGGAAAAAGCGTCTGTACGCCGACATTCGCGCACAGAAGCACGAGACCGTGTCGGACACGAGCACTATTACATAATGAAGTTCATGCTGATAATGTAGTTTTTTACCTTATGCGAGTTTTTTTCGTCTATCCGAATTGAGTGATCCGGTGTTCTGGTTGAAGCAGGAGCGGTGTGTGTATGTGTGTGTCCAATATGGCATCATCCCGCATCTGCGCATGTCTCAACATCTACAGATTATTTTCAAGCCGACTCCTTCATTGACCTTTACAGTTGCAAAATTTGTTCTGCCCATTATAAATAGAAATAGGCCCGATCCCCCGCCTCCCTCGTGTGGGGAAACTCACGGCTGTGTTTAAAAACCTCGCGAGCCGCCTGCGTGGACAGCATTTGGGCTTTCATATGCGCGTGCAGCACTTTTTGGGCATCATTGACGCGTGCATCGTTTTTTGGCGCGTTTGACAATTTGATGGCCAAAAATGCTGTCCAAGCACGTGCAAAAAATGCTGATAAAATGCTTACTATGTAGGTATCTCACTAGGTTTTGAGACACAGATAGTGTAAACAAGAGGGGCTGCTGTTGCAATATCACTTGTTTTTCATCTTGATCATCTATCTGATTATCCCATCATTTTTTTCCACATTTTAATGTATAATTCAAAGTTATGTTTGATACTCAAGCCACTCAAAGGGGAAATAGAAACAATAGGATATTGTTATTTATAATTTCCATCATGTAGCCTAAAAAAATGGCAAAATTTAAAAACCTTAGAATGTAAAAGTTGAAAAAAGTCATGTTTTCAGTTCATTAGAGTCATGTTAAGTCATTAAAACAAAATAACTAATGAGTAAGTTTAATAACTGAAGTACATTTCATGAAAAATGAAATCATCATTCACCCAAAATATGATTCTTAAAAATAAAGGTTCAAAATACAATAAAGTTGGGTTTTGCAGCAATGCCATTTTTCAAGAACCATTTTTAGTTCCCCAGTGAAAAGTTCTTAAAACAACTATTTTTTTAAAGTGTGAAGAAAATTTTAATAATGTAAAACCAACCTTTTGTACAAAGGAAAGGTTTCATGGATGTTTCAAGGTTCTTCACCGGCACATAAAGAAGCATTGATTTTAAGAGTGTGGAATATGATGATAATATTATAGGCTACGATGTAAAAAAAGTTTAAAATAGTTTATTTATACCTCATTTTAAAACTTTTGTGTAACCTAAGGTTAATTGAGATAAGATGAATAATGTTTTTACTGTAATGAAGACGTTACAACTTGATTTTTTTAGGTTAGCGCAGCTTGGTCTAATAAACATTACAGTATATCTTTAAAACTGTAAATGAATCTAAATAATGTATTCATTTTTATTAATATGTAACATTCATTTATTATTGTAAGAATAAATACTGTTTAGATATTGCTATCCTATCTCAGAGAGTTCTCAAATTGTCCTCCGTTGCCCTCCTGTGGTAACAATATTTATTGCTGTACTGAATTTAAATTGACATCAATATAGTTGACTTTACTCCTTCAGAGCAAATAATTAAATAAATGCACTGTCATCACTTTCAATAGGACTGGTGCAGAAGTAGGGGGTTAGATTACCAGGCAAAACCATCAACACAAACACATGCACACCATGTACACATACTGTACAAGGTGAAATTCTTTGTCCAGCAAATAAATAAATAAACTGCTGTGATCTAATAAGCAAAGGCTTCCTCTTAGTGATGTTACAGTAACAGATGGTTCATGCCTTGAGCTTAATCTACAAGAGGAGACTTTGACAAGCACATCCAGGGACAGATTACCATTGCTGGAGCAGCGACCTTGTGAGAGGAGATAGACAATGTGGGTCAATACTTTATCCTCTACATGCTGTAAGTTTTGCCTATAGGGAAATTAGCTTTGGGTATTATCTGGTAGGCTATACTTTGAGCAAACATACAGTAGCTGGTATATAGGCCTTAAGAAGAGTATGCTCATTAAAGTATACCACATTAAAGACAACCTTTTTTTCACAGACATTCAAAATATCATTCAAATATCATCAGATATATAACTACAATGTAAAATTTCAGTGGGGTTCTGAATTGACCTAATTTTAAGGAACAATATCTTAAATGATTGCATAATATTACCATGTTTAATGGGTTTTTTTTTTTAGTGATAAAGTATGTTTACGAGACGTTTCATTCATAGAATTCAATCAAAAATAAATAGTAATTAAAACAAAAATTCAGTACTTCAAATGAAATCCATAAAATGATGGGAACCCCTAAAAGGCTCATTTAAGGTTATGTATAGAACCTATTCTTCTATGAGTGATACCTGATAAAACCCTTTAAATGACTTTTGTCTGTGTAACCTAATCGATTTGATTGTTCTAATCAAACAAGGTCCTTTAATCAAATAAAATTTTAATTAGTTAATTTATCAATAATACAACAAAGGCAACTATTATTATACAGACGGACGGTTATGTCTTTCTCTGGAGGGAGAAAACACTCCCATGATTTAATGAGTGTGTATATTCTTAACTAAAAGCTTTGCAAATACTTAGCAAACTTACCACGCAAATATATAAACCCATTTAGATTTGTTTTAAATCCATAAAACAACCCTTTGTTTGAATCCACCCACCCCAAAAAAAATAAATTCTGAAAAAACACATGTTCAAAAGTCATTAAGGTTTTTTTTTTAAAGAAATAATTCCTTTTGTTTAGTAAGAATGTGTTAGATAGAAAAGTGACAGTAAGCAGGCTACCTGTGCAAATTTCTGTTTCAAATGAGCAGCATAACTGTTTTCAACATTGATAACAATAAGAAATGTTTCTTGACCACCAAATCAGCATATTAAAATGATATGAATGGGGGTAACGCATTACAAGTAATCAGATTACTTTTTTCAAGTAACTGTAAAGTAACGCATTACTTTTAAATTTACAACAAAATATCGGAGTTACTTTTTCAAATAAGTAACGCAAGTTACTGTTTTCCCATTAATTGACTGTCACCTCTTCTGTGCCCATGTTGAGAGAAAACGGAAGTGCAGAGGCGTTGTGTGTGCTGTGAAAACATGTAGTTCTAGACTAAGTGTGAGCATTAATTTACTCACTTGAACAAAAACAGATTAGGTATTCCTCAAAATGAATTAAAACAGTGAAGTGCAAACTCAAAATATTATGCAAACCTGCCATAATTAAATTTGTTCAAGGGCCCCAATTATGTTATTTTAAAAGGTTCATAATTTTGTTTTGGAGGTCTACTACAATAGACTTACATGCACCAAAAAAACCTCTTTAATTGTCTCATTATATACATTGCACATCACCTAATTTCTGAACTGGGTAATTTCTTTTTTTCATACAGTCTGAAAACGGTTCGTTCGTTTCCCTTTCTTTCAGCGATATTACTCTGCTCAGATTGGTCAAACGGTCTGTTCACTGTAAAAATGATTTTGTTATGTACAGTAGGTTTTTAACAGGACATGAGACTGGAATTGCTGAGGACTTGTTTCAGCAGTTCAGAATCTATGCTTTCTTTTAGGAGACAACTTTATTTGTGATGCGCTTTGATCTTTAAACCTTTTACATTCACAAATAACTATATCACACACTGTATGAATTTGAAAAGCATAATAGGGGCACATTAAACAATTCATATATTCTTTAAGTACATTTAATCTCTCTTTATTAATCAGTGTCTCTGCTACTTACCTTTGATGATCCAATTCAAGCATGCCAAAAAGCAAGTAAGAGTGTTGAACTTTCTTCTCCTGTGTTTGTCTCCTCTGCAATCCCTAATGGCAGCACTTCTGAAAGGTTAGTCTGAGCTGCGCCCTCTACTGTACAGGCATGAATTTCCATTTCCTTCAGACTGAGGCGAATTCATTTGACTTCTGGTGTGAAAGGGCATTTACATTATAGCCAAGACTTTTGTTTGTTTTTTTGTTATTAAAAACAAACAAGCAAGCACAGCCCAGGTTTAAAAAAGTAATGTAAAAGTAACAATACTTTCCATAAAAAGTAACTGACGCAATTAGTTACTTTTGTTAGGGAGTTACACAATGTAATGTATTACTTTTAAAAATAACTTTCCCCAACACTGATCATGTGACACTGAAGAGTAAAGGATGCTGATAATCCAGCTTTGTCACCACATGTATAAATAACTTATTTTAAATTGTAATTGTCATATTTCTGACTTTGTTTTTGTTATGTTGACTTTTAATAGTCTTGAGCCTTCAGCTCCTGTTTCCCCCGTTTTAGTTCGGGATTGTTTGCAGCTGTGTATTGTTATCCTTTTACCCCTGTGTATATAAGCCCCAGAGTTTCCTGTGGCTATGATCAGGTTATGACCTAAGCGCTGTGTGTTTCGCCGCTTTGCTCAGTTTTGTTCTTTCTTCTCTGGATTTCTGTTTCTTGTCATAATCTTCAGTTGGATCCTGCTCTCTCTCATCTCTGAGTCACCAAATGTTACAGAATACCTGACCACCATGGATCCAGTATATTAACTTGTGTGCCTTCGGCAGAGGAGGGACACCATTGAAGGCTATACAGAGCTCTTTTGTGCTCTTGCCAGCTATGTGGACTGAGAAGATAAAGTCTTTAAGGCAGTGGTCTCAAACTCAATTCCTAGAGGCCCACAGCTCTGTTTAGCTCGACCTGCTTGGAAGTTTCTAGTAATCCTGAAGACCTTGATTAGCTGGATCAGGTGTGTTTGATTAGGTTTGGAGCAAAACCCTCCAAGAGTTGGAGCTGTGGCCCTCCAGGAATTGAGTTTAAGACCACTGCTTTAAATGCTTGTATCACTTTGGACTCAACAAGACTGTTAAACCATGTGTGCCAGGAGGCAGATATGACTTAACATTGGATAAATTAATTGATTATGCTCTAAGACTCTGCCTATCCCCCTACTGTGTGGGATACATTGCTTATCCCGCACAGTGGGCCTCAGCACTTCCCAGCCAGCGGTGACAGCCTGTGCTACCTCATGCTAGCTCCTCATTAGGAAGGCTTGAGTAGGAGAGGGAGAAAGCTCCCTAGCCTGGTAGTCTCGGTGTTCCCAAGTCAGGTAGTTCCAGCACTCCCTTAGCCCAGCCCCCCCAAGTCCAGTGGAACCAGTGCTACCTACCCTGGTGGTCCCATCGCTCCCTAGCCTAGTGTTCCTAAGACCATTGGTCCCAGTGCTCCCAAGTCTAGTGGTCCCAGCACACCCTAGCCCAGTGCCCACAGATGTCCCAAGACTTTCTTAGGCCCTGTCCCATCTGACACCTTAAACCCTCATGGTCTTCCTCTGAGTCCACACTTTCGTGACATAAAGCTACTCTGACTGCCGGGTAAAAGTCATCTGTGCAGCTTGCAGACTTGCGGGCTTAGCAGAAGTGCATGTTGAAGGTGCATAGTGGCTGCAAAGGGGGCTCACGAGCACCCTTCTAAAAGCTAAAATGAAGAATGGCATTTTGGACTTAATGGACATGTGCACGCAGCGGCCATTGTAAGTCCACAAGTCCGAAAGTGCACAAGAAGTGTGCCATTTGGAACAGGGCTTTCAGTGATCCCTGAGGTTCCAAGTGTGGCGGTCCCTGCTTGGGTGGTCCCAAAGGGCCCAAGCGCAGTGTTCCCTGCTCCAGTGGTCCCTGCTCCAGTGGTCCCATAGGTGCTACCCCTGCCATTGTTGCTTTCTGTGATGGCTACTACCATCTTGCTTGTCTGAGCCACACACACCTCCTCATCGGAAGTGGAACCACTGCAATCACTGCAGCTCCCCCAGAGTTTCCTTCAGCTCAGGAGTCACACAAGCACCCTGCCTGTACTGTCATGGCCATGGTGGCCGTCACTAAATTCCCTGCCTGTACTGTCATGGTCATGAGTGCCATCTCCGAGTTCCCGGTGTTCCCCGCCTGTACTGTCATGGCCAGGAATGCAGTCTCTTAGTTCTCTGTGTTCTCTGCCTGTATTGTCATGGCCTGGAGTGCCGTCCTTGAATTTCATGAATTCCCCATAATGGCCATGAAGGCCGTTTCTAGGTTCACCCTTGAGTCGTCTTCAGCTACACCATGGTCTTCAGTTTTTCGCGGTCTCCTTACCCCGCATGGTCCCCCGGGGTCTCTGGTTCCATCTTGGTTTTCTGCTCTGCCAGTTCTGTATTGGTCTCTGGCTCTGCCATGGCCTCCTGATTCCCTGTAGTCTTCTGATCCACCATGGTACCCATTTCCACTGACTCCAACTTGGTATAGGCAAAAAACAGTGTTCAAAAGAGTAGTATGTTTTGTATTCATTAAAATGTAGGCTAAAAGCAACTAGATGATTAACTACTTCTGGCGAGATTCTGAACTCTGAATCTGATCGACACTTTACTATCCCATGAGGCAATGGGAGAGGATTTGTGAATGGTAGTGAAGTGGACCTGGTATGTCATGTACTTTTTTCCTAAAATTCCTAAAATACATGGTCTTCAACGCCATATCGTAAATGAAGTCAACCTTAGTGAAAATATGCCACACAATATCTGTTAAACAAATGGTTTACACAGTCAATGATATTTATTAATATATGATTTTCTATAGATTTTCTATGGGATCATTTTTCATAAGTAATAAACCAAATTTGGTTTGTAGTTGCTGATTAATACACCTCATTGTCCTATACTGTATAATGTGCTATGAAACTGTTTTTTTCTTTTAAGTAAAATCTATTAATCTGATGTTGTTCCATATGTAATTTTTTCAGTTTTTTTTTTTTTTTTTTACAGCTTCAGCTGTACTCCTGTGTGCTCATTGTCATGTTGCATGATTAATGTCTTTAGAGTTATGGATCAGTGAAGCTGAAACAACCAAGCAGTCCCACCCCATTACACTCCTTTTACTGTGCGTCACGGCTGAGAAGAGGCTTTAAAGAAAAAGAAAAAAAGAGACCTTGAATTTATAAACCTGAGATGCAGCAAATGTTTTTATGAGAGGTTAGTTGACATGGTAACCTGTGATAAACAACTGTATTTTCCAGTGTTTCGTGAATGGTTTATCCATGAAGATGGATTTTATAAGGTTCAAGAGATCAACAAATACGTCACACAGGTATGCTAACATACACTATATTTGATTTGAACAACTGACTCCCTCCCAACCCCCATTAAGTCCAATTTATTTCCATTAAAGACTTCTATTTTTATCTATAGATTAATATTCAATAAACATATATGATGAAATTTTGTAAAGTCACTACATTTCAAACTTTCATATATGACTAATATCAGTTTAAATTGATTACAGCCAATCAGTGTATTATGAAGCAGGGCCCCCTCACCACTTTCATTTTTATTTTACATTACAAATTATTTGTTTTCATTCTTTTTTCTTTTTTTTTTTTACAAAACAGTACAAGGAAATAATGAAAACCAGGGCTAAGGCAAATGTTTTGTTCCTGTGAACATTTCTGAGGTAGGGTTATTTTTGAAAACTGAGGTAAGCTGATCCCTCCACCTGGTGCAAGAACTTATCCCATCTGTCATCTGATTTTTGAAGAAAATATATTTTTGAAGAAATCATCAAATAACGTCTGATTTCATTGTGCCCTATTTAATGCAATTCAAAGTAATGATTTAGACTTTTAAAATAACACTAACATGTCCTGGTATGTGCATTCACATTAGCACATGTGTGTTAGGGGGACAAAGAGCTGCAGGAGATTTCAGCAGCAGGAGGTGACGTCAGCAAACCGCTTTTCCCCTTGTTGACTCAATAACAACAAAGAAAGAAGGAAAGAAACTGACCTGAGTGAAATGCTTTATCTTATGCCGCATCGCTCGACTTCAACAGCTCGAGCGGTGTATATGCGATCTTGGTTCGTCGGTCTGCTGTGCCAATTTCTTTGTTTTCTAGCTAGTTAAGTTATATGGAAAACCTGTTTAAGTCGAATTCCCGAGGATTTCTGTTCAGCAAAGGATCCTATGACTCTTCTTCTGGTTTTAAAACGTAAACATGTTTGTTTTTCTGAAGAGCAGCCGTAATATGAGTGAATTGGTGAGCCCGGATTATCAGGGCTGTGTGGACGGATCTCTGATGGACGGGTTCAGCGTTTTTATCCAGGGTCTGTTGGCTCTTCTGGCTTTCAGCACTTTAATGTGTAAGTTTTCTCCGCATTTTAAACTAAACCTCAAATGCAACGATGTTTCTGTGTGATGTGACGGTGTTTTCTATTGTTTTCAATTACGAAGCTGATGCGGCACGTGGTTTGTGGTTGGTTTGTTTACAGTTCTGTTGGTTACACTTTATTTTAAGGTGACTTTGTTAAACTGTATTTATACATTTAAGTACTATTAAGTAACTACATGTACTTACTATAGGTTTAGGATTGGGGTTTGTTTTGGTTTAGGGTTAGTTGCATGTAATTATGCGTAATTTATAGTTGTAACTATATGTAACGTATGTAACAATGACACTGTAACATAAAGTGTTACCGTTCTGTTGTAGCTGTTTCTATGGCGGTGCTATGGTACAGTGAAGTGGTAATTTTAGTGCTTTCAGACTATTTTTATTGTACTGTCTAGTGTATATTATAAAATAAATGATTCATGTAGGTGTTACATTAATCACGTGACCATTAAAATGACGTTTGCTAACAAAAAATATAAATTATTGTGCAGAGAAATGTGTTTTTCTGCGTCTATTCATTCAGTTAATGTCTGAGTTACCTTTTCTATCTTCCAGGTAATATTTTGATGCATTCACTCTTCTCATTGTGTGTTAATTCAAGGTCTGAAGTGCGTAACGTAATTACTTTTAATCAATTTAAGCACGTTTCAGTGTCATTCCCAAATACTTTGGCAGAATTCACACCTATCTAACATAAACTTGGGCTATATGAAATGTATTTTCTTTCAAGTATCTTGATAGGTTACCATATTTCAGTCCCTTTATTGTATGTTATTATTTTCATGACATTTAGACATGAAATTTCGTGACCTGGCAAACAAATCTGATGGAAAACATTTTAAAATTGTTAAATTTAATACGTGGAAAAGTCAAGGAATTTTCTAAATAATTAATAAAAAACAAAAGAAAGCCCCACACACTATCAATTCTTTAAAAAGTATCAAAATATCTTTATTAGTCGCAATGTTTCGGTCCCGTGACCTTCATCAGGCATATCTAGACAAACTATTCAAAGCACAAAAATATGTAAAATCGGCTCATGACCAATTGCTGCAAAGAACCATCAATTATCAATCACATTCAGTTACTTAATGCATCATTACAACCTCTTCACCACAAAACAAATGGGCCACTTTGAAAATGAACATAATAATTATATTTAAAAAATCTATTAATCACATGGAAACTATTTGGTGAAAAGGTGTGGCAACCTTGGTATGAATTATTTCATAAAATTAACTTCTAGTGCATTAGATTAGTGGGCTATTCGAATTATCTCAATGGAAATTATTGACTAGACTTTGTTGCTCGAAGTAAACATGAATTATACCCTATTATATTTTTGCAATGAGTGCAGCAGGACATTCATTTAGAAAATATGCAGGTCAGGAGTTGATGTGATCAGCTGGGAATTGATGAGATCATGAACAAACCAGAGTTTGCTTAAACAAAGAGCTATTTGATCATTGATTGACATCATCCAATAGCCAAGAGATATTAGCAGAAAAGGAGGTGGATTCAGTTTTTATTAAAGATTACGTTTTTTTTTTTATTATTGAAATAACATGCACCAATCATCCATCCACAGCAAGACCACAAATGTGAATTAATGGACTCAAAAAAAGACTCGATGACTATAGTTTAGCGATAATCCCAGCTCTCGCGGAAGACACTTTCAAAACAAGGAGCTTTCTAATGGGTCAGCTTTTGCCAAATCTTTGAACAGTAAATGTGACCGCACCTTAAAAAGAAAGTAGCATTTCACTTTCTACAAAAACAAAAGATAAGATTTCCTCAGCTGTGTGATAACATGATTACAGCATTCAGCTCATATGATGCTCAGACCCCAAACTAAAGCTATATTTTCCATTTCCAGCTGGAGGGTCCGAGTCATGTGACCTGCCTTAGGTCCAGTTCAGAGTTGATTCTTTCCCAATATTTAACTATGTCATGTGCTCATTCAGTCCAAAGATTCAGTAGTGTTTTCTTGGTTAATATTTGGTAATTGTGACCTAATACTTAATTCAAGCTGCTACTAATTTGGTGGTTAAAGAGAAAACAAAGCCTTTTTGCTTAGAATGAAGCCACACTGAATTATCATTCACTCCTGTACGAGTTACATGCTAAAGTTGGATGTTTTATTCATATCTTAAAGCATCACAAATTAGCACCTTAGCAAATTCAAAGACCAAAATACCATATAGACATGTGCTCTATTGACTTATTACTGACACGTAATGAATCACCTAGAAACATACTAAATACCAAAGTGGTGGTGAGGTTGGCATCACTCAAATTTCCATTGGAGGATGTAAAAATAAATTGTTCTAATTCTTACTTCCCAAAAGCCGTTTGTTTGTTTTTTTCGGTCATGCACTGAATAACCCCCAAAATATGGTAAATGACCTCTGACCTTTCTAGAGTTACACATTACCATGATTATGTGCTGTTCTTGTTGATCATTAAACTTTTTGCTGAGTACAGAAAAAAACAACACTAATCATTAGTTACTTGTGTTTACAAATTATTTAGGCCTATTTGTTTATTGAATGCAGAAGTTAGGCTTTACTTAAGTTTTCAGGAAAGGCAAAGAGAAAACAAAGGGATAGTTTGTGACATTTGTGCTTTTGTAAACCCTCGGCCTCTGCTTATGCTTGAGTTTTTACTGTATGTACTTCCTCTTTGTTATTCTGGGCACTTCCTGGCTTCTTTTTGGCTGCTTATCTTTGCTGACGTCATCACTGTTAGTTTCCTCAGACTTTCAGAATCATCCTGCTTCTGTTTGGCCGTTGCTTGTAGACTAACCGTTTGCATAACCCTCAGATATTGTCATTCGGCTCCGGTTGGGTAGGTTAGTGAGCTGGTTTGAGTTTCAGTGTCATACACAGGTGAAAGCCCTTGTCTTGATGCACAACACTGATAACATCATTTTAATTTCTAATTTTGTTTCTGTTTAGTTCCATTTCTTAGGTTCAGCATTGGCATATGTGTGCTAGACTATTACAAAGGCAATGATGAAACTGTTAGTCTCTCAAGTGTTTTTATTTCCATTTTTGGTATTCAACGTGATTTTATATATATATATATATATATATATATATATATATATATATATAAAATCACGTTGAATACCAAAAATGGAAATATATATATATATATATATATATATATATATATAATATTAGATAGATATATAGAGAGAGACTGAATTAGTAGTTTAAGCCTATTAAAATGGCATTTCTTTATATAAAAGAAACAAAAAACAAGAATAAAATTGCACAGCAAAAACGTTAATTAACCATTTAATGTTTTTGCTTAGTTTTGTTCTTTCTTATTTTATTGTTTTGTTTGTATCTATCTAAAATGAGAACCCCTAAATTATTTGATCATTTTAAACCTACAAAACAATAAATAAATATAATAAATGACACTTATTTCAATTTTTTTGTTAAATAATTGCTAGAAATGTATTTGATTTGACTTGATTTTAACTCATATTCCATTGAAAATTATTATTGATATTTTACCATGTTAATTTCACTCTACCGTTCAAAAGTTTGGGGGTCAATAAGACTTTTTTTAAGAAATTAATACTTATAGTAAGGATACATTAAATTAAACAAAGGTGACAGTAAAGACATTTATAATGTTATAATAATAAGAAATTTATTTTCAGCATCAAATCAGCAAATTAAAATGATTTCTGAAAGATCATGTGACACTGAAGACTGAGTAATGATGCTGAAAATTCAGCTTTGCATCACAGGAATAAATTATGTTTTTAAAAAATATATTAAACTAAAAATTTAAGTTGTAATATTTCTCAATATTCCTCTTTTACTGTATTTTTGATCAAATAAATGCAGACTTGGTGAGCAGATGAGACTTCTTTTCAAAAACATTAATAAATCTCACCAAGCACAAACATATTATATTATATTAAACCAATTGTCACCATATGCAGAGTGAAACTCGCATGGATGTTTATAACGGAAATAATATTCATGCTGACATCAATATCTTTGTCTTAACAGTGAAGAGGTTTCGTGAACCTGTTGGGATTAGAAGACCTTGGAGGATCTGGTAATTGATATTAAACATTAATAAAGAATTATGAAGTAATAATAATAAAATAGCACAAAAGAGAGCAAGACTCATTCTTTCATTTTGCCTTCAGGATCTATGATACATCTAAGCAAGCCATTGGTGCTCTTTTCATGCATTTTGCCAACATATTCCTGTCCACACTCACCAATGAAGATCCCTGCTCTCTGTGAGTCAGTTAGTACTTACTTATCAAGTTTTATTGCTTTAACCTGAAACTACACTAACCGTTATGACCTTTTTCTGTTTTTACAGGTATCTATTGAACTTCCTGTTGGATGCCACATTGGGAATGCTGGTGATCTGGGTGGGGGTGAAGGTTGTTTCCAAGATAGTGGAACATAAACAGCTGACACTATTAATGTTTGGAGAATATGGTGAGTTAGATTGATGGAAACTAGTCCTAATGGTTCTTAAAGGGATAGTTCACCCAAAAATGAAATGAAAAGTTTCTGTCTTCTAGATACTATGGAAGTCAATGTCAACGGTCTAGTTGAGAATTTTAATTTTTGTATGAACGATCTCTTTAATTGGTATGTTTCCATGAAGTAAAATTACTGGTATGGTTCCATGAAGAACCTTTAACCTTTCGATTGCACTAAAAGGTGGAACAATGTTCTTCACACTAGAAAAAATGGTTCTTTAAAGAACTGTTCGCTTAAAGGTTCTTTGGGAAACCAAAAACAGTTCTACTATGGCCCTGTATTTTTGGAGCGTTGTGGTTGAACAGTTGGGTAACTTTCAAGACTGCTGACCAGAAACCATAAATCAAAAATTTAAAACAAAAGAGAAACTAATGCATCCGTTTGTTTCAGTTGCATGTCACCACCAGAGGGCGCTGTATGTTATATTTTCCAATATGTTTGGGTAGTTTCCACACACTTGCTTTTTTCCCTCTCTGGGATTTCCTTGGTAAAAACACCATAGAAAGAGCAAATTACACACACACACACACACACACATGTGCACATGCAGCAGATGGAATACGCCCACCGTTTCACATGAAGTTGGCCGAAGAATTGTTCATGACTGCTTTTCTGCTTAGGTCAAGCTTTTGATTCACTGTTTTGACATTTTAATTTTATAAGAACTTTTGGAAGCTGACCACTTAAAAGGCCTGGATTTCATACTCAACATTTGCATTGTTTATCTTGATATTGTGTTCTTTTTTTCTTGTATCGTTATTTAATGTCTTTTGTTTGTGCTTTTGTCATTGATGCCTTAGCAATGGTGTCAATTTTTTTAATTTATATAAATCATAATTAATATTTGAATGTCTCTCTCTATTTTAGGCGATCCTCCTCGGGTAGCGGCCTGGTTAGCTCAGTGCTCAGTGTATTTACTCATCGTTGCTCTGGAGAAAAGTGTGGTCACTCTTGTGCTGCTCGTTCCCGGGTGGACCAATGTAAGATAAACATTCACACACTCAAAGTTTCTGTTATTGTTAAACAGATACACGCCAGATTCATAAAAAATTTAGTAATGCCAGCCAAGTCTGTCTTTGTTTTATTTATATTTATATCTATCTATCTATCTATCTATCTATTTATATATATATATATATATATATATATATATATATATATATATATATATGAGAGAGAGAGAGATAGATGCAAGATATATATATATACACACACACACACACACACGGACATTTGATGAACAGAAATGGTCTCGATATTTTCAAGCAAGTGCCAAATATTGAATGGCCATTGAATGTTTCAGTGCTTGTGTGAAACTGGTTTTCCTGTTAAGACAGAACATGAGGTCAAACACTGTGCAATAAAACACACTTTTCTACTAATCTGGAGAGAAGATCTCAAAGAATGAGCATAGGGCACCACCTTGCCCAAACTTCTCTCCTCGTTTATCTCCTTAAATCACTGAAAGTTCACTAAGAATGTCTTACCTATCTTAAGATACCATTTTAAATGTCTCCGTGCAATTGGTGAATTGCTCTCAATTTCACAGCAGTCACTTATATTATGAGAAGGATTGGGAGAATTGTGTTCTGCTGTTGTGGGTCATGTCCCTTTATCATATCTGATAGTCTTTGCTCCTCTCCCCCGAAACCAGGTGCAGCCCTTTGGGGCACATGAGTAGACCCAACACAATTCCAAAGACATTTGTGTAGTAAACATGTTCAATTCTTTTGTTTTGGTCTGTTTAAGGAAAATTTTGTCAGGATTTTACTGGAAATCTGCTTCCAGGCTAGATCAAACTAAATGAAAGGAGTATGTAACATATCATCTGGGACCTTTTGAGTACTGTCTATCATTGATTTAGCTAGTTATATGAATGTGACTATGAAAATGACGCTTTACACGACCCGGCCGGCGTGAGACTCTATGCGGCATCTGGTCCCTAATGAATAAATAATTGAAAGTATGGGATACCCAGAATAATCAAATATTTAATTTAATACATAACCAATATTTATGATTAGTTCCTAATTAGAAACACAGTCTAAATTTAATAATCATTTGAAACCAACGCCATTGGATTCCGTCGTTGAGCCTATGGGTGGACCTTACACTTGTGTGTCCCATCTGTATCTCTTATTCCTTCTCTTTGTCTATGAATTAAAGCAAATAGCCAATTTATGTACTATTTGTACTGAGGGACGTCTTAGTATGGAAGGGTGAAATGAGGACAGTGACTACAGAGAGAATGTTTCATTTGGATTAGTGTGGGAATTATATATATATTCATATAAATATATTTATATTTATTTATATAAATATATTTATATAATAATATTTATTTATTCATATATATATATATATATATATTCATATAAATATATTTATATATATTTATTTATATAAATATATTTTTATATATTTATTTATTTATATTAATATATTTATTTATTCATATATATGTATATATATTCATATAAATATATTTATATTTATTGATTTATATAAATATATTTTTATACATTTATTTATTTATATAAATATATTTATATGTTTTATTTATTTATATTTATATATAAAAATATAAGTAAATAAATATATATAAATATTTGTATATAAATTTTAATATATGTTTTCCATAAATACTTAAATGTAATTTCTCACTGTAGGATGTTTAGACATTCTAGAAACATTTGTAGACAGATTTCATACTATTATTATTATTTGTTAGATGAAATGCATATTTTTAAGTGCCGACCGCTGTGTGTGTTGTAGCTGGAGGAGGTGGTGTTGGACTACATCCCAAACCCACAGCTGGAGTTAGCCATCGTCATGCTGATTGTGCCTTTCATTGTGAATGTGAGTCATTCAAGAATAATGCATGATATTGATATCCATCCATCCATTTCTGTCTTTCTTATTATAATATAATGCACCTGTTTGCATTTCAGTCTATAATGTTCTGGGTGGTGGACAGTTTAACAATGCGGAAATATAAGAAGATAACATCTCCGGAAGGCGCACATGACTGTCCAAAGCAAGTAGAGGTGATGCCAAATGAAAGCAATGATGAAGCTGAGGTGAGATTCATATGCCGTCTCAATAAATGCACATAAAAACAAACAAACAATGGGTCTCATTTGCTAATAATTGAGTAGATAATTTGTATTTATACGCAGACTCGCAATAGCATGCTGTAAAAAAAATTTAAATGTACTAATTTTATTGAAGTTGAAAATATTTAATATGAAATGTTCATCCTGGATACTGTACATTACAGTACACCAATGAAAGGTAAGATCGGGTATAAATAGTTCTTTAAGGTAACAAATGCATGCTTTACTCTTAGATCATCTCTTGCAAGGTTTGAACCCACAACCTATTTTTATTTTTTTTTTAAACCGGCACTTTTTTTTTTTTTTACACTGGATTACATCATCATATTTTGAAGAAATAATTTTTAAAGGTGAAGTGTATAATTTCTGTGGCATCAAAGAGAATTGCAAACGAGTTCATAATATCATCACTCCTGTACAAACCCCAGGATTTTTTTTATGCTGGGTTTAGCAGTCAGGATGGAGATCTAGGAAAAAATGAGTCAGTAACAATTCCTTAATCTGATCCTAATGACCTTGTTCCCCATATTTGTCCCTCTGGACATTTCCTCCAAGTTTTGGATTCTTAGCTGGTTAGTCTAAGGTTTTTTTTTTTTTTTTTTATAGAGCTGCATAAAATAGGGGAAAAAACCTAAATGCAAATTATAAAATGCAGCCATCCATACAACACAATAAATCCAATCAAACTACTATGGTATTTTTGTGCAAATTCATCATCGCTTGGTGAAAACTATCCAAATTAGACAGACAACAAATTTGTAACGTGCCCTCATCCTCAAAAATTATTAAAAATACACAAAACAATAGGAAACATGACTCAGGCAGCATGAAACACAGATTAAAATAAAGTAAAATAAAAATCTGTGAAATGTTTAATCATGAAACCATCAAAATTCAAAATTTTCCTAAACAGCCTATGTTAGGATAATAATTTTGCATGTTACAGTTTTATGGTAATGTTAGTAAATCAAAATGTTTGATTTTACAGATATTATTATAGTTTTTGTTCTTAAAATAAACAATTTTGGTATTGTGTTGGCCAGCACTATAAAACCTGGGTCCTGAAGCAAAACCATTTGTGAAACAAATCCAGTTTTGGTTTTTTTTGTATTCGTTTGGCTTTTTTTCATTGCATTTAATTTTAGTCGCTCAGCTGAAATGAATGTTTTGTTTCTGGGGTTGTTTATGAATAGTTTGATTGTGTGTTTGTGTATTGTATTCTTCTTCTTGAATGGTGGGATTGTGCTATATGAATGTGTTTACAGGACAGATATTTTTTTTTGTATTATATTAGTCATCTGACCTTTGACACAAGACCTTTCCAAAGGCTGCTGACCTCTAAGGTCAAATTGTCCCCATTTGTTGAGCAATACGGGGTCTTTCCCTTCTCTTTTACTTTGTTTTTCTCCTCTCATCTTTTATTTTTTCCTCATCCCTCTTTCCTTCACTCCTCCAGTTCTGGAAGTGTGCCAGCTGCTCACAAATCATCCATTTGTTCAGCGGTCCCAGTGACATTTGGAACATGTTTCCATAAGCTCATGCTATGGAGAAAGAATCCATATCTGTGGAAAAGTGTGTTTGACCAATACAGTGCCAATATGAGCAAGAAATGTATAAAACTTGTCAATCTTCTGCTGTATTCATCCATCTACGCTTATGGTTTTACAGTCAGTAGATTTATGGAACTTTAAAGTGGTCCAACTCAGAAGAATGGGAAAACAATCATGTGTAAGATCTGGCCAGGCTGTTCGGTTGACCTCAAACTGTGTTTATATGTTTGTGTAGGTGCTGCTAAAGGAAGATGAAGATGATGCTACAATATGTTCTGAAGAGGAAGAACATGGCTTAACAGATGAGGCATTAATACGAGTCTGTATGGAAGTTTAAAAAGTAAAAAGTATCAAATTTGCTTATAGGCCTACGCTTTATTCTCCGTTCCACCTTGGTGTTTACTACCTAAGGCAGCTTCCTAATTGAAATGGAAACTGAAGTGACTGATAAGGAACCTTCTAGTTAGGTAGAAACTCCACCGCATAAATAGAGCTTTTAAGCTGGAGACTGAACTCAAATGATTCCAGTAGAGTTTGGTGTTAGCATGTTGCTAAGCTAGCAACACAACACTCAATATTTGACACGATACTAAGTATATAAATTCATAGCACGTAAAATGTTGAGTAAAATTCTCCATTTTTAGTTGGATTGAAATTATATATTGATAGGCTACTTGAATGAAATATTTATTGACAATTAATTCATCATTTAGTATGCTAAATGATTCCAGTAGAGTTTGGTGTTAGCATGTTGCTAAGCTAGCAACACAACACTCAATATTTGACACGATACTAAGTATATAAATTCAATAGCACGTAAAATGTTGAGTAAAATTCTCCATTTTTAGTTGGATTGAAATTATATATTGATAGGCTACTTGAATTAAATATTTATTGTCAATTAATTCATCATTTAGTATACTTAATTGAGAGAAAGCCTTTAATGCCTTAAATAGAGCTTTTCAGAAGAAGTACACTTAGAGTACACTACAGTTGATCCAAATAGAGTCTGGCGTTAGCATGTCGCTAAGCTAACAACACAATGCTCTAATATACAATTCCTTTAGTTTTAGTTAGATTTAACGTAAAATATAAGTCAACATTTCTTTCAGATCTCCAACCATCTTAATCATTTATTTTAAAAAAGCCTTTTCTGCAAAGGAAGTCTTTGTTTCGGGCACAGACCTATGATGCCTTAACCTAGCAAATGTTCTGCTAACGTTAGCATATCTTTCCGAATTGTTCATTCCTATCATTCTAGGATCATTTTCTACCATAAACAAAATGTTCTTTTTAACGTTCTCAGAAAAGAAAATACTTTCTAGGTAGGTTGCACACTAGATCATGTAAAACTACATTTTACTTATTTTTTATCTCATATTTAAAAAAAAAAAAAGAGCTCATTTTAATTGAGATACTTTGTGGAGTATTGGTACTTTTAAAATTTGTTAGATAGGCTATTAGAATTAGTGAATCAAAAATATATGATCACCAATTCATTGATACAGCATCAAAGTTATACATTTTGCCAAATACATTTATGTAACCTAAAATTGTTGGAAAAGATAGGTGTTGGAAAAAGTTAATGTCCATGTGATTTGTCAGAAACAAATTTTCATATTACGTTTTAGGATGTTTATATGTTTATGGATTGGCAGTATGAGATAATTAATAGCTTATAAGTTATTAAAGGGAAACATTATCCTCCCTAAACTTTTAATTAACTTCTTAAAAGTTTGAACTTTAAAGTAGAGAGACAGATGAGAGAGGAGGTCTAGTGTTTCTCCTGATTACAGACATTCAGACTTTTAATTTGAAGTCTAAACAGCTCATGTCACTACCTGTGGTGAACACCTCACTGTAAACACACTACAACCAATCCAGCTCTGAAACACATGAATGTTTCATATCTCTAAGACTCACCGTGAGAAAAAAAAGTTGTCTTGTGTAAAACCATTTGTAAATATTACGTGAAAGACCAGATGATCTTTGTTTTAACTTGTAAAGTGTAAACCATGTACAGTATTCAGTTTTTTTTTTTATAATTGTGTTTTTGTATTATTTTTAGTTCTGATTAACAATTTGATATATGCAATGTATAATGATGTACAGACTAATAACTAAACTTTCAGATGTAAAAATATTGATTTCTTCAAAATTGTAGCAATGCGGTTTCAACAACACGTTTGAGGAAAATTCTTTCTTTAAGCCTTATTTTGATGTAAACAAATAAATTTGAGAGCTAAAGTCTTTTATTACTAGTTTGTAAAATGCTAAAAAAAATAATAAATCCTGCTTGTAATAAACAAACTTCTTGCAGATGGATGTCACTTAAAGAAGTAGATTAATGTTTGTGTTTTATATTTATATATATATATATATATATATATATATATATATATATATATATATATATATATATATATATATATATATACACACTAGTTGTTTTATAAAAACAATCAGGCACTTAATGCCATTCTGATTCATTTGAACTATGAGGTCAGTGATTGGTGATTTTGAGGTTAAAAAAGTGGTTTTGCACACATCTTTTTTGTATTTTGTATTGTGTGTGTATTTGCACATTTTTTTCGTCATCAGTAAGTTAGGGTCACGTCTACAGAGCTTTTATGTGAAGAGCGACTACTTTACAACTCCATATTGACTATAACCACAGCCAACAAAGTTCTGTGTGATAAAGGGGATCTAAGAGATAAGCAAACCTGGGTAAGAACACCTGGAAGGGGTGGATCCAGCAACCATTTGACCCCGGTCTGATGACACGGGTGAAACGGGTCATACCCAACCAGAAATTAGTTGAGCCAGTTTCTCAGCTGTTATGGGAAAACACTGTTTTAACATTTTTTTTTTCTCCTTGGTAATAGTGACACAATCACCAATGATTTTTTTTTTTTTTTTTTTAACTAGTCATGGTTCTGGAAGTATTTATCCCAGTAATTATCTCCATCCACCTTATTTTTTAGGAAAGAGCAGGAGCGCCCATCTGTAAATTTAATGCATCTGTCTTCTGGTGTCATTTGCTTCCAGTTATTTTTAGCTGTACAAAACAGCTCCTAATGCTGCTTGGTATTGAAAACTGGCATTTCTTACCATATTATTTTAATGTATTGTCTTATATATTGTTATTAATTGCTGGTTTGTTATACAAACAGTTTTATACTTTTTTATTATTCTCATTATTTTTCTATGACGTCTAATAAATCGGAAATCTTGCACATTCACAGAAAACACCTTACTTCCACATTGAAAAATAAGGTGGATAGGCAACATACATTTCAAGAGATTTAAAAAATATATTTATTGAGAGTATATTTAAAATAATTATTTATGAAGATGTTTTAGGAACTTATAATTGAACTTTCTTTCATTAATAAGGATGTACTGTTTTGGGTTTTTATAACATCAGTAAATCAAAAGACAATAAGTAAGTCTGACAAATATGATAAGTCAGTGATTAAATTGGTGTTATGGCCAATAAATAACAGATATTAAAGTTCAGTACTATTTTGCTTATAAAAAGTAATAATAATGGGGTTTGTTAAAATAATTGTATCGCATTGATTAATATTGGATATATCCATTCATCCATCCGACAGTCCCTGTTTAGTTCTGTTGCTGTGATTTTCGCTTCCATCGTAACAGTGTTGTCTCTGATTTGTGGATCTCTTTTAAGGATTATGGGTAGTGTATTAATTCAAAGAGAATAGGTTATATGACATTAAAATTAGAAGTGTATTTCATCACTTAATCTAAGAGGTCATTTTGTCTTGTGACTAAAAATCAGTTTCCCTGTGGAGTACTTCCTAGCTCTTTACCTAAAAGAAGACAGTCTATTGTTAACATTTAATTTATTAGTACAAAATGAGTTCCAAAAACAGTCTTATTATATTAACTAAAAATATACAGTGTATATTTGCAGATGACTACAATAAAAACAGTATAGTATGTCAACACAACACTGAATATAAATCATGTACTTAAAATATTGCTTTTGGATCTTTGTGATGGTTTTTAAAGTGACCCATCAATCCAGCAGAATCATATTTTGTGCAAAAATAAAACAAATGTGTGTCTGTGTTCTTGTATAGATGGTTTATGAGGACACAAATGTGTATAATGACATGGGTATTGCAATGTAAACGTGGCTTAAGAGTAAATCAAATGGCTTTAGAAAACATTACATTTTTTGAAATTCAAAAAATGTAAAAGGTTTACTGTGATGGGTAGGTTTAGTGTAAGGAGATATAAAATCCAGTTTGTACAGTGTAAAAACCATTACGCCTATGGAGAGTCCCTGTAAACCATATATACGTGTATGTGTGTGTGTGGTCCCGGTAAATCCTACGTTTGTGGACAATGTCCCCACAAAGATAGCTATATCTGAAATCCTTGTTCTGGTGGGGATATTTTTTGGGGATGTTTTGGGGATAATTTTTGTTGAGCATATTCCTTGCCCTGTTTTCTTCATGGGGTTTTTGGTCCCCATGAAGAAAACAGCTTATACATCATCACTTATAAGTTTGTGTTGGTTCCATTAGCCCAGTCTCCTGTGTCAAACAGATGTGACACGACGTAATCGCCGTATTGTCCATCAATCAGTTTGGCGGCATTGCTTTTGGCAAACCAGCAGTCTACTATCTGCTTTCCGGAGTAGATTCGTCTGCTCTTCTTTATGACAGCGACAGTACGGTCCTTCACCTTTAGAGCGGGGGAACTGGGTACAGTAATATTTTCCCCTAGTGTTTCCCGTGAGCTGTTTTCTCTGGCCATGCTGAAGTTTCCAGGAAGCTGTGTCAATCCAATATCTTCATACAGGAACTGGCCTGTAAACACAGAAATATTTCTCTTTTAGTATTTATAAAATACCTTTGCAACAGTACAACAGATGGTTAATGTTGACACATGTGTATAATGACATGGGTATTACAATGTAAACATGGTTTAATGTGAAGGCCTTTCCAAAAGGTAGGTAACAGCTTATTCTGCCTCTCAAGATAAGTAGTTTTGGCCTCATCTACAGTAAAAGGTGCAGTCACATTAGCAAAATTTCAGCGAGATTTTGCAGGCAAACAAGGTACACTGTCCTTCGTCACGAGTGTAACAATGTTTGAAGCTCATCTCACAGAAGTCAAACCACACTTTCAAGTCAAGTAGCTTTCGCGTGACCAAGTTGAACATTAGCAAAATCTGCGTAGGGAAGTTTTTCGCCATCATGCAATATTGCAAGAGTTTCTAATGAAATGACTGGATTTCGCCCACAACATTTTGCTGAGCAGTAGTGTAATGAATGGGTGAGTCAGCGAATGAGATCCAAATGCAGGCTTTATTAAAGCATAGAATGGTGTAACAGGTAGGGTCAACAGGTAGCAAACAGGGATGTAGGAGATAAGGCAGAGATGTAAACAGTACACAGGCGGGTAGGTCGTAGGCAGGCGGCAGGCAAGCAATAGTCCAGTAATCCAGAGCAGTAAATCCAATAAGGTCGGCAGCAAACAATCAAGAAACTGAACAGACATGCAGAAAACAAGACCAGGAAAAACAAGACAGGGAATAAACACTCGGAACTGACAGGATAACCAAAATCAAGACTTCGCAGTTGGTGTGGTGTGAGAATGGTGCTTATAAGGGGTAGGTGATGTGTTTCAGGTGTGTGTGTAATCAATGACTGTTGAATGAGGTCCAGCTGGTGCGGTGATCAGTGAATGAGTACGGGGCTTATGGGAGATGTAGTCCTATATGAATGAATGAGAGTGTGAGTGTGTGAGAGAGTCCATAGTGAAGTGCCCTCTAGTGTTTATAGTGGGCACTTCAACTGACAATCATGACAAACAGTAAATGAAAATGTTAAAAAAAGTTGACTAATTCCAATTGACTATTTTATTTAATGTACTATGTATTTAGAGTATCACATTGTTAGCTTAACAACATGCGAACTTTATTGGAATCGCATACATTTTTAAGGATATCTTTTAGACTTGAAGACAGACCTACTGTGTGCTATAATGTTGTTAATAAATGGTATATTTCTCCATTATTTTTAATTTATACATTAGGAATGATAAATGGGATTATGGGATTGTATTTTTTTCCCCGGCTTTGAAGGGAATATTCTGATACCTTTGTCTTTTTGCCCAATTTTCAAATACTTTTTTGTTTCATATCAAAGTTTGTAATGTGATTCACCTTGTAGCTGGTTGGTTTGATTAATTGGTTATCACTCTTTAACAAAAACTTTTTTATTTACTTATATATTTTTAGAAAAATACTTCCTACACCAAGGCCATTGAAAATGTGGGCACGCACTGTTGTGCACTATGTTGTGAATTGAGTCTCCATTATATTGGTCTTAACTGGTTTATCTAGTTTCCCAAAATAACATGCTGGTGTTTAGCTGATCGAGTTAGCTAGTCTTTGAGCCTGACCAGTTGCCAAGTGCTAAAAAAGCCCTCTAAAACCAGTATAACAGTTTGACTAGGCTGGGACACCAGTTGACCACCTTGCCTAGGCAGTAAGGTAGCTCACTAAATTAGACAACAATGTGTGTATTTGTGCTTACCAAGCAACCCGTGTGTATCCTTGCTTAATCCTTTGCTGTTAGCAATGTAAAATCCCAGGTGATCTCGCTGATAGGGTGCTGGATTTTTGTAATGGTGGAATAAGATGACAAATTGGATAGTTCCTTGGATGGTTACAGTCAGGTTTGTGTTAGCAATAAGGACCACACCAAGGTTGGTGGTTTCAACTGAAATGCTGGAGCTGGATGGAAGGATCATCCGCTCACGGTTGTCCAGTATGACCTTTTGTGGGGTCACCTCAATGTAGGAGCGCCTCGGCTTATCGGCTACTATAGTTATGGTCCTGAAATATGTCCTCTGTTCTTTATGACTGCCGGCTGGGGCTGGAGCACCAATCAGCTCACCGTTCACTGTCACGCCTAATGGGGACGAATATACACACATTTATGGTAAACTTCCAAAATTAAGACTCAATAAGCACTAAATGTAAGAAACATTGGCTTTGGTGAGTAAAGTAGTTGATGAGCATTAACTGATAAAATAATACATGTTTTATGGGTTTACACGACAACAATGCACTAATAACTGAAAAGTATTCCTTTGCATTTTTCACATCGTTAAAACAATCCCCTTTCACACGGATCTGCAAAACCGATTAAAAACACTGAGTTATGCATATCAGGCCAGTAGTTGGTGACGTCACTTTTTAAACAAACACTAGGCGCCTATAGAATGAACATGTAATGTGCATGACATCACCTTTTTCACAAAACTTGCACTTTGAAACCCGTTTTCAAGGCCCCAAAAGTCATTGTTGTGTAAATGAACAGCCAAAAAACTTAAAACGTTTTCCGGTTTCAGTTGAAAATGATGTTGCGTAAACGGCCCCTGAATCTCTATATAAGACTGATTTTAATTTAAATCTGACATAAGTATTTATGAACAAATTAAATCAAAGAGATTTATAGCCCACTGAAGTAATTAGGCAATATTAAATAATTGGATTGGGCATTGTTATTTAACTGAAGCCAAAGAAAATTATTAAAATGATTATAAAAGCTAATTTTTTTCTACCCTACCCAATTTTAATTAAACATATATATATATATATATATATATATATATATATATATATTTTTTTTTTATTTTTTTTGCATTTACGGGTTACACAAGTTTCAAACAATAACTTTAAATATTAAATATTAAATTACAAATATTACAAATCTTAAATTGAATAATGCAAAGCTCACTAATACGCAAATACTTCCAATACTTTCTTAACAAAAACAAACCTTGTTTACCTGAGTATTTATGGTCAGTCACCAGTCGGATGATATGTCCTGGCTCCCCATTAATGTTGAAACACACAGTCAGTTTACTGTGAGGAATCTCCACCACAAAATGAGGGTCGCCATCAGCTAAAGACAGATAAAAAAGATTGTGTGTCAGGGTTATATCCGTTTATTCTGTTCTCGATCTCGCCATTTGTCATGTGTTCCTTGTTTTGAGTTCCCCAGTCCTTTCAATTGTGTCATGTGGTCTTTGTTTTGATTTCCCATTTGTCATTAGTTGTCATTGTCACCATTATTAGTTCATTTACGTCAGCTGTGTCTTGTCAGTGATTATGTTTGTCACCTGTGCCCTGCTCATTATCCCCATGTGTTTCTGTGTATATATACCCTCTGTGTCAGTCCAGTCCTGGCTCGTTGTTAAAGCTATGTGCTTGTGTTGTGATATCATCCTGTCTGTATTCTGATCCTGTTTTGTAAATAAACCACTTTAAATTGAGAAGGCTGCACACAACCAGCACGTTACATTGTGTAGGGTCACTGTGATTTTGCTAAGTAAGACATGTTCCTGGATCGACCTATATTGTTGATCCTGGAATCTAGGATTCAGTCCTAACCCTACCCATAACTTACCCCTATAATCAGATGCAAATGATTGGTGAATAATGTTTCGTGTTACGTATGTAACCATGGCTCCCATAACAACTCTAAGTGAAACCAGACCTAACTACGTCCAACACCCTGGAGAGCTTACCAAGCCTAACTACTTGATATAGCTATCCGGGAGGACCTCTGAGCAGTGGAGGCCTCTAATCAGCATCCATGGTGGGTCAGATAGAGCCTAATGACTCGGCACTACAGTCTGGTCAAGCACTGAGGATGGAAGCCTCAGCATGACAGCTCTCTAAAGTGAGAGGAGGCCTAACTACATCCAACACCCAGGACAGCTTACCAAGGAGGCCACCAAAAAGCCTAACTACCTGATATAGCTATCCGTACGGAGCTCTGAGGACCGGAGGCCTCTATAAAACCACTCTCTATGGCAAGAAAAGGCCAAACAATGCTCAAAGTAGAGGCAGTAACTAAGGAGGCTCTGAGAGCGAGCCTAACAACTCGGTAAACTTCCAGGTGCCAGACAGCATATTCACAACCATCCACCTGAGCTGAACCATCAGTAAGGCAGATGTTGATATTAATGACATACTGCCGGAAACATCATCCTTCCAGCTTCAGGGCTTCACACCTCCTCCACGCTCTACCCCCCTGAAAGAGGAGGAACACGAGAGGCAGCGCTCACCTTCTGATCTTATCTGCGATCCTCTGACCTGGACAAGTCAGACCCCTTAGAGGCTTGAGATGCAGGCCTGGGCCAGCGTGGTATGAAGGTCTTAACCTGCAGAGCGTGCCTTCATCTCCCTAAACTTCCCGACCACCGTTTCAACAGATATGCCGAAAAGTTCAGAAGGCGGAACCAGCACATCGAGGAGAAAGTTTTTCCCAGAAATGTCTTTCTGTGGCCACTATAGCCACAATAGATCGACCAATCGCGGCAGCAGTTTGTTTCCATTTATTCATTTGACAGACGCTTTTATCCAAAGCGACTTACAAGGGGAGCAATTAGGGGTTTCGTGCCTTGCTCAAGGGCACCTTAGTCATGGTATCAAAGGTGGAGAGAGTGCTGTTCATTCACAATCCCCACCTTTAATTCCTGTCAGCGTGGGAATCAAACCAGCAACCTTCAGGTTAAAAGCCCGACTCCCTCACCATTAGGCCACGAAGGTTTAGTGGCACAGAGACCCAAATCCGTGGTGCAGCGCAGCTCCTCTTCCGTCTTGGGGGGAGCCCCTGACCTTGGTCCAGGTCCTTCAGCAGGTCTGCTTGGTAGGCTTGCGAAGCAGCAATTGTGTGCAAAGCTGCACCAATCTGACCTGCTGCCGCATATGCTCTGCCATTTAAGCGAGATTCAACACGTAGTGGCTTAGTTGGCAGAGACGGAGCCTTAAATGTGAGAGATGGCTGGCCAGACGATAGCCAGATAGACGCATCTTCATGCTCAACAGTCTCGTCCTGCTCATCTTAGCTCAAACCCAGGATCAGACAATGTGAGCGATAAGACATCATCCTGATCCAGCAGCTCGCCCTTGTCAGCCACCAAAGAATCAGAAATATAACACACCTTTCTCAAATTCATCGGCCAGCTCCATCTGTGAGCCAGAGGATTTCACCCCCCTCAATGACTGAGTGTGCATGCTCCTCACCAAGGAACATAACGCCCATTTCATGTGTTATCAGGTGTCAGATAGTGCTGACACGGATGAACACACTTTCTAAAGCTCTTAGCACTTGTGCTAGCCATAATCATTGACTTAGACACACGTTTCAACAAACAGACTCCTGAAGACAAGAAGAGGATGACGTTTTTCACTGGTGCCCTTTTATACTCACGGTCTCACCTGTAGTGACATCATCGGCTGTCGCTGGCCAATGTCAAGTTCATTGTCGTGTTTAGACACATGATTCAGACACAAGCATGCCGGAGGCAATCCCCATAGTGCCCTCTATGGGACCCAGCATCTCGTTCCCATTCGAAAGGGAACACTGATGTTGCAACACATAATCCTGGTTGTTAGCCTAAACTTGGCATAAACTGCAAATTTGTCCCTCTTGAAGGAGACATGGTTGACTTGAAAACATTTTGACTTGAAAATGGAACATTTGTAGAACATTGAATGAATATAGGACCCCCCCCTTTTTTTTGTTGCATGAAAATAAATGAAATTATGCAATCTTGTTGGTGATGTGCAATCCAAACTACCCCTGTGAATTCTCTCATTTAAGTGAGGTTCTACTTATTGCAACATTTTATGAGATCACAAATCATGCTAACAGAAAAGTGGCTTTGCAAAGCTTTCAGATTTAACTTGAATAGAGGGCAGTTCTACTCATCTGATAAATGCATGTAACAGATTTTCTTAGTGAGCACGGCAGACTGCGTTTAACCCCTCATTCAGATGTACTGTGCATACCACAAAATGACACACACACTTACATACTTGGCTCGTAATATTAATGCTTGCCAGGGTGTTGTTGCTCTAAGGTGTTGTTGCTGCATCCGAATTTGCGAACTGAGGTACTACATTTGAATTTGAATTTACTTATCGACCATTACAAAAATACATTCTATATAGTATGAATAAGGGTAGTATGAATGAAGTTTAGATGTACTGCAACTGCCAAGTTGTTATGTTCACGTGACCTATCAGCCTCAGTTGCGTCAATGCACTACCATTCATAAATCCTATCCCGTGGCCGCATGGGATAGTAAAGTGTCGACTGAATGCACACTTCAGAATCTGGGCAGAAGTAGTAGGTCATCTGGGTACTGTTTTTCGAATACTATTTATTCGGACATACTCTTCTGGCGTACTATTTTTCCCATACTATATAGTAGGGAAGTATTCGATTTCAGATGCAGCATGAGTGATTTAGTGCATTGTTACAGTTGCTATGGTGTTGCTAGGTGGTTTCTAGGTTGCTTAGATGGTTGTTTACTGGTCTAAGTAAAAAAAACATTTTTTACATTTTGTGTTGTTAGCATTACTGGTACCTTTTAATTTTCAGTTTTATTTATCAACATAATTATATATATATATAATATATATATATATATATATATATATATATATATATATATATATACATATATATATATATATATATATATATATATATATGAATCTGAAAATGAAATGAAAAAGGATCTCACTTGTAAGTCGCTTTGGATAAAAGCATCTGCTAAATGATTAAATGTAAATATGTAAGGATGCGCAATTTAAGCTCTAATACATACCCTTAGTACAAAGAGTGAAGAATGAGTTACACCCTGAAGTTGACTTCTTAAGGGTTTGTTTAAGTCTTGCCTTTTTCTATAAGCCCCCCAAACACAGGCATGCGAATTAGAGCGTGTACACAACTCTCAGTAGCAATTAACTGCCCTCTGATGAAGCCCCTTTACCTGAACGCAACAAATTACAAGCCACACAGTCCATGTGAACAGACACTACTGCCGCTTTCAACTACACTCACACACATTCACACTGAAATGCAAAGCAGATGTAGAAAAATGGAGAAATACCGGATGTTTTGGATAAGGTGACAGTCTTTTTGGAGAGTTTGTTGACGCCACCTGGAGATAAATGGAAAACAGTCAAATCGTCATGGATTGTTTGAGTCACCTCAATATTTTCAAGACCGATTGTGTAATGACAATCATAAAGACCCTAAATCTGATCTAAAACAAATGTTTTGCTTGCGGTCCAATTTAAATAAACACACTTGTTGCTTTGGCGACTGGAGAAATCGGCTTGGGCGGTTCATTTCTGTGCAGGCTCTGGGGTGTTAAACTGTTGTCATCTTCTGACAGCTGATTGGTTGACTCGGGAGGAGCCTCTGTGGCCTCTGCCTCTGTCTGTGCTACAGTCCCATCGGCCAGCACTTGTGGTTTCTCCACTATTATTTGAGTGAGTGGCGTGAGGAAATTATATGTTAACGAAAGATTTGTAGCATGCTGTGTGTAGTTTTCCCGCTCTCCGTTCGTCTGGCTTCGCATTCGTCCTTTTAGACTGTCTTTAACACTCAGATATCCCCACAGTCGCTCCACATAACCGTCCGCCTTCGGACCCGCCTCTGCTTCCGCCAGCCGTCGTTCGGTTTCCTGTTCTTGTGTATGTAGTGACACATCTTTCTCCAGCACAATGCTCCTCTCACTGTTGCTGGCGGTCACCTGAACGTGGAGCAAGTCTGAGCTGCGATTGGTCAGTTTTCCGGCTACAATGAGCTCAGAGCCGTTGAAGTAGTTTGTGAAAAGGTTCTGGGTGATGTATTCCACAGCATCCTCAGAGTATTCCACCCGGATGTCGGATAACAGCGGAGTGCCAATCTCATCATAGAAGCTGTGGAGAGATAGTAGGTAAAAGATAGGAGAGAAGACAGAAAGAGTAGAGGCAGAAAGGAATAATAAGGTTAAAATGCCATAGTGTTGCTTCAGATTATGGGTTAATAAGTCATGTATTCTTTATGTTAAACTTGTTGAACTTTTAGAGTGGGGCCCATTGTTAAGCCTTATGTACATATTTCTGACTTCCAATGGCACCTCATGTCACTTTTGACCTTTTACCTGGACTTTAAGGGGGGCTTTTTTTGTCACAAAACACCACATAACATACTTGCCCCATAATGTTAATGGTTGCCAGCAGGGCCTAAAACTAACTTTTTGCTAATGGCCAGTGACTTAAGAAAATTTACCGGCCATGAATATTTTTTTTACCAGCAATGAAAAAAAAATTAGATACCAGTGAAAATTCAATATTTTCAGATAGGCTACAGAAATGTAATAAACTAATCAAAATAAAACTGCATAGTCTTCAATGTATAAATTAAATATAGACTAATCCTTATTAAAGTTACAAAAGTGAGTAATGTTTCTTTCTTTTGTTGTTTGAGTAACATTTAGGACAGGAGGCAGCAGGTTTATTAGGCTGCTGTCACTTTAAGAGGGAATACACGAATCCAATATACTTATACACATGCGTTTTCTTTCTCAACGGTTTATGTTCACTTAAGACATAACTGACCATGTTTATGAGGATACTCGCCAATACAAGCATTTTAAGTGAAAGAAGACATGAAATACGTACTTTCGCATCGTCTTGCGCATAAATATTTCATTTTGCAAGGCTTAAATTTGACGATGCCGCACCAGCCCCTCAATTGTCCCAATGTCATTCATGTGTGTTCACGTTCATGTACTCACAACATTGCATTGCTAAAATTGATACTGTTTCATGTACTCGCCAACACCAATTTTTACATGCATTTGGCGCTTGGCGAGTGTTCATTTTAGGCCCTGAATGGTTTCTAGGGAGGTTACTTACTAGCCCAAGTCAAAAGAGCCCACCTCCTTGTTTTTTTTTGTTTTGTTTCACAGTTTGCAACATGTTTTGCTTTTATTTTGTTAGCATTACTTGCATTTTTTACTTCTATGCACCATTGTGTTGCCATGTGCATAGCAAAGATTGTAAGATTTCTTAAGGCTTTATTCAGATTATCTATTATTAATACTTTAAAATAATCACGAACTATCAGTGAACAAAAGCATTAATAAATGTACTAGTTTAATGCTAAATAAATAGATATTATATATATAATATATATATATATATATATATATATATATATATACATATATACTGTAAACATACATACAGTATATATATATATATATATAGTATATACTAATTTAATAGATATCATTGAGTAATCATGTTCATTCATAATACATGAACTTATATTAACTTGAAAAGTGTATTAGTGTAGAAATGAACATAAGAACCAAGATTAATAAATGCTGTAAAAGTTTTGTTCATTGTTATTTCAAGTTAGCTACTGCAAAGTAAGGGATAATGTGAAGTCAGCTGGTCATTATCACATTTACATTTTTCATCATTTAGCAGACGCTTTTATCCAAAGCGACTTACAAGGGGAGCAATTAGGGGTTAGATTCCTTGCTCAAGAGCACCTTAGTCATGGTATCGAAGGTGGAGAGAGTGCTGTTTATTCACAATCCCCACTTTCAATTCCTGCCAGCATGGGAATCAAACCGGCAACCTTCAGATTACAAGCCTAAATCCCTCACCACTAGGCCACTACCCCACACAAAATAAGTGGTTTATTTTACATGTATTTTATTTCTCAAATCTAATTTGCGCTTGTGTATACATATATTCAAATGGGGTGCAAAAACAAAAAATTTTCGCCAAGTTTGTCATGGAATTGTTGTGCGTCACAACCGATCCTGAAATGCCAATTTGTTCCTCAAAAGCAAACGTTTAGAATAACATGAGCATGAGTAAATGATGAATATTTTATTTTCGCCTGAACTTACACTTTAATTAAATTAGTTCACAAACATGTAAAAACATTTTGTTAATGGTGACAGCATGCTCCTCACCCTTTGAGCATGACGCTGGCATCTGCGTCCTCTGGGATTCTCCTCATGGTTCCACAATTCTCCAGGGACATCCTCTCCAGAAGCCTGTAGTCCACGTCATCACCCATCCCAATGGTAAAGAGGCAGAACTTCTCCTGCACTGCTGTTTTGGTGTTGCCAATGATGGTTGGACTCTGAACCACGCCCACTGTGGGCCGTCCGTCTGTCAGGAAGATGATGAGTGACACACTGTTGTGATGGGACTCTTCCTTGCTGGACAAGTAGTCCCTGAGCAATGCCGAGCCTGTCTGAATTCCACCGTTGATGTCAGTGCCTGAGAAATTTTAAATAAAAGACCGTTTAGAATATTTAATATCTTCATGCTCCATATTTACTTTTAGCAGATAGAGCTGGGCAATAATACACTTTACATTTTGTGACAATTCAAACAATCAAGCAGTTGAGATTTGCTATTTAGTGTATATATATCACCCTATGTGAATATATGTATGCAGATAAAGTTGGATATACTTATATATCCAACTTTATTTAATTAGCTGGATGATAAAATAGTTTTATTTTATGATGAGATTAGCTATATATCGCTTTATGAGAGTGTACTTTATGTGCTTCTATAACTTTGGATATATAGTATAACAATAGTTCATTGACATCACATTTGTTAAGCTCCAAAAAGGACAAAAACACAATAAAAGTAGTGCATTCATTTTGTGCACTCGTACATTTATGATGTGACACTGTTTGTTTTATGTCCTATATTAATTTATTCACTATTAATTTATAATTAATTGACTTCAATACGTCATTTATGATAAAAGTGTTTTAATTTCTTTTCAGAGCATTGTGTAAAATTAAGAGTATTTGGGTCAGTGTTATTTTAGTATTTATATATTATTTTAGTATTTATATTTTCAGTTTTTCTTTACATTTTGGTTAAAGTTTTAGTAAATTTAGTAAATATTTATTTCAGTTAACAAAAACAACATAACATTTTTAGGTGGACTGTTCCTTTAAATTATTTAATAGGATTAATGTTGTTTAAATGTGTCACAGGGAGTCTTTAGGAGTGTGTAATATTTTCTACCTCCAGTGGGTGAGATCATGTAGATGAACTTCTTGGCATCACGTATATTGTTGGGTGTGACGGGCACCAGTTTGCCCGGCTGCCAAACACGGATGCGATTGGAAAAAGTGACAAAATTGAAGTGATCGCTGGGCCGCAGCTCGCGTAGGATCGTGAACAGAGCTTCTTTGGTCTGTGAAAGATATTAAAAAGAACTATTGAACTCTGTCATTTTGCTATGAGATGGGTGTGTGTATCTGTGTGTCCAACTATGAGATCACAAAAACCAGCTGGGGGAAAGAAAAGTGGCACAATATCATTCCCTCTTTGAGAGAACAACACACTGCAACACATGAAATGCTGAATATAAATTGCTTCAATCTGTGTTGATGACAGAGTATGTTACCTGTCTGATTTTAGTTCCAACCATGGAGGCGCTGGAATCAATCACAAATACTACATTTTTTGGCACGACAGGCAGGTCTCTGGGGGCAAAATAGTGCACAAAATGTCCATCTAGCACCTGAAAGAAAGCAGATAGTTTTACAGCCTTTCGATCATTGTAATGTATGTGTGTAGACAAGAAAGCAATGAGATCAGTGAAGTGGAGGAGTTTAAAGTCTTCAGTGACTTCATCATATTCTGAACTCAAAACTGTTGGGAGAGAAGGAAAGGCATAATAAAATAAAATGGAACGGAAGCCAAAAAACTCCAAAAAATATGGACACCACATGGATAAATACAATAAATAACACAAAAAATGTAATGATTATTATTAAATATTTATATATTTTATATTATACATATATTAATACACTTAATGTATTTTGTTTTATATTATTTTATTTGAATCCACCAGAGTGTCCAGCATAATACATTTTTATGCACTACAGCTTATCTATAGATAAAATAGCAAGAACACATAAACTATTTCTAATTTGGCCAGAGGAGAACTGGCCCCCCTGACAGAGCCTGGCTTCTCCCAAGGTTTTTTTCTCCAATTTTGTCACCTGTTAGAGTTTTGGTTTCTTGCCGATGTTGCCTTTGGCTTCCTTAGCTGGAAGACACTTGACTTGATACTCAACAATGTTTTTGATCTGCCTGCATTGACACCATTATATGTGAACTGAACTGAGCTGGACGATTACATTCTCCACTGCTGATATACAGATAAATTAACTAAATTAATAACCATTGATTTTTACAATGGCGTGAATCAATACTGAGTTTATTTAAGCTGGACAATGACACCATTTTCTTTGGGAGCTGCTGTGCAGCCAAAAATTATTTGCCAATTATTAATATAAAGCTGCTTTGACACAATTTGCATTGTAACAAGCGCTAAATAAATAAATGTGACTTGACTCGACTAATTTGAGGCATGTGTTTCTATGGAAATGTATGTAAATTATGTTAATAATATGGACATATTGTGTGTATGTGTACCTGTATATCGCCGATGCCAGTTTCTCTGTCTACATCATAGCGCACCACAAATTCTCCCAGCATGCCATTGATGGCAATTTTGGCTTGTTGGGCAATGTTGGGAGTGAAGCTGATCTTGCAAAAGGTTTCGTTTTGTTTGACTACTGTGGAAACTGGTGGTCCTATTTTACCTGGGGCAGAAAAAGATGTAAACAATGGTAATTATTCTACTATTTTATGTTTAATAACTTGGACTAACCTGTCACAAAATCTTATATATATATATATATATATATATATATATTTTTTTTTTTTTTTTTTTTTTTTTTTTTTTAAATCAGTCTTGGCTCTTCTAAAGCTGAGAAAGCGGGGGAAAAAATGTAACTGGAAATTGTGCCATCTATCTTGCAGTTTTTGAGGCTAAATTTTGCAATATTGTCAAATATTTTAAACCATACCAGTGACAGCACATCTAAATACACACTCAAGAATCAAATTGGATACAGCTGGTTACCATCTGCTTTCCCATTGCCATTGGAAGCTTGAGTTTTGCCATTTCGTAGGGGTAAGACTTCAAGGTAAGTGATGCGGGAGTGCTCCACAATAGTAACGCCTACGCTGAGTCTGCTGACCAATTGCATTGGCTTAACACTGGTCACATGCTCGTAATGGCCCAATCGTCTCTGCAGCAGCTCTTCGTAGGTCAGGAGGAACACAGCACGGTTACGTCCAGGAATAGTGACCGCCATTCGAAAAACCTCCATCCCACCCTCACTAACAGGGAGAGAAGAAAACATTACTCGGGAAAATTAACTTCTTGCCAAAGGAATCTGTTACATGGTTTGCCAAACCACATTACGATTTTTGTGTGTGTGTGGGGGGGGGGGGATATATCAGATTTCTCAGTATCTTCCATATTTCTCATTCACTCACAAGCAAATGAAATACACATGTAAGAATTTGAATAATAACAGGCTAAAACTTCGCCTCGCTTCTTGTAGATAGTGAATGATAACACTATGAAAATACACAATGCATTCTCTATTTTGCCACATGGGGTGCTACAGCAAGTATAAGCAAACTGTCTTCTTCTATGGTCACTTTTCTCTTTTTAGTAAGACTGTTGTCATGGCAGCAGAGAATCTTAGTTGGCAGGTTGGTTAAACGTTTTGCTATCTGAATCATAATGCGTTCAATTTAATGGTACAGACATTTTATGTTTACTCGCTATCTTCACCTCGGCTCTGGTGTGTCCTTGTTTTTCTTGCCATTGTTTTCTCCTCCTTCCTTCTTCACTTTTGCCTTCACCTGGCTGGGAAAGACTCGTCCTCCCACAATCCTGTGCCACCATTCCAACAGCATGAAATGAGAATTTTTATTAGTGCCATGGAAACTACAAGAAGTTGCCACAAGTGGCGTATAAATATTTCTTGTGGTTAATCATAGTCTAAACTCTCTCAGGCCCTTCAATAACCTCTCTCAAGAACTATTGAAGTCAATGACCACCCAATGATAAATTTATCCATAAACAACTCATTTGCAATTGAAAAATTTAGTGTATTATCCACCTTTTAGTGATTAAGCTGTTATTCTAGTTATTCACCAATAGCAACGGATGAATCAGAAGTCACATTCACAGAAAACAGCTGACTTCCACGTTGCAAAATAAAGTGGAAAGACCTTCTAGACTCATTCTCAGGGTCATACTCAAGAATATTTTTTATGGTCAAGCAACTTGATGATGTCAGATCAAACTGTTATACTGGTAATGTCTTCTTTGAGTGGCCCATGAGACATTTCATTTACTAGAAAACAAATAGTTATGGTTTGCCAATGATGTATGAATTTCCACACTTACATAGTAAAGTTGGAGATGTATGCAGCAGTGGGGATGTGGAACTGAAAGACCCCCTGAGTGGCAGCCGAGTGTCTGTTAAGCATGCTACAGGACACCGCAGTGAAGGCATAGCGGGAAATGATGGTGGTCTGGACCGATAGCTCCTGAATGTGAGGTTTCGTTTCCTGGCAGATGAGAGCAAGATATGACCATCATTAAAATATAGATGAGTATTTCGAATAGTTGCTCTGAAAACGTGTGTGATGTAGCAAAGTGCTTTGCCTAAAGATCTGGGCTGATTATCAAATAACTGTTGGATCAAGTCCCCCCCCCCCCCCGCCCATTGTTAAAGAGACAGCGAAGCGTGTAGTCACACTATATGGGTTATCGGTTGGGGAGTAACGAAATACAAGTAACTTAGTTACGTATTTAAAATACAAAATTTGAGTTACAGTTACTTTTTAAAAAGGTGGTAATCAGATTACAGTTACATCTGAAAAGTATTTTAGATTACCAAAGTGATTACTTTGAATTTTAATGTCATTTAAACAGCAATTGGTGATTCTCTGACTCTGATAGTCTGAAAAAGTGGAGTTAAGTTTCATCAACATTTTAATACTTTTAAGAGGGATCATATAAATGTTGTTATTTTTATTTAGTACTGTCCTGAACAAGACAAAATGACTGAATTTATTAAAAAAATGTCAACTGTCAACTTCACTGTTCTGTCATGACCTGGATGATCCACGACTGTTTTCATGTTTTGTGATAGTTGTTTGATAGTTGTAGTTCATTTTATAATTGTAAAAAAGGTCACTGCAACTTTTTCTCAAAATTATGACTTCTTTTTCTCAGAATTGCGAGATTTAAACTCACAATTGCAAGTTTTTCTCAATATTGCAAGTTTATATCTCATAATTCTGACTTTTCTCAATATTGTCAGTTTATATCTCATAATTCTGACTTTTCTCAATATTGTCAGTTTATATCTCATAATTCTGACTTTTCTCAATATTGTGAGTTTCTATCTCATAATTCTGACTTTTCTCAATATTGTCAATTTATATCTCATATTTTTAACTTTTCTCAATATTGCGAGTTTATATCTCATAATTCTGACTTTTCTCAATATTGTGAGTTTATATCTCATAATTCTGACTTTTCTCAATATTGTCAGTTTATATCTCATAATTCTGACTTTTCTCAATATTGCGAGTTTATATCTCATAATTCTGACTTTTCTCAATATTGTGAGTTTATATCTCATAATTCTGACTTTTCTCAATATTGCGAGTTTATATCTCATAATTCTGACTTTTCTCAATATTGTCAATTTATATCTCATATTTTTGACTTTTCTCAATATTGTGAGTTTATATCTCATAATTCTGACTTTTCTCAATATTGCGAGTTTATATCTCATAATACTAACTTTATAACTCGCAATTGCAACTTTGTATCACACAATTCTGAGGGAAAAAGTCAGAATTGTGAGATAAAAACTTGCAATTACCTTTTTTTGTGTTTCTTCCACACTTATTAGTATTCCAAAGTATTCTAAAGTATTTAGATTAAGTTACTAAACTTGAGTAATGTAACGAAATACGTTACAAATTACTTTTTAAAGTATGTATTTTGTAATCTGTAGTGAAATACATTTTAAAAGTAACCTACCCAGCCCTGGTTATCACAATCTAACAATTTTATTCGCAAATGTTAAATGACAGGTATCATTCGAATCACACTTTTGTTCAATTTGATATATTATATATTTAAACATTTTATCTCCTACCTACACAACATGATTTAGCAGAAGAGGAGGATTGAAACATAAGAATGGGACAATATGACAGGCTCAAACAATTGTTAGAGTGATTACATTGTATTTTCTGTTCTGAATAAATTAATGTACAGAATTTTAACTGTCCTTGTTTTTCATTGTTGTTACAGTCACCACCTATCAACAGCATTCTTTGAAGTTGACAATAGTTCACAATAGAGATACGCTGTAGATGTCTAACCTATTCTGCTTTAAAGCAGACAAATATGAGAATACAGAGATAGATAGGGAATAAAAACTACAAAGTTACAGATGTTGAAAGAGTGTCTCAACACGGTAAACCGCTAAATAACAAATAAAGCGCGCGCCCGCGTTAAGTATTGACAGTTGCTGGCTATAATATATTAAATGCAAACTTATTAAATTCAATGAATATTTCCTAAAGCAAAATGATGGGACTGTTTTACAGTCACAAAAATCCGATGGAGAAAGCGCGGGTGTCGCGCGCCTTTACCTTAGTTAGTAGCGTTTTCACCTGCCGCGGGATCCTGAGGGGAGCCTGAAGACAAACATAAGACTCATGACTATTCATGACGATGTTTTTAAATATGAAATGCAAGAAAAATATCCTACAGCGTTTGAATCCATGTCAGAAGTCATGTATTCTTCTTCTTCAAAGTCCACATCCTCTGAAAATTCAGTTTCCTCAGTTTGGCACTGAAAAACCGGACACAAATACAAGACGAGAACTATGAGCAGCATCTTAAGATAGGCTGTGGTTGTCCTCCACTGGCTGGTCGCTAGAGCTGGTCTGGTGTACTTCAGTGGTCGTGGAGTGCGTCACACCCATCCGAAGACATGAAGTGTTTGGGAGTGAGCTCCAGTGTTTTAGGTGTCTAGACACTTGCGACATTGTCACTCATTTGTCTCTGGCACCTATAGTAGGGCACATTGCACAAATGAAATAGCATGAACTGCCAAGGATGTCAATCATTTTAATGTCGTGCACACATTGGTCTTTATCAACCTCCATAATCAATTGCCTATGTGTACTTTTGATGTCATTAAATGCGAACAAACGTTGTAAAGACTTCACTTGAGAGTTTTAATGCAATTTACTCTCACTATTACTTTTACAACAAATTATTTTTCTCTTAGTATGATGATTTAGGGTTGGGCAGGCTTAGTATCTTTAAAATATAATAAAAAAGCTTTCATATTTGACTGAATTTATCCTATAATTGATCGTGTTTTATTATGTATGCTATGACACAATCTTCGCAGCTCCAGCGCAACTTCTCCAGAGCAGCAACTCCCACATTTTTCCCACAATTTGTGTGAGGCACTCAATAACCAAGCACCTATATATATGTGTGTGTGTGTGTGTGTGTATATATGAGAGCAGTTTTTTGTGTTTATTTACTGTTTATTTACCGGTTATATTAATCTCACAGAACACTATAGTCTGGCTGTCTGTCTTTATTTTTTCGTCACAATCTCAAATATAATAGTTCTTTACTGGCATCTATCCTTCCATAGACGCCTTAAATGTCCAGGGACTCTTTTCATTGCACAACAGGTTCTTGATATTGGAAAAGGTTCTTCAGATTATTAATTTCTTCACACTAAGAAAAAAATGGTCCTTTTAAGAACTGTTCCATGAAAGGTACCCAAAATGTTTTATTTTTAAGAGTGCAAGATAATAATATTACATTTTGATTAAATCATTTAATTGTATTCCTATAAGTAATTCCACTCAAACCTCAGCCTCCAAACGTGAAGTTTTCCTGTCTTTGCTGCCATCTACAGGATTCACGGGCTTTAATGAGAGAGGCTACTCACTGCAGAACCATAACCTGCAGCTCCCCCTCTCTTTACCTATATGGGCATGATGGGTGGAGCTGCATCCCCCAATCACACCCTAACCCTACCCATAACCCTATCTCTCCACCCATTAAACAGCCTAATCTCCACCCTTGAGCTTCAGAGAGGTGGAGCTGGAGGTTATTATGCTCTGCAGCGAGCACTACTTGTTTAATGATCGCATTGGGACATGTAGGTCCCTGTCAGATTGGATTTCTGCACATCTGCATTTAATCGACTTTGATTCTGGTGAGCTCCTAGTGTGTCCAGCCAACTATGGCGAGGAAGTGAGTTTGGTTTAATAATAATAATGATTAATAATTCCTTACATTTATATAGCGCTTTTTGGGTACTCAAAGCGCTATACATATGGAAGGGGGAATATCCTCAACCACCACCAATGTGCAGCATCCACCTGGAATGGCGGCAGCCATATTGCGCCAGAACACCCACGACACACCAGCTGATTGGTGGAGAGGAGACAGGGTTGAACCAGACAACTGGTTTGAACAGGGTTCATTAATGAATCTGTGCAGTTACGTTAAATGAGAGTAAGGTATGGAAGCCCGTTTCCGCCACTGAAAAAAAAGAAGAAGATTATTGCGACTTTTTATTAAAAAGTCAGAATTCTGAGTTATGAAGTCAGAATTGTGAGATAAAGTCAGAATTGTGAGATAAAAAGACAGAATTCTGAGTTATAAAGTCAGAATTGTGAGATAAAAAGTCATAATTTTGAGTTATAAAGTCAGAATTGTGAGATAAAAAGACAGAATTCTGAGTTATAAAGTCAAAATTCTGAGTTATTTAGTCAGAACTGTGAGATAAAAAGTCAGAATTCAGAGTTATAAAGTCAGAATTGTGAGATATAAAGTCAGAATTCGGAGTTATAAAGTCAGAATTCTGAGTTATTTCGTCAGAATTGTGAGATAAAAAGTCAGAATTCGGAGTTATAAAGTCAGAATTGTGAGATAAAAAGACAGAATTCTGAGTTATAAAGTCAGAATTGTGAGATAAAAAGTCAGAATTCAGTTATAAAGTCAGAATTGTGAGATAAAAAGTCAGAATTCAGAGTTATAAAGTCAGAATTGTGAGATTAAAAAGTCAGAATTCAGAGTTATAAAGTCAGAATTGTGAGATATAAAGTCAGAATTCAGAGTTATAAAGTCAGAATTGTGAGTTATAAAATCAGAATTGTGAGATAAAAAGTCAGATTTGTGAGATATAAAGTCAGAATTCTGAGTTATAAAGTCATAATTGTGAGATAAAAAGTCAGAATTCTGAGTTATAAAGTCAAAATTTTGAGTTATAAAGTCAGAATTGTGAGATAAAAAGTCAGAATTGTGAGTTATAAAGTCAGAATTGTGAGATAAAAAGGTCAGATTTGTGAGATATAAAGTCAGAATTCTGAGTTATAAAGTCAGAATTGTGAGATAAAAAGTCAGAATTGTGAGATAAAAAGTCGCAATAATCTTTTTTTTTCAGTGGCCGAAACGGGCTTCCATAGTAAGGACTGTTTGCTAATGAAAATTTCTTGCTTACAGGCTCAACATGTATCGATTATATGGAGCTAAGACAGAAAAACTACTCTTTCCTTAGTGACATAGACCTTTATTTATTTATTTGCATTTCTTGAAAGTTTTCTAGAAGAGCAAAGGACACCAAAGCTGTTCAAACGTGAGGCCAAGATCATTGCTTTTAAAGGTAAAATCAACTTTCCGAATGTATTACACAATTATAAGTGTATCCTATATCAAATATAGATGACAAAAAGTGTAAACATAGGGGGGACGCCCATACCAACAGTCTAAATATTCATGGGCATCCAGATTTGGGCGGAGTAGCCTACTATAAAAACAAGCATTGCATTCATAAACAAACGCGGTGTATTTCAATAAAAATGTTGCATCACTTTACAGTGATGTTTTTAAGAAGCTTCTCTTATTTCTTTCCTAGTGCAAATATTGGCCAGTATTCACAATATACTTACGTCTCAGACTCAGGGGCATCAATTGGGTATGAAAGTATGGCGACTGCCATACCTTGGATGCCTCGTCAAGTCAATGCAATTTATATAATTTTATTTATTGCATGCAGGATTAACGGAGTTAGCCTATATTACTATGTGTAACATATCATTTGTATTGTTAAATAAAACAGAAAAGTAAGTAAATAAAGCGACCTGGTTGTTATATTCGTGTCATGTAAGATTAGTGGCTGTGCCAATGTGTCTATTCACACCGTGATTTTGCAGCGTTGAGTATTGCAGCCAATCACAGGGATTTCTGTTCAAATAATGACCAATCAGAGGTGTTTTAGTTACCGGTAACAGAAAAGGTTTCAATTTTTTTGTTTGCGAAGTCGGGGCTGCAACAATAACACAAAGTATGGCAATTATAACATCAGGTAATGTTTATGTGCTTTATTTAATGTTAAAAGCGTGTAATGTGACTGGATATCATTTAGTGCTCCTAGCTTTGTAGCCGCAGTAAAAGCAACAATGGAAAATTTACCTCATATCTTGAAATAAAACAAATGGAAGCAAAAACGTTTAAACTGTGAACAAACGAGTGTATTCTATGACAAACATTGTTTAGCTCAGTATGTATTTAATCATGTTTAAATTGTGTCATATTTGTGAATTTGATTATGTACTTTACTTATCCATTTCCCTGGTCAAGATTAATCTCTGGTATCCTGCAAATGCCGCGAGAGCCCGCCCACACTCTCTTCTGATTGGCTGTGGTTTTTGATTGATTGACTTTAAGTTTTACAAGTGAGGACAATCTTTGTAGAATGAAAAGATTGTGTGACGTCACCTGGCTTTTGGTGACGCCACTGCTCAGACTTGTGGTAGATGGTAAACAATCAGGGATTATGAATAATCTTGTTTTATGCAATAACATCATCACATTAACAATGGACAATGTGTCTAAAAACGTTTGCTTTCATTTTGAACATATATTGGTCGATCAATTTAAATTTAACAAACTTTTTTCTTTTTCAGTGCTTTGTTTAAAAAGTATGCTTGTGCCGCCTTTCCAATAAATACCACTTTGTTTAGTATTTTGTATATGAATATAGGCCTACTTGAGGTCACTGTATGTCAGATGACCATATGAATGCAAATATGCTGTATGAATGTGGAAACACACAAAGTGGTGTATAAGAAATATCAGAATGAAAGGTAATAACCTTCTGCTCAGAACAACGACGGAGCTGCTGGTGATTGGGCAATATTCTGGGTAATATTAACCAATTAACCCTTGAATTTACCTATATGACTTTGATCTTTTTTTAATCTAATACATTCATGGGGTCACTCTCACAAAAACATAACCCGGTCAACATTCAGCATAAATTTAAAAGAAAAGAAAAAAACAAGAATCCTATATTTTAAAGACTATTGATTGATTGATTGATTGAAAATGAAAATTCCTTCAGTATATTGATACAATATTAAAGTGTTTTTCACTGTTTATTTTAAATTGGTGTATATGATTTGTTCAACATGTGAACAAAAGGGTGTGATTGGATGTGTCATTCCATTCCAGGTATTGTGTTTTGACATCTGCTGGTCAGGTTTCAAAGGTTTTTTTTGGCTATGTAGGGCACAACAAATATTGACGAGGCTCAGAGGTCTCAGAGTCTGCAGAGGCTGATCATTGAGTCTCAGTCAGTGTGTGTTTGTGTATGGGTTGCGCTGGCCGTTTTGTTGCGTGTTAAGAGGACTTTTCTCGGGTTCCATGAAGTCTCCAGTTCTTCTGTGCATCCTGCTCTTTTCTCAGAGCTGGGCTTTCGAGTTTATCATCGATGGGGAGTGGGAAAGTGAGATGGTAAGACAGAAAAGCCTGAGGGGAGAAAAAAAAGGCTAATTTGTTTATATGAGTGTTTATGTCAGTTGACTGAATGTGTATTGAAAGCTATATTGTGTATTATTTTGTTAGTCAGGTCCTTTGGACCAGCATCACAAGTCTGGGAGATTCAGGGTAAGTTTTCATATTCAGCTTCAATATGAAATTGCAAATGTTAAAAGGACTTAAAGTTAAAATACTATTATTAAAGTATTTTTTTGTTTTTCATGATTGTTAAGCAGTTGTTGAGATGTTTTAATGTGATGACAGTGTCATTGAGGCCTTCATTGATTACCATTGATCAAAGAGTCAGGTGTAAGTCCACCAGTCCATGCGACTGTGTCAGATGTCACACAACCGTTTTTTGTTGTTTTGTTGTTATTGTTGTTGTTTTTTTTTCATTTTAATATTTTTAATTTTACTTCACGTAATTATTATTTTTTAATCAGTTTTGTATATTCACTTTAATTTTTTTACTTTAAAATGTAAAAATTAAATACATTAATTAAATTATATAAATATTTACATTTGCATATGCTCCAAATGTCAGTCACATGGTTACAAATATTGCAAAGGTAATATAAATTTATATAAAAAGTTATTTAAATGAATGACCTCCCTGTGGCTGACAATTAACATTCTTTTTTATTTTATTTTAATCTCTTCCGTTCACTGACCATTTGTTGAAAAAAAAAATATTATAGTCTGTTTTGGAAAGTTCCTGGACATTTTTTATGTGACACAAAACAGACAGTAAATGGCTCATGGTTTTTAACCTGGTAACATAGGAGCTAACTTTACAGTTTTATCAACGCATTATAATTTTACTACTGTAAATTGTTTTTAATACATTTATACAACATGCTCCCATTTTTCCCCTCTTTTTGTGTGTGTGCAGCGAAACGTAGAAGGAGAGGATTTTGAGGTAATCATGCTCTTGTTGTTCCACTTTAATCTTATCTACTAATCGATTTGTTCAAAGACACTACGGTTATTGACTTCCCCTCTGCTTCTGTTCTACTTCTGCTAGAGACATTTTCTCTACAGATTAGTTTTAGTTTCTAAGTTCCTATATATATTATTTCTTTAGTTTCTATCAGTGTAGGTTCAAGTTACTCAAAAAAATAATTACTAGCTACTAATTACATCTATCTATCTCACTATTTCTATCATCTATCTATCTCACTATTTCTATCTATCTATCTCACTATTTCTATCCATCTATCTATCTCACTATTTCTATCTATCTATCTCACTATTTCTATCCATCTATCTATCTCACTATTTCTATCCATCTATCTATCTCACTATTTCTATCTATCTATCTCACTATTTCTATCCATCTATCTATCTCACTATTTCTATCCATCTATCTATCTCACTATTTCTATCCATCTATCTATCTCACTATTTCTATCTATATATCTCACTATTTCTATCCATCTATCTATCTCACTATTTCTATCTATCTATCTCACTATTTCTATCTATCTATCTCACTATTTCTATCCATCTATCTATCTCACTATTTCTATCTATCTATCTCACTATTTCTATCCATCTATCTATCTAACTATTTCTATCTATCTATCTCACTATTTCTATCTATCTATCTCACTATTTCTATCTATCTATCTCACTATTTCTATCATCTATCTATCTCACTATTTCTATCTATCTATCTATCTATCTCACTATTTCTATCCATCTATCTCACTATTTCTATCTATCTATCTCACTATTTCTATCTATCTATCTCACTATTTCTATCTATCTATCTCACTATTTCTATCATCTATCTATCTCACTATTTCTATCTATCTATCTCACTATTTCTATCCATCTATCTATCTAACTATTTCTATCTATCTATCTCACTATTTCTATCTATCTATCTCACTATTTCTATCTACCTATCTCACTATTTCTATCTATCTATCTCACTATTTCTATCATCTATCTATCTCACTATTTCTATCCATCTATCTATCTCACTATTTCTATCCATCTATCTATCTCACTATTTCTATCTATCTATCTCGCTATTTCTATCCATCTATCTATCTATTTCTATCTATCTCACTATTTCTATCCATCTATCTATATATCTCACTATTTCTATCTATCTCACTATTTCTATCCATCTATCTCATTATTTCTATCTATCTATCTATCTATCTGTCTGTCTGTCTGTCTGTCTGTCTAGCGGATGAAATCTTTGTTTATTCAGTGTGCGCTGCAGTTTTGTCATCTGCTGCTTTATTTGCTCGCTCTTTAAAGCAGCATGGTTTTGCAGATGGTTATCTGCAAAAAATAATTCTGAAAGCGACTCTAATGTTATCGTTTCTGTGACGTTTTTGTTATGGTTGTGGTGTGGAATCTGCTTTTTATATTTAGAATGATTTTAAAAACATATATTCATTATTATCATTATAGTTATCATCCTTGGCATAAATGGGACTTTTAAATGAATAAATATAATGCCATAATTTAAAATTTTGCAAGTTTTGAAAATCTATGGCAATTCACTACTTTTACACAAGCTTAAATTGTCACAAAAATAGCATTTCAGATTAGAAAAGGAAATTTCTTCAAGACAAACTTGTGTCTTGTCGAACTAAGATGTTTCTACTGCCAGACAGTTAGTTAGTCTTTTATTTTATGGTAATAGTTTAATTTATGTATTGCGCTCTTTGTGTTTGTTTGCAGGCAATTCGGGGCAATGACATCACAGTTAAGAGCTATAAGGTGGAGAGCAGAATCACGTCGCGGTTCGCACACACCATAGTCAAGAGCTCTGTGGTCAACTCAGGCCCCAAAGCCCAGAGCATCAGCTTCAACGTGCAGATCCCCAAACGGGCCTTCATTAACAACTTCACCATGTGAGAGCATTAACACAGACACATACACATTAAAAACACATGAAATTCCTGGATGACAGGTGGCTGCTTTTCAGGAATGTCAATGGGATCACATTCGTTGGCTCAGTGATGGAGAAGACAGTGGCACGAAACCTTTACGCTCAAGCAAGAGCTCGTGGGAAAGCAGCCGGCATCGTCAGGTACAGCTTTTACATCAATCCATTCAAACTGAAGTTTTTACTATATTGGCTAGATATATTAAAATGTGCATATGTATGTATGTATGTATGTATGTATGTATGTATATATATATATATATATATATATATATATATATATGTGTGTATGTATGTATGTATATATATATATATATATATATATATATATATATATATATGTATATATATGTATATATATGTATATATATATATATATACATACATATATATATATATATATATATGATGTTTTATTAACTAAGTTCGGGAGGAACACATTCAAATTTCAGCATCCCTCCACCACCCCCTCTCCTCTCACTCACCTGGTTACTTCTAACCAGAAGTGTGCGTGTGCATATCTTTTTGTCTTTCAGGACTAACTCTCAAGCAATGGAGACCTTTAAAACAGAGGTGCATGTTCCTCCTGGCAGCAAAGTGGAGTTTGAGCTACACTATCAGGAAATGATGCAGAGGAAACTGGGCGAATACCAGCACACTTTACACATCCAACCAGGACGCCTGGTTCCACTGCTGCAGGTCAGTCCCACACACACACACACACATATAGAAGTTGTGTCATGAACTGTGTGATGTGATGTGTTTTTGTGGATGTTTGTATGTCCTCAGGTTGACGTGTATATATTTGAGCCCAAAGGGATCAAGTTTGTCACAGCCCCTAACACACTGGGAGAGCAATTTTCAGATTTGACTAAAATCACCCACACGAAAGAAAAAGCCCACGTCGTGTTCAAACCAACTCTGCAGCAGCAGCGGAAGTGTGAAAACTGCACGGAAAGCGCAGTGGAGGGCGTGTTCACTGTGAAATATGATGTGGAGAGAGAGAGCAATGCTGGAGAACTTCAGGTATGGATCTACATTCACTTTTACAGCTAATAGTTGACATACAAAAGCCCAATCAGATGTAAGTCCACCAGTTGCTTGTTAAAGAGATTTTTTTACCTGGTTAAATAATGGAATGAATGTGTAATGAAGGGACGATCAACGGAATGGGATCCAATCGCAGACTTTATTATAAAGCAGAATGGTCAAAACAGGCAGGGTCAAATACCAGCAATCAGGAATGTCAAAGGCTAGGCCGAGTCATGAACGTTAAACAGGCAAATAGATCGAGGCAGGCAGAAAGTAAACAAAGTCCAACAACACAAAGCAATAAGTCCAGAGGGCAGGCAGATAAACATCGACAACGGTGGGAACAGGCAGGATCAAAAACAGGCACGATGTAACGCTCAGAAATGAGAACACTGGGAATTAACAAGACCTCGCATGGATGTGTTAGTGTAGTGTGCTTATATAGTGCATATAATGAGCTGCAGCTGGTGAGGTGATCAGTGATTAGGTACAGGGCTTCTGGGAAATGTAGTCTGCCTGAAGTGTGAGTGAGTGTGTAGTGCATTATGGGAAGTGAAGTCCGAGATGGAGTGCCCTCTAGAGGCTGTCATGGGCACTCCAACTGATAATCCTGACAGAATGAATTAATGAACATGAATAAAAAAAACTAGTATGCTTTACTTAATTTGGTGCCATTTCTGATGCTCTCTATTTTTTATCTCTCAGGTGTCAAATGGTCATTTCATTCACTTCTTCGCTCCATCTGATCTCACACCTCTTTCCAAAAACATAGTTTTTGTCATTGATGTGAGTGGAAGCATGTGGGGGCTGAAAATGAAACAGGTATGGAAGTGTTTAATACAGTAACCTGCAGATATCAGGAGATATTTCATGCAATTTATCATCAGCATGTGGTTTTTGTTAAATATGGTGTGTGATGTTCCCTTACTGAAGAAATCTCAGCATGGATGTGCCTTCTTGTGGAAGCAGTGGAGAACTGCATTTTTTACTGTATTGAAACTCCCATGTTGCCACCATGTGGTCATCAAGTAAATTGAAGGGTGTTCATGAATTTAAATCTCTTTTGCTTTGTTAAAACTCATTTTCTTTCTTTTAGTGCACTATTAATCAGAGCTTTTAATTTATTGATTGTTATTGAAAAATGCTTACAGTTGTATGCTACATTAATCTTAATAAGTGAGAATGAGAGATACCTAACGTCCATTTTTGTTTTGTAGACAGTGGAGGCGATGAAGGCTATTCTGGACGATCTGTCAATGGACGACTACTTCAACATCATAGATTTCAATCACAATGTCCGTTGCTGGAGTGACGATCTGGTCCAAGCTTCCTCCATCCAGGTGGACGACGCCAAGAAGTACATCCAACGCATCAAGCCCAGTGGAGGTGAGAAAGACTTTCCGTTGGATTTCCTGTTCTGCTTCACTGCTTATAATTTTAAAAACTTGTAATCCTAAAATATGGGATAGTTTGTCCTTTTTTGGTTTATATTAAAGGGTTAGTTTACCCTAAAATTAAATTTCTCTACTCACCCTCATGTCCTTCCAAAGCCGTAAGACTTTCGTTCATCTTTGGAACACAAATGACCACACATAGGCAGCAACGTCATTGCACCTTTTGAGGTCCAGAAAGATAGTAAAGACATCATTAAAATAGTCCAGGAGCCGGCCAATAATGAGCCGACGTTCTGATGTAGAACACAGAAGTGCTACGTCAATTGCGTATGAGAATGACAGGGGAGAGAAGAAACTGTTGAATAAAGAAGTTATTTTTGTTTTGTTTTTGCGCACAAGAAGTATTCTCGTCGCTTCATAATATTAAGGTTGAACCACTGTAGTCACATGGACTATTTTAATGCCTTTCTGGACCTCAGAAGGTACAATTTTGCTGCCTATGTGTGGTTCAGAAATCCTCAGATTTCATCAAAAATATCTTAATTTGTGTTCCAAAGATGGTCTTACAGGTTTGGAACAACATGAGAGTGAGTAATAAATGACAGAATTTTTATTTTTGGATGAACTAACCCTTTAAATTAAAACTATAATAAAAAATAAAAAAACATTTACAATAAATGAAATAAAATGAGCAAAAAAAGTAATGATACTAAAATAGCACTGAGCAAGGTCTGATCAGGGTGCAAAATGTCATGTGGTGCTACTCCCCAAGAACATAATCCAAATGTTGCAAATGTAATGCGAATGTAATGGACAGTTTTAAGAAACACATGAGGTTTTTTGGGCGTTATTAAATTGAAACATTAGTCTCTGATCTCTGTAACATTTAACCCCAGGCACCAACATCAACGAAGCTTTACTGAGAGCAGTGCAGATGCTGGTGAGGGCGTCCAATCAGGGAATAATCGACTCTCGTTCTGTCTCAATGATCATCCTGGTATCAGATGGAGACCCAACAGTGGGTAAGACCAATTAACATGTCCACCCTTATTACCTGGAGTTTCCTGTAGTCCTCGAGTGATCTTCTGTTTCTCTCTTCACATCTTGTTTAGGAGAAATCAAGCTGAGCACTATTCAGAAAAACGTGAAAAAAGTGATGAGGGATGATTTTTCCCTGTTTTCTCTTGGTATTGGCTTTGACGTTGACTTCGACTTCTTGGAGCGAATTGCCATGGACAACAGGGGCATCGCCCAGAGGATTTATGCCAATCATGACGCTGCGGAGCAGTTAAAGGTTCAGTTTGATACAGTGTCACGATAAATCCCATGGCCCTGTCCCAAATGGAACCCTAAGCCCTCGCTATCATCCTCCAAGTCCATACTTTTGTAAAGTAGAGCCACTTTGACTGTCGGGTAGAAATCTGCTGCACCACTCGCTTCAGTGCGGGGTCTGCATATGTGCATCAAAGGCGCATATCGGCTGCAAAGGGGGCGCCCTTCTGAAACCTAAAATGACAAATGGAACACTCTATGGACCACAAGTTCATGTGAAGTGTGCCATTTGGGAAAGGGTTTAACCATTTAAAATTTTTTTTTCTAAATGCGATAGTAACTTTATTTGATTGCTTGGTTATCCAAATCCCATTGGATTTCTGCTCTGTGTAACTATATGTTAAACATCAAATGTATTCTGATTGTCTATTATTGTGCCACGTCATACAACATTTTCACTTATATTTATACTTATTTATATTTAATGCATAAAGACATGTATATTGTTTGAAAAAAAAAAATCATATTTTAACAACATAATAGCCTATATTTAATTTTAGTCTTTATATATTATGTGATATTAAAAAGACTTCTTCCTTTCTCATCAGACGTTCTACAGTCAGGTCTCCTCTCCTCTCCTGAGGACCATCACCATTCTTTTTCCTGAGAACACAGTGAGTAACATCACTCAGAATCATTTTGACAAGTTCTTCAGTGGTTCTGAGTTGATAGTGGCTGGAAAACTCCAACCGTCAGACCTGACCACGCTGCAAAGCTTCACCACCGCCTCTGCTGTGAGCCACACGTCATGTTTGTCTCGGTTTAGATTTTAAAATTCGATTTCCATGCCTTCTTTAGTAATGATTTTTTTCTTTTATAGGCCAACATGGACCTGAACATTCAGACGGAGGTGGATATTCAGGAGTTGGACTCTGCACTCAGCACACATGAGCATTCCTTCACCGGCTTTGCTCAGCAGATGTGGGCCTACATTGCTGTCAATCAGTTATTTGCTGAACGGTGAGAGAAACAACAACCCTGTGTTTACTTCAGGAGGAGCCTTGAGGCCACCTATATGTAAAATTGCTAATAAAAGTAATTTTTGGCAAATTAATTTTAGATGAATACACGTTTAATGTGTTTCTCATAGATCAAAACAGGAAATTGGACCAAATGATATGAAATGAAATGTCAATTGGATCGGTCCAAATTGCAAATGAATCCTTCAGTGCGACATGCAAAGAGGCTTTCTCAGAGTGTCGATTTCTTCAGTTTGAGGAATAATATTTTTTATGAAATGTAGAGGCGTAAAAAGGAATGTAGTGAAGTTAAAGTTTCCAAAAAGTAGTACAAATACTTGAAAAACTAGTAACAGAGTAAAAATATTTTGTAACACTTAACCACTGCTCATGAATATTAATTGCGTTCGCCTGGTCCTGCCTGATTTGCTGAAAATCAGGAGTGTGAATAGGCCCTGGCACTGTACAGTCGTGGCCAAAAGTTGAGAATTACATAAATATTGGAAATTGGAAAAGTTGCTGCTTAAGTTTTTATAATAGCAATTTGCATATACTCCAGAATGTTATGAAGAGTGATCAGATGAACTGCATAGTCCTTCTTTGCCATGAAAATTAACTTAATTCCAAAAAAACCTTTCCACTGCATTTCATTGCTGTCATTAAAGGACCTGCTGAGATCATTTCAGTAATCGTCTTGTTAACTCAGGTGAGAATGTTGACGAGCACAAGGCTGGAGATCATCATGTCAGGCTGATTGGGTTAGAATGGCAGACTTGACATGTTAAAATGAGGGTGATGCTTGAAATCATTGTTCTTCCATTGTTGACCATGGTGACCTGCAAAGAAACGCGTGCAGCCATCATTGCGTTGCATATAAATGGCTTCACAGGCAAGGATATTGTGGCTACTAAGATTGCACCTAAATCAACAATTTATAGGATCATCAGCAACTTCAAGGAAAGAGGTTCAATTCTTGTAAAGAAGGCTTCAGGGCGTCCAAGAAAGTCCAGCAAGTGCCAGGATCATCTCCTAAAGAGGATTCAGCTGCGGGATCGGAGTGCCACCAGTGCAGAGCTTGCTCAGGAATGGCGAAGACTTTTGGAAGATGACCTGGTGTCAAGAAGGGCAGCAAAGAAGCCACTTCTCTCCAAAAAAAAAACATCAGGGACAGATTGATCTTCTGCAGAAAGTATCGTGAATGGACTGCTGAGGACTGGGGCAAAGTCATATTCTCCGATGAAGCCCCTTTCCGATTGTTTGGGGCATCTGGAAAAAGGCTTGTCAGGAGAAGAAAAGGTGAGTGCTACCATCAGTCCTGTGTCATGCCAACAGTAAAGCATCCTGAGACCATTCATGTGTGGGGTTGCTTCTAATCCAAGGGAGTGGGCTCACTCACAATTCTGCCCAAAAACACAGCCATGAATAAAGAATGGTACCAAAACACCCTCCAACAGCAACTTCTTCCAACAATCCAACAACAGTTTGGTGAAGAACAATGCATTTTCCAGCACGATGGAGCACCGTGCCATGAGGCAAAAGTGATAACTAAGTGGCTCAGGGACCAGAACGTTGAAATTTTGGGTCCATGGCCTGGAAACTCCCCAGATCTTAATCCCATTGAGAACTTGTGGTCAATCCTCAAGAGGCGGGTGGACAAACAAAAACCCACCAATTCTGACAAACTCCAAGAAGTGATTATGAAAGAATGGGTTGCTATCAGTCAGGATTTGGCCCAGAAGTTGATTGAGAGCATGCCCAGTCGAATTGCAGAGGTCCTGAAAAAGAACGGCCAACACTGCAAATACTGACACTTTGCATAAATGTCATGTAATTGTCGATAAAAGCCTTTGAAACGTATGAAGTGCTTGTAATTATATTTCAGTACATCACAGAAACAACTGAAACAAAGATCTAAAAGCAGTTTAGCAGCAAACTTTGTGAAAACTAATATTTATGTAATTCTCAAAACTTTGGCCACAACTGTAGTAAACACTTAAAATGAAAGTCTTAAAATAGAACATTATTTCCCAGAAGTGGAGGGAATGAACGTCATAATTCAAGTAGGCGGGACATGTTTTCCAAGCTGCGATGTAAACTGCGATGTAGAAAGGCTTTTTTATTAAAAAAAGGTCAAGTTCTTTGACGTGTCCTTCCCAACTTCCTGTTTCAACAGTAAATGTCAAAACCAAACCAATGTTGTGATTAAGATATGATTATTTTTCACTTTTCAAACCATTTAATAGGAGTTATTCTGGATTTCGTAACAGTTAACGGACACGTGTTACATTTAACAGTTATGCTAATGCTAAGTCTCGCTTTGAATTATACAGTGGTTACAAAGGTAATACAAACTACAAAAACAGCACACCCAAAAATTTAACATGCTAAATTGATATTTCTCCCTTGTGAACGGAAACTATACAAATACCATCTTTGCGTTCCCATTTGCTCCAATAGCAAGATAAAAAAATCACTATAAACATTAACAATGTTTAAACAGAAATGCGTCAAAAGTCTGTGAAAATGTTCCATCTTACTTATTGTGGCCTCTGTGGAATTCCTTTCATGTAGCTCTCAAGCTTCTACTATGAAACAGAAGCGTATGATTACTCAGAGGATCGTGGCCCTGGCTCTGGAGCATCAGTTTGTGACCCCTCTCACTACCATGCTGGTCGAGGGTCAAGACCAGGGGAGGGCAGAACGACTGATCGCAGACTCACCCAATGACTCCAAGCATGGCTGCTGCTCAGGTAGCTTGAAATATAATATCCATATTGCAAAAGGCATTATTAAATAGAGTATGGAAAATTATTTTTGCTTTATGTATTAGTATAGGGGTTATCTATTTTTTTTTTTATCAGCCAGTAATCCTTCATCTGGACGACTTCCAGTGCAACGGATAGTCTATCAGACCCCTCCGTGGGTTCTGCCGACAACTCCTCCAAGTCCTGGAGAAGTAGCTGGAGTAAAAGATAGTATCATTCCGACACGCATCACACTTGGTAATGCAGCAGTCAAATGATGAAAGTAGTTTTTTGTACTGGCATTTTGTTTCGAATGTGAAGGCTCAAAACAACATTTCTTTATCTGTGAGCAGGGTTTCACAAAAAAGATTCACAACTGAAGTGAAGCACAAAGAGATTCCAGAATCAGTGTGAAATTCTTGTTACTTATGGAAGATACTACAGGCAAAAACATTGTTTTTGAATCCACTGGTCAATTTTGGGCTATTTGGCTTTATGTAACTATTGTTTCCGACTAGTGTGTAGAAAACATTACTCTTAAGCGTTTATTTTATTCTCGTTTTCATCAAAATTTACAGTTTTATCTCCATCTACTGCATATTCTGAAGGATTTTACAGAGGTTTGTTCATATATCACTTGCCTGATTTTATACACTTTTTTGTTGTATAATCAAAATCATGGTGAAAATTGGTTCTTGAAAGTATATATTGTCTGATTGTGATAAGGAGATATTCATAACCCCCCTGTGAAAAACCTTTGACTCTTATGTCAACAGAATGAAACACAAAATTGTACAAAATGACAAAAAGTACAAAATGAGTACATATTTAATTAAATAATATCTTATTTGCATATTTAAACAACATTTCAGACTTATGTAATATAATGAATCAACTGGGGAAGTATGGTGATAGGTTACATTTTTTACCCTATTCAACTGGGGTTTCTTTCTTGCTGTGATCTCTGTTCCTTGTGATTTTACTACAGTGGAAAATGACCCACACTTCATCTTACACTTACCCAGAAGCAACATGGACATCTGCTTCAACATTGACTCCAAACCTGGACACATCCTCAACCTGGTGTCAGACCCTGGAACAGGTAACTTCTAGAGGTGTCTTCCATTCCAAGAAAAAGCAGAGGCCCTTTATTTATTTCATATTCCATATGTGCTTTTTTCCATTCCAGGAGTCACAATCAATGGTCAATTGGTCGGGTCTAAGAAGATGAAGAACAATAAAATAAACACATATTTCGGCACCATCTCCATTTACTCTAAAACAGACGGCGTGCAGGTTATAGTAGGAACCAACAGAATCGACCTGATGGAAGGCAGGAACAATCACTCCCTCTCCTGGGGAGCCACAGCTGACCTGGTGCTTAACAGGTATCACAGTACAAACTTACTCCAACAAACAGCACAAACACTGCATGGGAACCAGTGAGTGTAAGCTACTGGATTTTACTGCTGTACAATAATTACTTTTTCTTTTCAAACCTGAATGCAATGCAAGTTGATTTGGATAAAAGCATCTGACCCAGTATTTAGATCTATATCAGGGCTGTCAAGTGATTAAAATCTTTAATGTAATTAATTACAAAATGTAGTGATTAATCACATCAAATTTGGCCCCCGGAAATGACCCCCAAAAGATCATTTAAAGTCATTATTGTGTTAAATGAGAAAAAGCATCCAGTAGACATTTTAGACAAAAAATTTGATTAATAGAATTTCTTACACAAAATTTTAGGCTTCAATGGCCATGAGGGTGAGTAAATGATGACAGAATTGAGGAATTGTCACAAGCAGGGCTTGAACTCAGGTCTCTGGGGGTGAAGGCTGTGAAGGCTGTGAGATCTACCACAGAGCCACGAGAGTGGTAAGATTGGACCCAAACGAGAACACTCAAGCCAGACTTTCAGGAACTGTAGATTTGAACTGTAGAAAAAAAAAAAAAGGGTCTTTGCAAGTTCTTCTCAGATAGAGGTATATTAAACAAGAACACAAATGAGAAAATAAAAACTCCACGAGGGGAGAAAACAAAATCAGAGAGCAGTTACAACAAAGCGTGGAACTCAAAATACCTTCACTAGAGGCTTCAGCAATTCCAGACAGGAAACACGGGGCCGCGACTCAAAAACCAAGTGAGGGACAAAGGGAAAAAACACAACTTAAATACACTGGGGGAAATGGGGTACAGGTGAGCAGGATAACGCTAACAAGGTAACATGAGGAAGAACTAAGGCAGATGAGAACACAGGGGACCTCTAGAGGCAAGGAGACAGGATGCTGACAATTATATCTATAAAATTCATTCATTTGTTCATGAACGGCTGATTCATTCAGGAATTAAGTAAATGGCTCTCTTTATGAATGATTATTAAATCATTGGTTCACCTGATTGATTCTCTCAAAACATGGATTTATTCAAAAAAGAAAGACTGCTGTGTGTTGATCGGAGACTCCCAATCGTTCTGTGGCTTTATTGGTAATATTTTTGTTGGCAAAATTGAGCAAAAGCAGACAATATTGTTTCCAAAATATAACAATATTTTAACTTCTTATTTTATTGAATGTTTTACTGTATAAAATTCAAATCACATTTGGACAGCACTCATGTGATATTGCGCTAGTGATGTATATATATATATATATATATATATTTATATATATATATATAGATATAGATATATGTATGTATGTATCATATAATTTAAAATTCAAAAATGTCCATAATTTCTTTTTAAGACAACAAGAACTTTTTTAATGTATTTAACTTTAATATTCAGATGTATTTCCAAATGAAATTGAATATTCATGAAAGTCAGGACTTGATTGTGTCCATTTAACTAGATCATGTGATATGATTGGCTAATATTATTCATGTCTATGCAGTTTTGGTTATGTCAACAGGAAATGTTTTTGTTTTATTAAATTATTTAAAAAATATATATCCTTTATAATAATGTGCACAATAAGACCATTTTATTTAATACAATAAGTCTTTAACTCTTACTTATCAGGATTAAGGTGACCATAGTGAAGGAGCAACAGGTTACCGTGGTGATTGATGGGAGGATTTCGGTGATGGTGCTTTTGCATCGGGTATGGAAGAATCATCCTGTGCAGGTTGACTTCCTGGGCATTTACATGTCCAATGACAACAAATACTCTGCAAAGGTTCATGGTCTCATTGGTGAGTCACTCGACATTTAAATGTACATAACTACTACAACACACCAACTGGAGTGTGGGTTTTTTTCACAAATGTTTCTTGCGTCTCCGAACAGGTCAGTTTGCACAGGAGCCAGAGGTGAAGGTGTACGGTGTGCATGAAGGAGCAGACCCACTGAAGAAAGAGGCCATAATGGAAGTGAAAGGGAACAAACTTGCTGTTACCAGGTATTATGACATACCATCATACACACCATCACATACAAATATCACAAATAACTTACTTACCAAAACACACACACAGGAAGCCACTTCACCACCAGCGCTCCAGTACCAGTTTGAGTTCTCTTTTGCACTTGAATGGACAAAAACACAAAATTATGTCATAATGCCATTATTGGTGTGTATCCACATTAGCACATTCTTAAAATAGTTAAAATGTGATAAATGAACGTGAAGAATTGGGAGAACATCAGTATATATATATATATATATATATACACTCACCTAAAGGATTATTAGGAACACCTGTTCAATTTCTCATTAATGCAATTATCTAATCAACCAATCACATGGCAGTTGCTTCAATGCATTTAGGGGTGTGGTCCTGGTCAAGACAATCTCCTGAACTCCAAACTGAATGTCAGAATGGGAAAGAAAGGTGATTTAAGCAATTTTGAGCGTGGCATGGTTGTTGGTGCCAGACGGGCCGGTCTGAGTATTTCACAATCTGCTCAGTTACTGGGATTTTCACGCACAACCATTTCTAGGGTTTACAAAGAATGGTGTGAAAAGGGAAGAACATCCAGTATGCGGCAGTCCTGTGGGCGAAAATGCCTTGTTGATGCTAGAGGTCAGAGGAGAATGGGATGACTGATTCAAGCTGATAGAAGAGCAACTTTGACTGAAATAACCACTCGTTACAACCGAGGTATGCAGCAAAGCATTTGTGAAGCCACAACACGCACAACCTTGAGGCGGATGGGCTACAACAGCAGAAGACCCCACCGGGTGCCACTCATCTCCACTACAAATAGGAAAAAGAGGCTACAATTTGCACGAGCTCACCAAAATTGGACAGTTGAAGACTGGAAAAATGTTTCCTGGTCTGATGAGTCTCGATTTCTGTTGAGACATTCAGATGGTAGAGTCATAATTTGGCGTAAACAGAATGAGAACATGGATCCATCATGCCTTGTTACCACTGTGCAGGCTGGTGGTGGTGGTATAATGATGTGGGGTATTTTCTTGGCACACTTTAGGCTCCTTAGTGCCAATTGGGCATCGTTTAAATGCCATGGCGTACCTGAGCATTGTTTCTGACCATGTCCATCCCTTTATGACCACCATGTACCCATCCTCTGATGGCTACTTCCAGCAGGATAATGCACCATGTCACAAATCTCGAATGATTTCAAATTGGTTTCTTAAACATGACAATGAGTTCACTGCACTAAAATGGCCCCCACAGTCACCAAATCTCAACCCAATAGAGCATCTTTGGGATGTGGTGGAATGGGAGCTTCGTGCCCTAGATGTGCATCCCACAAATCTCCATCAACTGCAAGATGCTATCCTATCAATATGGGCCAACATTTCTAAAGAATGCTTTCAGCACCTTGTTGAATCAATACCATGTAGAATTAAGGCAGTTCTGAAGGCGAAACACAGTATTAGTATGGTGTTCCTAATAATCCTTTAGGTGAGTGTGTATATAAAAATATGCCTTTCCCATTGAGTCTGAGTCATTACATTATGACCACCCCCAGGCTAGAGCAATGAGTTCACCTGGCAGCCAAACGGTGCCGCAGGTGCAGTTCACAGTATTGCCTAATAGTATATGCAGTATAGCTGAGAACCGGCTTTCAGTCAGTAGAGTGTTCGGCATCAGAATAAGCTTCCGAGTTGTCAGAGTTTGGACAAATTGTGATGGTGCGGCACCTCTGAACTTCTCTCGGATACGGCTCACCTTGTAGTTTGTTCATGTGCTGCTGTAGTAAATATGTGTCAAAAGTGGTGGATATGTCGATTACCAACAGAGGCTATGGAACCTGGATGCAGTGTTGACCATCCCTGGTCATAATGCAATGGCTCATCAGTGTATATACCAATTTCATTGCACAGCATCTCAAATGTTTCCATCCAATTGGCTTAAGACACTGATCTATATAAAGGTCATTTAAATAGATCAGTGTCTCTTGTTCGCAACAGTTTTAAGCGGTTTTCCAATTTTGCACATAAATAAAATTTGCAACTTTGGATGGAAACACAGCTGCTAAAGTCCAATTCTGAGGGGGGAATATTTTTTTTTCCTCAGAATTTTGTTTATCTCGCATATATGACTTTATAACTCAAAACTGCATGTTATAAAATACCTAGCTTCCATAAAATATCTAGCAGATATATTTTAAAGGTTTGTAATGTGTGTATATCAATCAGGGGCTGGCAGAAGGACTACAGACGTGACAAGAAACGAGGTTCAGATGTCTACTGCTGGTTTGTCCATAACAGTGGGAAAGGCTTCGTTGATGGCAGTTACACCAACTATATCCTCCCTCAACTGGACAGCTTCCTGAGCGCTCTCTGAGAGTGCGAGTGTGCCTTATGCTAGTTGCTAAGAGAGAAAAAGAGGCTGATGAGTAGAAATCTGCTATTTTATAGAAGCCCTAAGAACCACCAAAAAACAGAGTAGCCATTTAGAAAAAAGGTTTTTAATATTTCAAGAAAATATATACAAAACATGGGGAAATAGTGCTGTACATCAACCAATTGAACTGTACTTAATTATTAAGCCAATTAAACTTCTTGTTAAGGTATTATACCACTTCTGACTTGACTGTTTGATTTTAATCATATGCAACCATTTTCAATGACAAGAAAGAAAATAAGGAAAAAAAAAAACAATAAAAACCATTGGTCGATTTGTTCCAATACATAAATGAGGTAATTTATGAGTCTTTATTATGCACTCTGACACAGTAGAGTCGCCCTGGAGAGAAGATGAACTTCAGGCCAGTTTGGAGAAGTCCTCATATGCAATTCCCTCCACTGTCTTTCCTTTCATCCGACCCTAAAGACAAAGAACATGCTTTAGATGAGTGGCCCTCAATCCAGGAGAATATTGTGTTTCCGAATATGGAGATTCAGGGTTAGCAGATACACTATTGTTCAAAAGTTGACAGAATTGTCTTATACTCACCAAGACTGCATTAGTTTGATCGAAAAATATTATTATAATTTAAAAACAGTTTTCTATTTGAATATATTTTAAAATGTCATTTATTCCCGTGATGCAAAGCGGAATTTTCAGCATCAATACTCCAGTCTTCAGAGTCACATGACTAATATGATGATTTGGGGTTCAAGAAACACTTCTTATTTTTGTCAATTATGAAGACAGTTGTGCTTCTTAATATAGTATAGTAACATTTATCACTTTTGATCAAGTGATATCAAAATATACTTCTGATTTAAAGAGCTGAGTCTCAATAAATTAGAGCTAGCATGTTTATAGTGTTTAAACACTACGAAACAATGACAATTTTCTGAGTCGACTTACCGAGTCCAAAATGAGTGTGGCAGAGAATTTGTGCTCATCTATACCTTCCAGGATGGCCTCCGTGTCTTTATATTGACCATTCAGGATCAAAACTCTCTTACCTGAGACAGAAAGAGAGATTAGATGGAGAGCCTCTTCAAAAAAAAAAAAAAAAATCTAATTTTTTGGTCCACGGGGATGAAAAAAATAACAGGTTTGGAAAAAACATGAGGGTGAATATGAGTAAATAATCTTTTGGGCAAATGTATCTTAAAGCGAAAAAAGTAGCATGTTTAACAACAGTAATGCAGTACCAGGCGCTGGAATGACCGTCTCCAAATGACTCTGGTCCAGTTTGAGTTTGTCACCAGAGTCGATCATCCTCACCATAGCTGTGTATTTATTTTGCACCTCCTGTGAAATCACACACACACACACACACACACACACATATATACAGTATTACTGCAGGAAACATAACTCACTCTGTGTGGATCGCAACAGACCAGTACCGAGCGCTTCATTTACCCGAATGACAGCTTTCTTCTTGTAATACTTCTCTCCTAGTCTCTTCGTTATGACTTTCACTACAATGTTTGCTTGAATCCAGTGATCTGATCTTACAGATTTCTTCTTCTGTTCCTCCATCTAGAAGACACACAAGATAAAAAATGCATGCATTAAATCAAAACGGTTTCATGAACGAAATTTGATCTGGTTTTGTGTCATGAATGAAGCTCATTATGGATGGCTTGAACTTTCAACACAGGCACATTTTCATACGTGTTAAATTAAAACCTAAAGTCTATTAGAGATGTAGTAATTAGTGTAGTAACAGAAATCTCTCTCTAAAGCCGCTTTTCACTATTTCCAACAAGCAAAACACTGGAAGTCATTCATTTCCAATGGTGAGTAGTACCAACACAATCATGGAAATTCATAACTATTTTACCTTTCGCTAATTTGTATGAATTAGTACATTTTCATATGATCTGCTTACACCCCAGTGGTGGTTTATTTTTAGGGGCGGAGTTAGAGGAGGACCTTCATGCTTACTTTTTTCGAAATCGTACATTTTTAACAGTTATCGTCAATACTGATATATTGCGATACTCCTATTTGGCACTTCTGCTTGTACTCTACCAACCCAATCTTGCTGGAAAACTATTAACAAGGTGCCGATTTTGTATGAATTTGTGCTGGGGTAATCGCAGTATATCGGTATTGAAAATAACAAATATTTAAAGAAAATTGAATTATTAATATACTTTTAAAACTATACATACGATAATATTGTAAATAATCCAGCACCAGTAACCATCTGGTTAACACTCCAACATAGTACGTTGCTGTATTTTATTATGTCTTTTTAAAATTTCTATAGATATCACAATAATATTGTTTTCATGAATTATTTCGGCCACAATGATTTTGTAGTGAAAATCTGATATTGTGTCAGCTCTAGTTCCGACGCTATTAACACGCGGAATTTTCTGATCTAATTTAAGCTTCGGTTGCGTTAAAATATTTGCGTATATATTATATATACATTTGCGACCACAAAACTATTAAATTGAATATTGTGTTTTGATTGTTTGCATTTTTTTTTTTCATGTGTGCCATTTGGACACATACTTTAAAACAACAAAATGTGTTATATATGTTAAAATTGTGCACTTGCTTTTTAAGAATTGCTACTGTAAAGCACGATTGTGTGTCCTAAATGGGAAATTGAGTGGATTTTTTTTTTTACCGTACAAGTGATATTTCAGATTTAAGATTACATTTTGTCCCTTTCATTTTATTTGTTTGATTTATTAACAAATCAAAGGTTAAAAGGAAGATTTAACGAGAGTAGGTGGATTGTTTTTTAGGACACAGACGGAGTAAAAACCGAAACTGAAACTCGTTACGCGCATTCACAGTCGGAGATAGTGGAAAGGCGGCATAACACATCCTCAGTGTGATAAAGGAAAAAAGTAGCTAAAAAGAAAAACGTGCCTCAATTATCTCATCCAGAGCAGATTTCTTTTTCTTGTCCCTAGAGTCCCCGCTGTGGGCTGACTCTTTCCTTTTCGCAGTGGTTGCAGCTTTGAGGGCACTAGGACCCAAAGTGTTGCTATAGAAGTAAAAGACATAGTTATTATTGCAACCTGTTAGATTCCTTCACCCAAACTACAGCTACTTTAACACTTCTAGACTTATGATACCTTGTTTTGGAAGGTCCAGCCAAAGCAACATCCAAGTTAAAAGCTATTTTCTCATCTTCATTCTTTCGCATCAGTTCGGTAAACACCGGTTCCTCCTGTAGATGCATGGACGTTGAAAATCTGAGCAAGAAAACGAAAAAAAAAAACATTTCTTCCAACACACAAACACACCTCCGGCTCCTTGCCCTCCCGACCACGACGAACTTGTTCTTCGATGAACTTAGCGCTGCGTTCTTCGTCGTCCATATCCTGTTTCTTCTTCTTCTCCAGCTCCTCCTGCCTGCGGATTGTCTCCGGATCGCGATCAATGTACTGGATGTACCAGCCTTTGGGCGTCTCATCCACTTTGCAAAAACCTGGACACAAAATCTGAATGAGACACCTACCTAACACTACCGATGAAACGCTATGTTCACCATTTTAGCCTCGGCCGTCGTGGCCTAATAGTTAGAGAGTCAGACTGGCAACCTGAAGGTTGTGGGTTCGATTCCCAATACTGGCAAGAAATGACTAAGGTGCCCTTGAGCACCTGACACTCACAGCAAAATAGCTGCCCATTGTTCACCGTTTGCATTGTGTGCATGTTCACTACTCCTAATGTGTGTGCACTACCATACTTAGCCGTCACTTTCACTTTATTTATTTGATCAAAAATACAGTTAAACAGTTGTATTGTGAGACATTATAATTAAAATTGCTTTCTAATTTAATATATTTTAAAATGTAATTTATTCCTATGATGGCAAAGCTATTTTTATGGAAACCATAATCATCATGATCATACATTAACCAAGTCTTTACTGTCACTTTTGATCAATTTAATATGACCTTGCTTAATAAAAGTACTACTTTCTTTAAAAAAATAAATAAAAATCTTATAAACCCAAACCTCTGAATGGGAATGCATGTTGCGCACATATGAGGATGCTACTTCTGTACAATGCATAGAATGCTTGCCTTCTCTCCCAAGCCATTTGGTGAAGTCGGTGAGAGTCTCCCACTGCGTAGAGTTCATGTGAACATGCTCCCGATGACTGATGTACTCATTATACACAATGTTGTTGTGAACTCGCTTGGTCCCTGCAAAAATCACACAGACCATCTAAGCATTCAATAATAGAGCAAGAACAAAATAGAAAAATGTGTAGAATTTGCAATAAATGGATAAATCTAAACAGCAATGGCTTACCAAATCGTCTCCGGAGCAGCTCTAAGAAATCACTTTTGAACTCCCTATAAATTTAAATTTTCAAATACAATTTCAGTGACAGGTGGATGGATGGATATGAACAAATAGTGTGTGTTCACTTACTCGGAGAAGTAGTTCATGAACTGGTTTGGGTTCTCTGAAGCCAACAGCAGCTGTCTCTGATGAGACTCAGACATGCAGTGACATTTAAACCCGTTCTGCAGTCAAGAGAGATCATGTTAGTTGAGCTGCTAAATGAACTTTTGAACATGCCTATAATGCTCCCCAGGTAGATGGTACACTAAGTTTTGAAACACAACCTATAGTGCTTAAAATCATGACTAGATGGGCTCAGAGCCTATATGCTGCCCTGTCATAAAATTGAGACAAAGCCAATAATACCCAACACAGTTATAGCCTATAATGCCTAAACATGTTGTCTAGGTAGCTCACTTGGTTTTAAGACAGTCCAAAAATGCTGTTTAGTTAGTAGCTTACAATGTTTAACATTTACATGTACTCATTTAGCAAGTTAGACATAACCTAGTGATATGATAGTCAAACATGCTGTCTAGAAAGCTTTTGACAGGCTATATGATATTCAATAATGCTGTTTTGGTAGATAACTAGTTTGAGACACTAGGTAGCTAGTAACTAACGTTACTGTCTATGCAGTGAGCCAGAAGAAAACTAAACAAAAAACAGAAAAATCAATACAGACTTAACAGCACTTTTACTCATTAATAAAATTAGATAATTTAAAAAATAAAATGATTATAATAAATAAATATGAACTGACTGTTACTGAAGAATAAAAAACACGTTCACATAAACTTACTTCATCTCTACACTGTTTCTGACACATCTGGCAATACCAGCGCAGTTTTTGAAGGCCTTTGGCTTTGATTCTGTTCCCAATCGCTTTAGGACTCAGAAAATCTGCTTTCCCCATTTTAAACACAAAACAATGACGAGAATTATCGAAAAAACAACACTTTCCAGTGTCTCGACGCTTCTAGCGCTTCCTTGCGTGTGACGCGAATCCCTCGCTCTGCAAACATGCGTGTTTCGTCACTGATCAGTGTGTACCTGTAGCATCGCGAGATTAAAGCGAGTACGCGTTTCTGCTCTTTATTTGCGCCTGCGCAGACTGGTGGCTCTGACCTTCATTGAAGTGATCATGTTCGCCAGAACCAGCGCGGCGGTGTTCCTCCCACAATGGTGAGAATTTAGTAATTTATATAATCTCTGATTTTGTGAAAACATGCATTTAATTTGCGTTTGAATGAAGTGACTCAAAATTGTGTCAGTTATATCAATGAATGCAGATGAAATGGAGCAAGGACGTGCTGAACTTTAGGCCGCAGTGTGCTTAAGCCTATGACAGCGGCGCGCGACGTTACATTTCCTGATGTATTATGATTATATTAACGGTAATAATCTGAATAAATACGTGCGTATAGACCGATAAGTTGAATTATGAACCGTTTGTATGTAAATCGTGGTATCTTGTCATGAAATGGCGTAATAGCACAGTTGTTTTGCCGGCTTTGCACAGCATTCATTGTAACTCAATTGCTGTCATATTTATTGATGCATCATAAGAGTTATTGTATTGTGTTTGTGGATGAAATCAACCTTTATAATGCGTCTCTTGCAGTGGGCAGGTCAGGAACATGGCTACCTTGAAGGACAGTAAGTAAAGTTACCTTTTCCTTGATAAAAGGTCAACAATAATGTCTTTATAAATGCAGTTTCTTGCTATTATATTTATATTTCAGCAGTGTTGTCATGCATAACTGGCAGTTGTATGAAGTTTCTGACCAGTGTTTTGTCCTGTTACCAGTCACCCTTCGGTTGAAGTCCATCAAGAACATCCAGAAGATCACCAAGTCCATGAAGATGGTGGCAGCAGCAAAGTATGCCAGAGCTGAGAGATCCCTGAAGCCCGCCCGGGTCTATGGCACCGGCGCTATGGGTATGCAGGTTTTTATGCACAAACATTCTGAAATGAATGTTGAATGTTTTTGGAGACTTTGGTAATGTTACTTTTTCATATTTGTGTTGTTTAGCACTCTATGAAAAGGCTGAGATCAAGGCTCCAGAAGACAAGAATAAGCACTTGATCATCGGCGTGTCATCTGACCGTGGTCTTTGCGGTGCCATCCACAGCAGTGTGGCCAAAGCCATGAAGAGCGAGATCGCCAAGCTCACTGAAGCTGGCAAAGAGGTCATGATTGTCAATGTGGGTGACAAACTCAGAGGTCTGCTCTACAGGTATCTCTTTCTCAGTCTTGCCTCTGTAATTCTCATTCAAGTTTGTAGGCACATCATGCTAGTTTCAGATATCACTTTGGTTGCTTTAATCACTTCTTTTCCTTCTGTAATCCATCAGGACCCATGGCAAACACATCCTGATCAACTGCAAGGAGGTTGGCCGCAAGCCTCCCACTTTTACTGATGCTTCTATCATTGCCACAGAGCTGCTGGACTCTGGCTATGAGTTTGACCAGGGAACCATTGTGTTCAACAGATTCAGGTTTGTCATCTACTGCACTAAAATGTAAACCAAAGCGGTGCAAAATGTTTTTTTTCTTGGTTTTATTATGGATTTTTGTCCTCTGCAGGTCTGTGATTTCATACAAGACCGATGAGAAACCTGTATATTCCACTGACACCATTGCAAGCTCAGGTATTGTTTCATTGTTAATATTTCATTCTTATTTTTATATTTAGATCACCTTTGCCATCATCTAATGCTCACTTAAAGTTAATCCTAAATCTTTAGAAAATTACAATAATCATTTTTCATACTGTAAATTATAAAATAATTAAAATTCTGCAAATTTACAAAGTTCAATTAACTTTGTACATCTGCAGCATTTTAATTATTTTATAATTTACAGTATGAAAAATGAATGTTATTTTGCATTTTAAATATTTTTAATTTATTTAAATGTTTTTTTTTTTACTAAACTGCTTGATAAACATTCCAATGACTCAGTCACAGCAATATATATATATATATATGTATATGTATATGTACTAGATACATACATGCATGTGTATAAATTTCAGTGCAACCCTATAAGAAAATATATCAATAATATACTGATTTATTGATCAACACAACCTTATTTCATCCATGCATACTTTCGTTGTATATTTGACTGCATTTGCTGGGTTTCAAGATGTCTTTGGGCAGGATGACTTTAACTATCCTGCTCTTATTAACCATCAGTTGACTATTGTAATCAATTGACCGCCAGAACAGAATCAGTTATTTGTTGTGTGTGCTGTTCAGAGAGCATGGGCATCTATGATGACATCGATGCTGATGTGCTGAGGAACTATCAGGAGTTTGCACTGGTTAACGTCATTTACTACGGGCTGAAGGAGTCCACCACCAGTGAACAGAGCGCCAGGATGACCGCTATGGACAACGCCAGCAAGAATGCTTGTGAGTTGTCTCTTCAGTTTCAAAGAACTTTTATGGCCTATATTCCTTGCTAAGGCTTGATCACTATCAACAATGATCAAATTTGCGAATTCTTGCATTTTTTTTCTCATTTGCAATCTTGTTTTTGTCCTATCCATCAGCTGATATTATTGACAAGCTGACCCTGACCTTCAACCGAACCCGCCAGGCCGTCATCACCAAGGAGCTCATTGAGATCATTTCTGGAGCTGCTGCTCTGTAAGAACTTTTTTTTTTTCTCTCTCTCTCTCTCTCTCTCTCGCTTTCATTAATAACCCATGCATGCCATCTCTCCTCCTTCATCGTTTTTGATTTAAAACGTCCAATGGGTAAACTTTTCTGATGCCCAGTTCTGTTACAGGCCCAACATTGCCACTGTTTAAATTTGTACTTCATAAACACTTGTTTGTTTGTTTGTTTTATTAACCCACATTAATCAAATTTCTATCTTCCCCCTCATTAACTTTCCATAATATGCATGCATTCATCATTCACAGGGACTGAGGCATTGCTGAGGTAACATCCTTCAGCAGACTGTAGGATAATATTGTGTGTGCTTGTAGAGAAATAGCGCAGGCTATAGATTTTAGGTTTTTTTTTCTGCATGCGGTAGGTTCTTTTTAAATGGGTTTTTGTGTTTCAAAGTAGTTTGGTTTTTGTCAAAATGGAGTTTTTTTTTAATTTATTTGTTTTTGTTTGCAGATTGGCGATTAAAATAAAAAGCTCTTTTCAATTAAAAAAAAAAAAAAAAATATATATATATATTATTATTATTATTATTATTATTATTATTATATATATATATATATATATATATATATATATATATATATATATATATATATATATATATATATTTTTTTTTTTTTTTAAATGGTAAAATAGCTGTACTTTTTGTTAGACAGTGTGACACACTGACTTCTAGTCTTATTGATTAGGCCCGAAACACATTCTAAGCAAGTATGTGACTTCAAATGATTCTACTCAAACTTTTTTTTTTTTTTTTTTTCTTTCTGGCCTTGTACCTGAAGTCCTGTTCACACCCATACAATTTTTTTTTTTTTTACAACATTTCTATTTAGACCAATGCATATGCCAAAAAGTATGGAAGATGGGATGAATGATAATGCAAACTCACTATCTGCCAGTAGGTGGCACTTTTTAGTAACAGCATAAATACAGCGGTAAACAAGGACTGCATCCAAAATTGCATACTTCCATTTTATATAATAGTCGAAAAATATTATGTGACAAAGGAAGTACGTCTGAATTCACAGTACTCACACAAACACCTCACTATCCCATGAGGCCACTGGAGAGGATTTGTGAATGGGTGTGTTTTGCCTGAAGCGGCGCTGCGCAGACCGTTCTGTGTATGACAAAATACTCCGAAAACAATTCAAAAGCACGCGGAGCCGTCTGCTCTCTGATTGTTCTCGCAGTATTTTGGTGTGAAACAACAATTGGTCTGCGTAGCGGCGCTTTAAGTCGAACACATCTAATGACAGTGAAGCGACACTGCTAGGTCATGTGATGTCAACACTTGCGAAGTAAGTGCTCATTCAAAATAAGCACCTACTCGAGTCCATTTGCGAGTATCACCAAGTTGTAGTTTTACAGCATCAACCCTGTGCAAGTGACCACTAGCGCAAATCTTATTGGTTGGCCAGGTTTTTTCACAGTGCAATGAAAGAAATTGGAAAACCTCTCAGTTTAACAAAAAAATGTCACGTTGATGACATGCAGAGATTCATATCAGTTTTATAACAGCTGTTGGTTTTGTTTTGGTGTGAACAGGCTTTCAGAGTGTTTTTATTACTTCTCAGAATGGTTTGCTTTTATTCTCTACTCTTCAAGTTTCACAAGTCCATAATTGATGTTTAAATGGAACTAAATATATTTCTTTTTTCTTGTTGCAGATAAAGTGGAGCCCTATAAACTTCCGGTGTGGTTCTGGCACTCGTGCTCTCCAGTTCAGTCACCTGTTGTAGGATACAGTAATAAATATGTGCTTCTGTTTGTACAAATATCAGAGAAAATAAACCTCTTACAGAGAAACGTCATCCATTGATTTATCCAGTCTGTTTCTAGTGTATGTACTGATCAGCTTTGATGTCCTCTTAAGAAAATAAATACGTTTCCCGACTCGTGCTTGTTTTCCATTGGAATTAAAGCTCTTGAACTCTTCTTTGAAGCCACGGGCTTGGCTACGCTCCGAGGTTATCAATACACGGAGCATTTGAAGAGAAGACGCCTGCCAAAACAGAACACTAGGTCAATCCTTCCAATAAACCCTCTCTAGCGTTTACGTACTCTGCTTAAAACAGTATTAAGTTACCCTGAACTGATTACTGATAAACCCAATTGACTTAACGGCATCCTTATTGTTCTCTCTTATAATTGCCAATCAAAACAAGTTTAGCCTCCTTGTTATCCATTTGAAACTCAAGCCTGGCCAGCCACCACAGTATCAGATTAAATGATCGAGCTGCGGTGTTGGGTGTCTGGATCCATGAAAGGGTGAATTTGGGGGTCACTGATTGTAGAAGAGGGTCTGATCTATTAAAGTAATGGACAAGTAGAAAGTTTGACCATATGGGTCAGTCATGTATTATTTAATCAGCTGCCGCTGGAGCTCAGATTCTGATGATTATCATCTGAGAACTGATGAGTTCCTCATCTGTCACCATACCCAGACACTTTTTTTTTTCTGAGGACATTTTTGAGTCGTCTGAGTTCAGTAGTAATTGGTTTTTTAAATATATATATAAATATAAGTGCCATACTTTGATTCTGTAAGGATTTTTATTTGGGGAAAAAACATAAATTTGATATTCCATCTATAACTTCATTAGTAATGAAATTACTTTTTAGCATAAGTATTTTGCTTGAAATTTATATGGAACTGAATCACAAAAAAATCCACAGTGGTGAGATGGATGTTTCCATTTTTAAATGATAAATCCTAGTTTTTGTCTGAGTAAATCATATATATGAATATGAACTTTTACACAAAACTAATAAAATAACTGGTTACCATATTTCTGTAAACTACCATAGCCATGTTAGTACTATAATAGTAGAAGAAATGTTAAATGACACATTAAAATTATAATTAACATAAATTTGTGTAAAATATACAGATATTTACAAAAACCCTTCACATGGATTTATTTACTTTGTATACCAGATCATTCACAATTATTTTTTGGGTAAATCCTTCTATGAACATTGAGTAGCAACAAACTCGGATACAAAATTATATTTTAATATAACTCATTTAATAAATAGTTGCAATCCTACAAATCGTTTTATTTTTAGATGCCTCTTTTTATTGTTGTTATTAATGCAATATAGAAGAATAGAGATACAATGACAAATGTTCAAAAGTAAGAAAAACAAAGAAATAGTAAACCAGTGCCAGAGTACAATACAATATTAATAAAAATGTAATGTGTGTGTGTGTGTGTGTGTGTCAGGGATCATGTGATGACATAAAAGAACTGAACCGTTGAACCGGTTCATATAAATTAAAGATTCGAAAAATTATTCCTTAAAACGATTCAGCCTTCCAATCATTGCATGTTATATTATTATTATTATTATACTACAAATTAATATAGGGAAGAAAATAATTAAATAAATCAATAATCAAAATAATAATACTAAAAAATAAACCATTTAATTTACACAAAAGAGATTGAAGGCTTTACAAACCAACCACTATCTGCTTTTCCTCAGCACTACATATGTAGGTGGTGTAATCGAGCAAGCTACAATCGAACAGACGCTCTGCTTTTCTGCGCATGCGCGATCGATTGGTCTGCAATGTTTCACTTGGGAAGTAAAGATGGCGGCTCCTATGGAAGCGCCAATGCCCGTATTCATGTGAATGATCAAAACAAAGCCTTTACAGGCGACCTGAGAGCGGGCTTTCGGGAGCGGAGAGATGTGTGAGAGTTACGCGCGCTCGCTGCTGCGGGTGTCCGTGGCGCAGATGTGTCAGGCGGTGGGCTGGGATGCGGTGCAGCTGAGCGCCTGTGATCTGCTGTCCGATGTGCTGGAGAGATACGTGCAGCAGCTGGCCCGGAGCTGCCACCGATACTCCGAGCTCTGTGAGTCATTTAGCACTTCTTTATGACCATTAAAGCAGTCTGTGTTTATAACAGTCTGTGTTGGAGTAGTGTGAGCTATATAGTGGGTTGTTGTTAAGCCCCGCCCACTACCAATGTTGTTAGCGTGCTAAGCTAACTAGCCTCTCAAATGGTGTTTTTGCTGTTGTGGCGATAAAACTTTCTTAACGAATTGCTATTATTCAGTTTCTTGGGGTTCTTAACATGTTTATTATTTCAAGACGTTAGTTCTGAACATAGCTATTAAACATCTTAGTCTGTATGTTTTGACAGCTGACCTGAGGCTAAGTTAGCTGTTTATTTAGGCTAACAAATTTTGCTTAAAAGGCTGCATGTTGCTCAAAATAAAGTGAAATGTGAGATGGTGTCCCTCTCGGTGTCTGAAATGTTTGCTGCATTTTAAATCAGATCATTTGGAATAGTTTTCAAGGATGCAGAGTATGGATTCCCACTTGTTGCCATAGTGATGATTGTAAGCTATAGCATCATCTGTGTTTATGTGCAGATCAAGAGATATGTATTTGTTTGTTTTGATCGAGAAACTATTAGTTTTTATTCATATTTTGAAGTAGTTTTCATATTTTCAGTTTTCATTTTAATTTAAAAGTTTTAATGATTTTGTTGTTTTTGTCGTTTTTAATGTTTACATGTTGTTGTCAAAGTTTAAATGGCCATGTTTGGAAAGTTTTCATAAATATTTGTTCTGGAAGTTAATGAAATACTATTAAAGTTTTTGTTAATACCTTGAATTATTTTTATATATTTTTTTGTTGTCAATTTAAAGTTGTATTTTTTTGTGTTTTTGCCATTTTTATTTAAAATTTTATAGTGTTATTTTTTATTATATATTTCAGTTTTAGTACATTATATTAAAAACTAAATAGAAATGAGAAATGCTTTTTGGCAACTAGCTGAAATAAAATAAGTTTAAATATTTTTATATTTTATTTTATTTGTTAACATTTTTTTTTATTCCAACTCTTCCAAGTTACAATTTTTTATGATGTTTTTTTTTGTTAACTATAACAACCCTGATTCAAATTAGATACACTATCAATTATGTTTGCATAGAGTAAAAAAGCAAATATATCTGATCCTGCTAGTTGTCAAAGTGAGAGTCTGCAGAACGGTCCACGTGTTGTTGTTTATGTGCGTTTAAATGACCATGTTTGGAAAGTTTTTGTAAATATGTTTTCGGAAAGTTGGTTAGTTTGTGGTAGGAATGTCCTGAAAACTTTCAGGTTCCGTAAGTAAAAACTCATTCATTTTCGATTACTTATAAACTTTTGAAGAAGTCTTACTGTGAGATACAAGGTTGTTAATGGATGGAACTTCAGCCCGCATTATTTTAACTTAGTTTTAAAATAATTTAACAGCAGAACTTGTGATGAAACACAAAAAATTCCTCCAATCAGAGAGTTGAAAAAAGCAAAAAGTACCTGTATGTGTGTATATAATCAACATTTTTAAATAAGTAGTTTTAAATTTCTTTTTTAAATTCAATTACACTGTTTGCAATTCTTCATGGGATTGTAGTTCTTTCCCTCACTAAAGCCATTAAGTTAAGTAGCTATACATTCTTGCACATTTATTTATTTTTTTTGGTTTTCATGTACTTTTTTGCTTCAAATCAAAGTTTATAATGCTGTGATTCAACATGTTGCTGATTTGCTTGGTTCATGACTTATAACGCTGAAACATTTTAAAATCCCTATGGGAGAAATGATTGGAAATTAGGGTTGGCAAAAGTACTGACTTCTGTAACAAGTTTAAAAATGTGACAATTGCCAGCATTTTCCCCTAGAGTGCTGTTGAGTGGATACTTAAACACCTCTGATTGGCCATTGTGTTCATGCACTCAACAGTAATGTCTGTGATTGGCTTTTCAAATGCTCCCGTGTGTATCTCTGTAAGCGCTCGTTGATCATTGTAGCCAAACATAAATGTATCTGTTGAGCGTGTGAACAAATTGGCCAATCAGAGTTGTTTAAGAATCCTAAACAATGCTCAAAAGTCTTGGTGGAAATGCTGGTATCCTCACATTTTTAATATTTCAGTACTGACGTCGGTACTTTTGACAACCCTTATGGATACTTTCGAAACCAACGCCACTGAAAAAGTTGGCAAGCGCTTATGCACTCTTACTGATATTATGATGTAGCTTTCATGAATACTTGATTCTGATTGGTTAAACGCTGCATTCTGCAAACAATTTCTTGCGTACCGTTTCTATTTGAAGTCTCTACGCCTTCTGAATGAACATAAATTCCAGTTATCGCATAGCATAATCTCTCCTTCTTTTCTTTCAGATGGACGCACAGACCCTGTACTGAGTGATGTGGATCAGGCTTTTGGACTTCTGGGAGTCAGTATAGCTGAACTTGAGGACTATGTAAATAACTTGGAGCCTGTTGGCTACCCCCAAACTATCCCTCAGTTTCCCATCAGCAAGAGCAGCGTTCTGCAGTTTCCTGCTGCTGGCTTTGAAACGGACGCCCGTGAAGCCCTGAGGGGAGAGAGGAGAGACTATATCCCAGAGTACTTCCCTCCGCTCGTCTCACTTCAGGAAGGTACGTACCACCATCGCAATAGATGCGATAAGTTAACATAAGATAATTCAACAGCTTTGAGTTGTAACTAAAGCCGGGCGTACAATGTGCGACACTCGGGAGCTTCGTTATGACTGTACGTCATGGCGAGCTGGCGTCAACCGCGCGATCTTTGGCGCTAAACGTGTAAAGATTTCAGTGATGTTTTTGATAGAAAATAAAAAAATGAATAAAATGAAAACACCAAACAACACCAAAGTGTGTTGGTGGATGCGAATGCTATAGGGTTGCTTGCTAGTAGCCTGTAATGTGGTTGCGTGATGAATGCATGCATGTTGTGTGATTTGGGAATAGAGGAGAGCCTACATGTGTAAAAACCATTGTTTTAAAAAAAAAAAAACCTGTTTAAAAATTATCGGGAGGTGCTCGTAATTCCTCTCACGTGATGCGAGCATCGACAATTAACGCGATATTTCCAGATAGAAAAAAAACGCCTGCAAACTCGTACGACAGCAAAAATCGTACTGTGTACGCCTGGTTTACGTGTTTGTGACAGTTTGGTGATTAAGGGTAACATTTGGCCCTCTAGTGATTAAAAAACAAAACTGCATGCAGTTTGCGAAAGAACATTGTGTTTTCTTTTTACCAGCAGACTCTCCTGTTATGCGTTTGTTTTTTTTTAAACGGGTGACTCTCTGGTGGTTGGAGATTTTTTCCCGCTTGTTCTAACAACTAACCTACGCTATTCCCTCACCATACACGTGACAAAGTAGCCGGAGCAACTTTTCTCAATTTTAGGAACACTCACAAGATAGTGAGGTATGTACAAAATTTCCCGCGAAAACCATCCGGACAGGTGTAAAATAGGCTTACCACAGTGAATCAGGGCAAGAATAGGCAAAGGAAGAAGGATTAATGATGTGTTTACTCATTTAAATATTGTAAATTTAAAAAATAATTACATAGTGTACCTTTAATTGGCAACTATATTTAATTGGTTGAACAAAAATGGTATTTCGTTTTTAAATACCACTTCGTTTTTCGCTTTTTAAATTCTTGGTATCTTAAAAATAATAAAATTTAATGACTGCACAGAATAAATTCATGCACAACAATGCTGAAATCAAGTCACTTACTAATTATTAATTACAGTGATTTTGTAGATATTTTATGTTAACACTGAACTTTAAACACATTTTTACACGATCATTGAAATGTTCCAATAGAGAAATGAATTAGTTGACATTTGTTTCAAATGTTTTCCTTTGGTCACAGCACACACTTAAAATCTGTAAATCAACTGTTATTTTAACTTTCGACCCTGCATTGTGTTCGATTCAGTTGTGTCGTTGTGCAAGGGTCATTTGAGCACATAAAGATGTTACAGGACTGATTTTTTTTATTTTGAGCCGCACATTGACTAAACTCATCACGGTGAAGGTACATAATGAATACATGTAGTTATTTTTTGCTCAAAATTCAACAAGTGGGTTATGCATATCGTTCAAACGTTTTTTTTTTACTTACTTTTACTCGGCAAAGATGCATTAAATTGATCAAAAGTATGAACTTTCCATTCATCATAGATTACTGAAAAATTGTATCATGGTTTCCACAAAAAAAACTGTTTTTAACAATAATAATGATAGGAAATCTTTCAAATCACCATATTTGAATGATTTCTGAAGAATCACGTGACACTGAAGACGAGTAATGATGCTGAATATTCAGCTTTATCATCACAGGAATGAATTGCATTTTTTTTTTTTTAATCTTAAAATATAGCAGATGTTTTACATTCACAAACACCTATATTACACAGCATAAAATGTAATATCAGAAAAAGCATAATAGGGTTACTTCAACTTGTTGTGAGGATCACTAACATAATATTCACATAAATACATCTGCCGTACGATAAACAATGTAACAAAAGCTATACCATCTGATGCATTGTCACATAATATATGCCATCGTGCCGTACTTGTGTACTCATGCCAATCTTGCCAAAACGCATTGATATGTGTCCATATTGGCTGAGATCCATCCAATACAGTCGCACACACAGGGACCTACGTATCCCATGATCCCCCAGCGGTGCAGTCCTTCACTCTCACTCCATCCGGCTCATATCCCCCCCTCACACACACATATTCGCCTTCTCATCACACAAAGCGGAGGCAGTGCCAGTGGGTGGTGGAGGGGCGGACATGATCAGGGTTGTTTCGGGTCGGACAGGAAGCTCCCTGGCTGTGAGGTGTGTTTGCGGGTGCCGCTGTGTGTGAAACAGGAAGTCGGCGGGCTGTAGGCTTTCAGCCATGTGTGTGTGAGAAGCTGGCGGAGGTCCGGCCCGGATGGCAGGCATCCCAGGTGAGTGTGTGTGTGTGCGCGAGTCCAGCCAGGGCAGGGGGTCTAACTGGGCTTGGAGCCAGCGCTCAGCTGGATGCCCCTCTGCCAGAAGAAAGACTCAGGGTCTCTTTTTCTCCCTCTCCTCCATTTCCATTTGATTCTTTTTTTCCCAGTCTCCCGTTTCTTCCTCATAGATCAGTCGGAGACCGTATTACACCCCAACACACTTCCACACACTCGTGCCACAAATCTGCATGAGCACTTATAGACAAAACAGACAAAAGTTTAAACATACAGTGCATTCTTCTGTAATATAGAATATATACTATATGTATTTCTCTCCAAACCACAAAGGTTAAGGAACCCTACTGTGTTTTTGAGTGTTACGAATACGAATGGATTTTTGTGTGGTTTGTATTTTTAGTGCTACTTGCTTAAGCAAACTTTTCTTTTACTGCTCAGTGACTTGAACAAATCCCTTATAATCAGTATGTAACTCATCCTGCACCATTGCAAAACAGGCCAAAACAGTAAAAATCCCATAGATTTTACATTAAAGAAGTGAACCGAGACTTATCTAGAGACACAGAATTGCAGTTACTTTTATTTTTTCAAGAACATTCTATGACAAACTACTACTATAACTTCTATATATATATATATATATATATATATATATATGTGTGTGTGTGTGTGTGTATATGTGTATGTGTAAAAAATATATATATATGTCTATGTGTATATGTAAAAAAAAAATATATATATATATGTAATATATGTAAAAAAAAATATATATATATGTGAATTAATTTTATTTTCATTTTAAAGTTAAGTTAGTAATTTTGAATGTGCTTCTGCAATTAGTTTTTATATTTATATTCTATTTAATGTTAATTTTTCAATTTTAGATTTGGTCATTTTAGCACTGAATATTTTATTGTAGTCAATTGCCATTGCAACATTTCTAATTTTCATTAACGTTTAATTTATCTAATATTTTTTACAGTTAACGAAAACGATATTTAATAACAGCAATCACCTTAGCCACCTCATTTTAATTTTTTTAATGTAATCTAGTCTGTTAGTAGATTTACATCTGCAGTAGCATATTTAGCCACAGGTTGGCGCTATCTGACCATGTTTATGATCTTAACTTCGTCTGAATGTCTGTTTCTGATCATCTTCATTTCTCCTAGAGCATGTGATACCCTTTGATTCAAGATTTTAGTTTGATATAAAGTGTTTAAAATTATCATTATTTGTATAAGATTTATATTGGTATGATGCTCTTAAGGTATGATATCCTTGTCTTTAGATGGCTCGGGTCAGGATTATTTTTTTATTATTTGTGTGTGTGTGTGTGTGTGTTAGTTATCATCCGCCAGAAGAAATGTATCCGAAAATATAATTACACACCTCACAAAATTTGAGGTATCATTCATGTCTGTTGTTCAAACAATTAAACACTGGTACACCCTGAGATCAAACAGGTTCACAACAAAATGAAAATGTGTTTTTAGACCATTCCAGTTTTGTTGCAATAATTTTCGTTCTCGGTTTCATTACATTAACAGGTTTTACCGAGTCATTGTCATTGGTGCAGTGGTGGGTTTTCTCCCAGTCAACAGGCTCTTGTTTGTCTATTGTGTGGGAGCGTATTGTTGTTCAGTCCTGAGGGAAGAAGGTAATGGGAGGTAGAGAGAGAGCGATTGCATCTGTACACTGAAATTACCAGTGATCACACAGACTGATAAAGTCTCTCCGTCTATGCAGAGAGAGAACAAGATTAAGATGACTGCTCTGGAAATTTACAGCTGCAAAATGAAGCTACACGATCAGATTTCTTTTTTGTGAACCGCACCTTGTTGATCCAAACGTGCAGCTCAAGAACATGGTTCTGTTTGTCTTTATGCTGTTAAGATGGCTTACCAGCCATTTTCCTGCATTAAGTAATTTGTCCCTCCTTTCGGACAGAGTACATGCTGTGCAGTGCGACACAATCACCGTCTGACTTTTTAAAAAGCTGCGTGGACTGCGAATTTGGACCTTTTGAGATTTGAATGGGTAGGCCTACCCAGCATGACCCCACAAAATGAGGAAGCAAGCAACTGGATGGCCTATTGCTCATTGCTTGTCACCGTCTTTGCTCGTTAAGATATAATCTGAAATATATATACACTGTAAAACTCAATAAGTTCAGAATACTCAAAACATTTAGGTAAACGAACTCACTTTTTTTTAAGTTGGTAGAACCTAAAATTTTTGTGATATTGTGGTGCACAGGTGTCTCATTAAGTCACGTCACCGGCATCCTTTCACTCTCACAGTTCTCAGCCTCGCCCCACTTATTATCATGTTAATTACATGCAGCTCATTTACATAAACATCACATTTAGATCTTGGTTAAATGTAAGAAATAAAATAACACATGCTATTATAACTAGCAAAGAGAGACTGTCGTTATATATTTGCCTGTATATAATCAAGCAACATAAAATAAATGCGGTCATAACAGAACCCCCTGTAAATACCAACATAACACAACATTAAACACTAACTTATGTCTCCCTATGTGTTAATCTTGTGCAAAAACACATAAAATAAAACTTAATGTCAGCATTTATTTTCCTTATACAGTCTGATGCAAAGCATGCTGGGAATTAGAAATCTGCTGCAACTCAATCATATTAAGTTCAGCTTACTTCAATGAAATTTTAAGTTCAGACAACTTTTTTCTGTTATTGTTCATTATTATTTGAGTGAAACTGCTCTGCCTCTGTTTTTTGGGTTGGAATGGCTTTTGTTTGGTGGAAAGTTAAAGAAATATGCAAAAAATTGTTCTCTGCTGTCACCTTGTTTTGATTGAAAATGGTTGCAGTGAGTTTTTTTGGTTTAGTCGCCGTGCATGCAGGATAGACATCTTTATTTGTTGGTTTTGTTGCATTGCGTGCAGCTTAGTTGATTCTAAGTTTAGCATGCGTTCAACAACAGTTTTGATGCATTTCATGCTTGCAATATAGAAAGCTTTAATTCAAACGGGCTCTGCTTGTTTTCCACATTGCATGCATGCATCATAGACAGTTTTGGTGGTTAATGTGGGACCCGCTGGTTTTGTCGCACGGCATGCAAAAAGTGCAGTACTGAGAACTTTGCTGATTATAACTTGAGCTTTGTAATTTTGCAAGCCTTCACATTCAGTCCCGTCATTAACACAATCATCCCGTCGACGCAGTGCGACGACAGAGGTTGCATCTCATCGCGCTGCTCTCGAAGTGTAGACACTGCGAATCTCCTTGTCCAGAGGTGCTGATTATTACCTCAGTCTCTGCTAGCGTTTGTGCCGTGCTTCTGTTAACTTATGAATTGAGCGAGCTCTGTATTTGACTCGCTTCGTTATCGGCTCTTTTCAAAGCTTCACAAGGGCGTAAAATGATTAGAGGAGAGCCTGACAATGCATGAAGAGATTTGCACAGTTTCCGTAGATGTCAGGTGCAGCCGTTACACTCTAAAAAGAGAAAAGGATGAATATTAAAGGCCTCCGTCTTTTCTCCTTTTCTTCCGCCGCGACATTCACATCTTCTTTACAGAGAATAAGGCCCAGGGCCCGCTCTGATTGGTGAGGGTACGCTCCCGTAGCCAGCAGAATCCGACCTGATGAAAAGAATTTTGTCTTTTAAGTATAATAGTCATTACTGTCTCACACTCTCACTGTCTGTCTCTCTCAGGTCAGCTGTACCCTGTTTCTACCGATATGGTGCTGTTCATGCACCAGAGCCAAATCCTCAGAAAATGCGGAATGTTTTGAAATCTTCAGGATTTACCCATTTTATTGTCTTTTTTTTTTAATAAATATAAATCAATATTCACTCATTATATTTCTATATAATATATATATTCTAAATTTATTTTAGTTCTACCTTGCCCTTTTGCCTTGATGTTAGCGGTTCCTTGTTGGAGAGCAAGTTTAAAGGGATAGTTCATCCAAAAATGAAAATTCACTCCCATAGTATGTTTTTTTTTTTTTTTTCTTTCTTCCCACAATGGAAGTCAATGGTCCCCCATCTACTTGGTTACAAACATTCTTCAAAATATCGTCCTTTGTGTTTAGCGGGAAAAAAAAGATATTTATGTAACTTGAGTGTATGATGACAGAATTTTTCATTTTTGGGCGAACTATCCCTTTAAGGGGCCAATTTTAACATCCAGAACAGTTTTTCTGCCATGGAAATACATGGAACGGTTCCAGATTGGGCACCGGTACCCTATCGGTAGAAAAGGGGCTTCGGTGTGCTGTTTATGTCTGTCTGTGACACTCTCGCTGATGTAGTAACTCCTGTATTATCTCTCTCCCCTCCTCTTATCTCAATGTATTTCCCTTCCTCGTCCCCCTTTGCTCATGGAGAGAGAGGGCTATCTGCTCTTTGTAGTTTTCTGACTATTTATGTCGGACAAGGTCAGAATCGTTTAAACTTGCCTGGCTCTCTCAGACCCGAAGATAAGATGAGAGCAGAAAGGATTGGGATCGATGGAGGAGTGCAGATTTATTCTCCTCTCTCTCCTCCTCTCTCTCTCTTTGTCTCTCGTCCATCCCTCTTGCTCTGTTACAGAGGTTTGGTGCCTTTGGATCAATTTGTCTTTTTTACTTTGTGTTCGTCGGGCCCTTTAAAATACTGTACCTAAACGGGCCACTTTGCTCATCTAGATCAAATCAAAGAGCAAATTAAAACGCTATCAAATAAATCTGACGGACAGCTTGTTCTTGCAGGACCAGAGGATATTTCTGTTTTGAATACTTAGCTTTTTAAATGCAGTTATGCCGTACGGCATAAATGAATAGTTCACCTAGAAAAATAATATTTTGTTATTTACTCACCCTCATGTTGTTCTAAACTTTATTTCTTTCGTGGAACACTATAGGAGAGGTTTTGAAGAATGTTCATGCTGTTCTTTTTCAATTGAAGTGAATGGTGACCAAAACTGTCAAGCACCAAAAAGAACACAAATTAAAGTCTATATGACTCAAGCACTACATGTCAAAATCTTCTAAAGCCTACAATAACTGTGTGTGAGGAACAGATTGAAATTTAAGCCATTTTTGCTCTAACTTATCGCTCAAATATCCATGTTCACATTTTCCATATGTTCAAACTTGACGCATTTCATTTGTTCAAAACTTTTGGAACTCAATCCAATTTAGGAGCACCTTCTGATCAATGACGGATATTAACCTTCACATTACAGCTTTGAATATAGAAAATATTAAAGGGTTAGTTCACCCAAAAATGAAAATTCTGAACCGACAGAATGTTTGGGTGAAAGAAACCATTTATTGATTAACTGAAATGATACTTTTAAATTGAAACTAAAACTGCCAGTTGGTGGCAGGACGACACAGTCTTTGTCTATGAATTGTTCATTCAATCGATTCGTTCAAAACAGCTGATTCATTCAAGAATGACCCAAGTCATTGAATCATTGCCTCAACCAATTCATTCATCAAAGAAACACCACTTTTGCTTGGGGATGTGTCATGACTCAGCTGTGACTTTGTTTGGAACTGTGTTCTTTGCCGAAATTGAGAAAAATCAGACCACATTGTGCCTAAAATGTAAGTCATTTAATATTAACTTATAAACTGTTTTATAAAATCAACATCACATTTGCGATCGCGATCGTTTATATCTATGGAAAAAAGCAGTCTTTCTCATGTGATATTGCTTAATTATATCATAGATTTATAAATATTAAAAACAAGAACTCTGTCTGGACAAAAACTCTTGCGTTTTGAACAGGATTCTAACTTAAACACCTTTTGATTGGCCATTGCTTTCAAGAAACTCGTATGTTGCAAAACGCGTTTAAAATAGAAACCTTTGACTCTCTTCAGAACGCAAACACAAATACGCACTGGATCGTTGGTAATATGTGTTTCGCTAATATGCTTTTTGGCTGAGGGTGCACTCTCTAGCACCCCCATCGAACTGGGCCTGATCGGGTCAGTCGCAATGGTGCTACTAAATATTTTTTCAGTTGCAAATGTGTCTGAAATAGAGCCCTGGTTATATTGAGATATAATCACAAAAGTTTTGGCCAAATTGTACATCCTCAAAAACAAGCACAGCAAACCTGAAGCTTTAAAAAATGGCATTTTAAAAAGTATTTCGCATTTTATTACATTCAGAAATAATGAAAAATATCGGTAAATAAAACATTTATTTCATTTAATTTAGTTTTAGTTTTTCCCCAAATTTTACAGCCCAACTTTAGATCATTTTTGGAGCTCAAAAGTTCCCATTCACTTTCATTGTGTATAGAAAAGAGCAGTGACGTTCTGCAAAATATCTTTTATTCTTCACAGAAGGAATTCATATGGGTTTTATCAACAAACGATGACAGGATTTGTGCGAACTATCCCTTTAGATGTGTTTGTTGGGTGCTGTCGAGTGAGCTCTGTGTGCGTGTAGAGGGAAGCCTCTGGTCTTATGTTACTCTGTCGTGGCTTTATGATAGATGGCTCAACCCAACCCTACTGCCCCCTGTCACAACCGTTTACCTCCCCCCGTCAGCCGAATGTGTGGATGAGAGAGTGTGTGTGTGTGTGAGAGAGAGAGGGAGAGAGACAGAGAGGTCCGTGTTTGCTCGTTGCCACTCTCTGACTGACAGGTCTGGGATGACTCCCCGCTGCACTGGGCCAGGTACCGCGAGCCTGTCGAGAGTGTGTGTGAACGGCAGACAGACAGGAGCCGGCTATTGGGCTCGGTGGAGAGGTCACCTGACCCAGGATCAGTCCTGGAGAGCGCACTGCCCTCCTCTGCCCAGGTGCGCTAACACGAAACGTGTGTGAGTGTGTGCGTGCCACGAATTTCCTCTTCTATCTTTTATTCCCAGTCCAAACTCTCACATTCTCTCAGGTTTCTCTCATAATTAGGCGACTTGAAAGCGTATTCCCGACCGCCTCGGTGAGATCTTCATAAAACACATAATCCACTCCATTTTTATGTCTCCCAAAGAATCGTTTGATTCTTTTGTCACACGCTTCCATTTCCAGCATGTCCTATTCTTTTCGTCCTTACCGTCGCTCTCTTTTCATTCTCTCTCTATGGCGGTTTTGTGTCCTTCGTTCCAAACTTGATCCTCTTCGTAGCTGAAGCGCGTGTGCAAGTGTAAAGTCTTCAAATACAGGTATGAGCAAAGTCAAGCTTATTTTATCTCTATAAAGTTTCATGTCACGGCATGATGTGATTTATCATGGCTCCAAGTTAGAACTTTACAAGTGGTTTAGGATATTTTTTGTCTGTTTTATGCTAAAATATAGCCTCATTTCTCTTTCTGCACAGTTTTGAAAAGGGGCGCACCAATTGAGAAATTTTGGCAATTACGAATTATGTATTCATGGTCTAAAACGGATATAATGCCCTATTTTATTATGCTGTACCTGATCATGTCTCAACATTAAGATTGTCAAAATTGCCCTGGGTCATTATGAGAATTTTGAGCTGGTTGATGGACCTTTTGGATAAACCAAACTTTTCTTCGACATATCGAGTGTTTTTGCGAGAAGTTAAATGCATCGCCAGTAAAGTTATCCAGCTGATTAACAGATTAGAAATTGTTGAAATTGTGAGAATGGCTTGTAACTATCGTAGAAGCAACCATAAATATAAATGAGAAAATTAAGACTCGAATTAAGTCACATTTTTGTTTGTAGTTGCATTATAGAATTTAATTTTTAAAAAAAAGCCTAATTGTTGAACACTGCTTTGCCAGTGATAAAGGTCCAGGTTTTCAATCCATAATATAGGTTTAGTAAAGGCCCTAATATGATCTCCTTCTAATATTGGTCTGAAACCTGGTTAAAAGCATCTGCTAAATTTAGAAATGTAAATAAATGAAGTAATAAATAAATAAACTAATGTAATCTAATGTTGTAATTGTGAGAGTAAATCATTTTTTCTCATTGACATTAAAGTTTCCCTCATTCCCACGTTCCTATCGTCATGCTCTTTCAGTGGAAGGATGTTGATTTCATTGGATTGGGTGTGATGTGGGATTTGTCTGACTAAGCTTTTAAGATGTCAACTACCACCTACTAATTTGGCTCTTGTGTCTCTAGAAACTATTATTTTCTTAATACTTTCTCTGTTATTGTGTTATTCTGTAGCATAAATTGTGCAGTAATTATTTCATTTGAGTACACAATTTGTAAACCTCTAAGTGCATTGCATTATTTAGTACAGATTAATTATTGAATATCGAGAGAGTAAATATTCATACATCTTAATAAAAACCAAACTTTTTTTTTTGCGCATTGCTGATTTTGCCAACATAATTATGCATAAATTACAATTCCTTATTTTTCAAGAAATTATTATAAATGTATTATTTTATTAATTTTTAGTACAAATACGTTTTCTTTTCGTGTTTTATAAACAAAAAAAGCCACGTTTAGATGAATTCTCGGTATATTTTATGTAGGTTCTGTTCAGTTGGAGTTTGTCATAAAATTTGTGACTTTAAAGTTAATCCTCTTCCCTCATCAAACCTCTTGCAGTACCTCTGCCTCCTTTAGATGGCACTCTTGCACCAGCCAACCTCTTTTCTCCTTTCTCCTTTCTGTCTTTCTGTGTCTGTTTCTCTCTCCTTTGCAGTCTGTCTGTCTCTAGCGCACAAACATATTCCACGTGTGTTCTCCGGAATTTTTTTTTTTTTTTTTTGCTGTTTGTTTATATAAAACGTAGTGTACAATGTGTGTATACAGTCTGCAGCGGGCATCGACCTGGTCTGTTGTCCTCGCTGTAAGCGTAGGTGTCATGTGATGATTAGCTTTGCCAGGCCACCATGTCTCTTTCTGGCATTATGATATGAAAGACAGGCTCTTCCAAGCCATGACTCTGGCAGGAAAAATGCTGTTCGTACACTTGATCGCCACCTACGAAATTCTCACCCACATGCACGCCCAATTATGTGAGGTGATACCTTAAAGTAACTGCCTTACTGCCTTTCATAGTACATTTACGCTTATTTGGGTCTTTCTCAACCTGTCGTTCTTTATTTTTCACGCACATTGTTTCTAACCGGTGGCTGTGCTAGCTTTTAAATGGACACATTCACGTTGTAAATATGTTACATTTTCATTGTAAATGTGTAACGTTTTCGTTGTAAATGTGTTACATACACGTTGTAAATACATTCTTGTAATTGCACCCTTGTCGTAAATGTTATATTTTCGTCTGAAATGTTACGTTCACATCGTAAATACTTTCTCATCGTAAAGTTTACAATTAGATTAAGTTTCGTACTTGTAAATGCGTTACGTTCACGTTGTAAATACATTCTCATTTTCAATGTAAATGTTACATTATAGTTTGTTGCATTCTCATTCTTGTTGTAAATGTTACATTCTCGTAAATGCATTTACTTTCACGTTGTAAATACAATCTCATTCTCAATGCGTTACATTCTTTGTAACTACGTTCTCATTCGTTGTAAATGTTACTTTCTCGTTGCAAATATGTTTACATTCACATTGTAAATACAATCTCCTTCGCAACGTAAATGTTACATTCTTATTGTAAATGTTACATTCTTATTGTAAATGTTGCATTCTCATCGTAAATGTTACATTCTATGTTACATTCTTATTGTAAATGTTACATTCTTATTGTAAATGTTACATTCTCATCGTAAATGTTACATTCTTGTTTTAAATGCATGTATTTACAACGTGAACGTAAACGTGTTTAAAACAAGTATGTAACATTTACGATGAGAATGTAATATTTACATTGTGAATGAGATTGTATTTACAATGCGAGCGTAAAATCTCATTCTCAATGTAAATGTTACATTCTCCTTGTAATTTCATTCTCATTCTTGTTGTAAATGTTACATAATTCATTGTAAAAGTTACATTCTCGTGGTAAATGTTACATTCTCGCTGTAAATGCGTTTACATTCACGTTGTAAATACAATCTCATTTGCAATGTAAATATGTTACATTCTTGTTGAAATTACATTTTCATTATTTTTGTAAAGATGTTACATTCCCCTTGTAAATATGATAACCTAGTTTTGAGGTAGATGCAAAACTGCATAGGCTTAAAATAAACTTTTGTTGTATATTTTTAAATGTACTTATAGGCCAAATAACATTTTTATTGCTCAAATATACACAAAAACAGATGATTTTAAGTGTATAATTATCCCATAATTATCTTTTAATTTATTTCAATTGTCTAAATTTATTGAAAGTGAATAATTTGTTTGTGCTTGCATGGCTAGGCACTGATCAGATGCAATATATGCGTTAAATGTATATACATTTTTATAAACATTTATTTCACAAATCTACACTTGATCATTTGAAGCCAATGAATTTGTTTGTGCTTTGATGGCTATAGGAATTTTTTTTTAAAAATGTGTGGAAACGGAACTTCTCAGAGAGGGTTAACTATGTCTAAGTTATGCGTTCATCCCCTTTATAGGACCACTGCTAAAAATGATTAAAGCAAGTAGAAATTTAATTAATCTAGAATAAACTAGTTGACCTCACTTATGAACTAGTCGGCTGTTGGACCATCCTGACATATTGCCAGTAGCGGTTTGATTTCAGCCGAAGGTTCCTGTGATGTTCTCGTTTCCTGAAATGGAGAACTTTTTGACAGTTGTTCAGAAATTCATATATATTAGCTTCTGTTACCTTTGGACTTTTTAGTAGTTTTGTTTTTTGTGTTAAAATTCTTTTAACTGATGCTGTGTGACTTAGACTGTATGCATTGGGCTTGGTTCGTCCGGTGGATGGGAGGGGTAGGAATGTAAATCCCTCCCCAGAGAGGGTGACAGGCTCACAAGCTCAACAGAACCTCTGCCCCCGGTCCCAGGGCGCCAGGGTGGGTCACTGTTAACCCGGACTGAAATAGCCAGTTCCTGGTGTGTGTGTGCATGTTTGTGAGTGCAGACAGGGCAAAAACGCCTTTATTTGGCTGGCAGCTACTATAAACCTTTGTGACTGATATTAAATATATTTTAAGGGTGTAAATATATCGATTTGACAATAAAAAGTAAATGCAATTGTTTAAAGAATTTATTAATTAATTATTTTAACTATACATCATTTCTTAACCCATTTTCAGTAAAAATCCACAAAATTCTGATTTCCAATTTATTTCTTTTATTTAATTGCATGTATTTGATTTATTTTTGGCCAATATTGCAGTTATATTTGATTTTCTGTCATCACATTTATCATATTTTTAAGTTTGAATTTTAAACAAAATCAAACTGAATCGATTTCAAACAATGGTAAAAGAAATGGATTAAATATTTACATCTCTATTAATGTTTCTTGATAAAGTTATGTTTTGAATTCTGGTTTCAGAAAGAGAATAAATTCTGATTTGTCTGAGATTCATCAATAAAAGCCCAGTTAAAACATCCCGAATTACGCAATATGAATTATTATAAACATTCAGTCTAAAAATATATTTAAACCATTATTAAAGGCATTATTCATAGTGCTGATGTCAACAATCTAGTTTACCCTCAAATAAAGTGTTACGCTCTAAAAATGTGTTACAGGGGTTCTCTTGTGTGTGTGTTCAGTAATTGGGCTCTCTCTCATACACACACACACACACACACAGTGCTGCTGAAGCGTTTAGCGGTGCCAGGGAATTAGTGTGTGTTTATTGTCCTAGCAGAGAGGGAGTCTGGGTAAGCACTTAATGCCACCATAGGAAACAAGAGGTGGATGAGACCAGCATTCTGAAGGAGGGCGGAAAATCACTGCACACGCTGCAAGTCAAGAGGTGCTTTTACCGAAGCAGAAGGAACATTTACATTATTGATATAGTCTCATTTTTGCGCAGTTCGTGTTATAGAATCGTGATATGCAACATAACTTATGTAATGAACTATGATTCTTTGCAGATTATGTAGATTGAAGAGCGAGTGTTTGTATTTATATGAAAATGTAGGTATTGTATCGCATTTCCAGTATCACTTAAAATTCGTTTGACCTACACTGTGGTAATATCAAACCCATCTTATCTGTTTGAGGTTTTTGCTTTTGATATGGTTCCCACAGTCATGGAAAACCTGGGAATATCAGGCAGTTTTAAAATGGTTTAGAAAAGTCATTGAAATAAATACAATTAAAAAAGTAATTGGAATTTTTGTAGTCAGTAAGTTAATCTTTTACAGAATATTTCTTGTAACTATGCATATTTATATATTTTTAAGTCAAAATCTTTTTGAAGAATTATGATTTATTAATATGATCAAAAGGTGTGGTAACCCTATACACACGTTACTAAGACTGATCCCCATTTAAAAGTGATTAACACTTTTTAACGCTCCTGTGTTAGTTGTCTCAAATATGACAGTACAGTAAGTGTCCTTCGCCACCAGTCCTAAAGCTTGTGTTGTGTGATGAGTGACCTACAAAAACTGCTGATGGACATTTTTCCCCATGATGCCATGAGCATCTAAAGACGACACACCTGCGTGTTATTTTGGGTTTCCTGATGTAAATGTCTGTTTGCATCTCTCTCTGGACAAGCTCACTTCACATAGGGGTTATTTTTGCTTGATACCCTTCAAAATAGCCCATATGCAGGACACGTCAATAAGAATTCTTTTTGTGCTGGCCTAGTCGGAAATAATTAGACTGGCCCCATCACACACACACACACACACATACATATGTGTATATATATATATATATATATATATATATATATATATATATATATATATGTATGTATACTAGTAAACCAGTAAAATTGCTAAAAATTTGGGACCAAAATTTCAGACACTTTGACCTGACCCTGTTTTGATTGTTATCTGACATTATCAAGATTATTTTTGTCTAACACAGTTTAACTGCGTTTTTGTCATATTTTATTACCATTTTTTTATCTATAGTAAACTGAGATAATGTGTGAAATGTTGAAGGTGTCTGAATAAATTTTGGTTAAATAAATAAATAAATAGATTTTTAGCAACATCGATGTTGGAATATATTATCTTTCAGAAAACAAAATTTGTATTTTGTATTTATTCATGTTTTTTTTTTTTTTTTTTTAAATAAACTTAATGGAAAAGTATTATACCTATATTTCTTGACAAAAAGTAATTAAAAACATTTGAGTGTTTTTAATTTGCAGTAATACTAGATTATACCACTATAATGTCATAAGCATCCAGCTATAATGCTGGAAAACTGAGCAATTTCTAACTGATGCTTTTTTATCTTTAAAAACCTATGTTATCTTGTGATCAGGTTTAAGTTTATATGACTTAATACCACACGTACTGTATATGAGCGTAATAATAACATAGAAGTGGGCAGACAGGGCAAGTGACAGTTCTTTCAACAGGTCTCTCATTCTGGCCCTAAAATTATTCACACATTAAATGACTCTTTATTGAACGTCTAGTGTGTTTTCTTTCATTAAATAGCTAACAGTTTTGATTTCATAGGTTCATAAGGCAGTCATAAACTTTCAAATGCTATAAGCGCCTCCGGTAGAAACATCTAGAGATGAATGTTTAGCAGGAGGTCGACCCTGACCTCGAATTAGGTCCATTTTGAATTTGCACTCAACAAAGTATTGACTTTCACTGTGCCAATATAGGACTGTCATTCAGAATATTGGCAGACTGTAGCAAAAGATAATTACTGGCTAAGGTTTATGCGATATAAATGATCTGTCAGAAGGCAGAATGAGGTAGTTTCTGGTGAGGTGTGGAGCAGGAAGCACTTGTCCACCGACAGAAAGAACAGTAGCTAGATACAACAGCTATTGGTTTTGTAGCGCCGCAGTTATCAGCATATGTAGTGAAATTCTGCATTTATGCATTATATCAGAGGCTATGCTATGTTTTGTGTTTGAGTGACTATCTTTTTTATTGTGCAGGTAGTTTGACCTTGGTCGTTTTCTAAATGTACCAGACTATCTAAACAGCAAACCATTTCACTTTTAATGTGCCGTATTATTCAAATCATAATGCACTTCTATTAAATAAGTATATTTAAATAACTAGTACATTTAAAAAGACTGCAGAAAAGTAGGATATTTTTTCTTTGTTTTCCTGTTTTTTCATATGTGAACAGCCTTTATTTTATTTTCTCTTAACTTCAGGTTAAATTTGGCTTGATCCACCTGTATTGAACATGAATTTAAGAAGGCAGTGCATGTTACCTCACGTGAAATATTCTTGAACTTTGGAAGTATTTGCGGAACGTTTTTTTTTTTTTTTTTAATCAAAGGCAATGTGAATTGCATTTGTAAAGAAAACAATGATTTAAAATGGAAGAACCAGAGAGACGGATGGAGAGCATACAGCGTAGACGGCCGAGGATGGAGAGCGAAAGATTGGAGAGGAGGGAAAGACGAACGCGCCTGCAGAATACAAACAGGGTTTTTCCATCTGGAGCGTTTGCCCTCATGGCACCAGCAGAGGCAAGGAAACACAGCTTAGATTAATGCACTGATAGAGGGAGGGAGAGTCGGGCGAGGAAGAGAGATAGAGCGACGGGATGAGAGATGGCAGAAAGAGGAGAGTCCAGGATTAATTGAATGACTTCTGGATTGAACTCGTGATGGACGAGTCTTCAAAATGAAGAACTGAAGAAAAAACGGCAGCAACTCGAGTAAAATAACCTCGGTTGTAAACGATTCATACCGTTTTATTTTTACGGCCTAAATGCATTCTAAGTGGATCTGATCCCTCACACTTGCATCGACCGCTACGAGATATAAATAGTCAAACCTCATTCATCACCGATTTCGGCGAAACCTAATCCGTGTACTCTGTATCTCGCATTGTTATATAGCTCTGTTACTTACTTGGCTTGTAACAAATGTAGGGAGATGTGACTAACAGACAGCAATATGCCCACGTGGCATTATCAGTTATCGCTGACTGGGTTTCTCTGTGGCCCGTAGCTCATCGCATTCCAGACACAACGTGATCGACTGCAGTTGAAACGCGAGAGAATCCGATAAACGTGTTCACATCTACTTGCGCTGAAACATACCCTAAGACGTAGCCACATGTGAATCCTAGTCAAGCGGTGCAGATAAATTCTGCATAGAAGATTGCAGTGGGGCTTTTCTCTTCGTAGAGTTAGCGTCAACTGTTGCGTATAGGGACTTAGTGGTCATATTTTATATGGAATGTCATACTAGCATATGACTATATCTGTAGATTGTAGTATGCATAATAGGCAAGTATGCATTTTTTCTGTTCTCTTAGATGTATTTGCTTGGAGAAAAACAAAATGCAAACTTGCTTATTCCATAATGCATCCCATAATTTGGTCCACTTTGCCTTTCAAGTTCATACTGAAGCCATGATTTAATTTTTTAAAATGATCCCCCACTTTATTGGATTGAACTGACAAAAATTAAGACATTTTTGCCCCTTGTAAATGAAAAATTGGCCTAATTGTTGTTAATTCCAAGATAATAATTGGATGCCATTTGATAATATTCATGATGAGGTCATCACCGTAGTACTTTTACTAATAAGCATTCATTGTGTAATAATCCATACTGTTTAAAAAAAAAATTATATACAGCGCAGTATTTCGTTTCAAACTGAATTTGTTTGTTTTAATAGTTTTTTTGTTTGCTTTTGTTTATTTGTTTTTCTTCACTCATTTGTTTGATCATTGTTTACTGTTTTCGCCCCCATATGCTTTTATCTTTCCGTTTATTTCTTGTTTTGCTCTTCTCTGCTTGCCTTTGTTTTTTGTTTGCATTACTTCAAGTGCATATTGAAGCTGTGATTTTAATTTTTAACTTTTTTTTAAATTTTTCTCATTATTAGATTGAACTCACAAAAATAATTTTTGTCATGACAGCAATATGCCATACTACGTTTGAATAAATGTTTACCTTTTAACGAAACAAAAAGGGGTGCGCAATGCTGTTTCTTTCTTTTGTGTTTGTTCTTTATTTTGTTCTTGCTTTTGTTCTTACCTGTTTGCTTTCATTCAGTTGTTTGTTTCACTTTTTTGATAATTTATTATTGTTTTTGCGCCAACATGCTTTTGTTTCTTTCTTCTTATATCTTGTTTCATTTTTGTCTGCTTGTTTTAGTTTGTTTGTTTGCTTGTTTTTTCGTTTGCTCTTTATTTTGTTTGCTTTTCTTTTTGTTTCTTTCTTTCTTTCTTTCTCTGTTATACTCTGCAGTATCAGAAATATAGTTCTGTATCAGATGTTATATCACGCTGTAATTCTGTTGTTGATAAAGTGTTTGGCCCTGTGCGTGTTGTGCTTCTGTTATCATGAATCACACAAGCACTTGAGTGTGTGTGTGTGTGTGTGTGTGTGTGTTATCACTGATCAGAGTGAGGTCGTCTAGGCCATGTGTTGCTTTATATTTCATCATCTTAGGCTTCTTATCTTCTGTTGGCTCCACATAACCAAGCCCCTAATTCTGTTTTACCACTGACATACACACAAATACACCAGCTGTAGAAACGCACATGGATCCATGTTCTGAGTGGTGAAAGGGATCGAATGATCACCGTCTTTGCCAAATATTTCATCGCAGTATTACAAGATGATTTTTCACTGAAATGTCTTTCGAGGTTATATTGATCAGCACTCGGCTGGATGACAAAACTGTGATGTTTCTCTCCGAGGAAAACACTTGCATAGACACACAAACACGGACACAAAGTTCCCAGACACAGTCTGACCCCGTGTTGACCTGTGTTGCGGCGTTTATCTAATAATATAATTTAAGGGATTTCCTGAGCGGGTCGAGGAGTGCAAATCCGCACACACACACACACACAATTGTTCATGACTTTCTCTCTGTATATTGTACTATGTCCTGAATGACATGTAGAAAGTGTTGGGCTGTAATTAAATTATCTGTGTGTGTTTATGGAGATCTATGTGTATGTGTCAGTTAACTTGAGTCGGTTAAAGAATTACAGCCAGTTCTGACCCAATCTCTGTTTAGGTGTAACATTAGGTAAAAGTATTCATCCAACTTCCCCTCAACCCACCCCAAACAAAACACACACACAAACACGTTTACTTAACTAAATATCTAAACAAGGACGTATAATATACTTAAACTGAAACTCTACTAGGCAAAGAAAACTTTGTATTTCAAATTGAATTTTTCCATTTGAGGATGTCCTCGGATATCCTCAACAGGTGGTTTGGTAAAATGTATTTTGTCATTTAAAAATATTACACGAATATAATGGTGAACTAATATAATTTAAAATCTATCGATCTGTCTATCTTTTTCTCTATTGATCTACATCTATCGATCGATCTGCCTGTGTGTGTCTGTCTCTCTTTGTCTGTTTTTCTGTTATTAATTTATACTCATTGAATCCCCAAATTTATGTTGGATATGTAGAAAGATATCATTTTTAGGTGCACACTTAAAGAAAAACACACTTATTGGCATATTTTATTTGCACTTTCTCTATATGTGCACTTTGTATACTGGCTTTACTCGCAAATAAAACATAATTGACGCCGTCCTTCCTCGAGTTCCCATCTTTCTCCTCGGGAGTTTCCTGTGGTTGTGCTGAGCTCAGCAGCTGATTGGTCAGCTTCGGCGACAGTTTAATCACTGGGATGGGTGTTTTTTGGGAGTCTTGTAATGACTTCCGATTTTCTCAGGGAGGAAGCAAAATGTAAATTAAGCAATTATGTATCTTAACGAGGGTAACACGGTATTTATAGACCTTAATAACCTTAAGTGGGCCGGTTTGGAAGCTCGTCAAGGGAATTAATGCAGTCTAAACAGCCTGCTCTCCTGTTTGACTTGGAGTGGCTCCCTCCACATGTCTGCTGTCGCACAGAAATATGAAAATGAGTTTTACAGTCAACCCTAGTGTTGGGTGCACAACGCATACTAGAGCTCTTTGTGCTTATTTTTGTCTCTGTACTCTTTGTAACTTTGTAAGAAATGGGTAAAAAAAAAATAGTGTGGATGTTCTAACATGTTGAGCCTTGAAGCACATGTGGGCTACTCAAGTTCAAGTCTGGGTTTTGACATTTCTCGATCCTGTTCCCCCTTCTAAACATAATTTTCTGCTTTTTCTGCTTGTCTTTTTTTTTAAGTAAATTATTATGTAAATAGGCTTGACAATTTTTAAAGGATTAGTTTACTTTCAAATTAAAATTACCCCAAGCTTTACTCACCCTCAAGCCATCCTTTCTTCTTTTTGATGAGCACAATCAGAGTTATATTAATAAATATACTGATGCATCTAAGCTTTGTAATGGCAGTGAATGGGACCAACGAGTGTAAAGCTCAAGAAAGTGCATCCATCCAAAGCAAAACGTACTCCACACAGCTCCGGGGAGTTAATAAAGGCCTTCTGAAGTGAAGCAAAGCATTTGTGTAAGAAAAATATCCATATTTAACAAGAAAAATATCTAGCTTCCACTGGACCATCTTCCACATTCAATTTAGTCAGTTAAGTTGTTTTCATAAGTTGAATATGGAAGGCGTAGGATGTAGCGTAAGCACTTTTCTTCGCAAGTTCAATACGGACGGTGGTCTCGCGGAAGGATATTTATTAATTCATCTCTGATTGTGTTCATCGGAAAGAAGAAAGTCATATACACCTAGGATGGCTTGAGGGTGAGTAAAGCTTGGGGTAAATGAACTAATCCTTTAACATTGGAATTGACCAATAACAGTGTAGGAAATGTATTCAAATTTCTCAACATGGTAAGATTACTTTAAAGCTTGCTATAAAAAATATCACAACAAAAATTATAGGAAAAAACAACAACATATTAACTAGTCAAACTCACTAATCTGTTTCTGGACCACCTCATAGACCCATACGTATGACCTTGTTCTCACTTTGAGGCCACCACAAATATCTGAGAAAAAATATTTTCATCTCCAAGTATATTTTTGCGTTTTTGGACTCAAAGTGTCACTGTTCTGTGCTAAAGAGAAAAGTTCAGAAGGCTGATTTGACATTTGAAGTGAACTGGAACAGAGCAAGTGACTTCTGTGGTAAAATATTGGGCTGCACAATTGTGCAGACGGCAGCACAAACGTATTTTTGTAGGAGTAAGCACCCAGTCTTTTTAAGTTCAGCCCCTCGTCTTAAATGCACTTTTAATATATTGGGGTTTTTAGATTGAGTTGTGTGTGTCTCAAGTGGTAGGCTAGTTTGGGATTATATTCCTCCCATATTGAGATTGAGAAGCTTTATTTTACCGCCTGCCCAGCAGTTTCTACGATTTTAGAAAATAAAAACAAATTGGAAAAATTGAAGTAATCTTAATACGCCAAGATGAGAGCAAGACACATTTGAATATGTTTCCCGTTGTGCTTGAAGAAAAAAAGACCCTCTTGCTTTCTTTTTTTAGTATTATTGTTTTTATTTATTTGTTTATTGGTAGTGAAAGTTTGTTTAAATGACACCAAAAAAAAAAAAACTAAAAAAAAAACCCATGACTGTCAAGGTCAGTAAGTTTCTTAAAATATCAGATCATTTGACATTTTTATAATAAGGCAAGATTAGTACAGATTGTTGAGTAACTTGGTTAAATGAGTAAAACGTGTGTGTGTGTGTATATACATATATACCATATATACATACATATATATATATATATATATATATATATATATATATATAATGTGTGTGTATTACTTACATACATACATATGATGAACTTTGTGGCATTTCACCCGTTATTAATGTATATATAGATGTCTAGATAGTGTGTTTATGTACATGTACATATATGTATATATGGACATTGCCCAGTTTTATTTAGTGTTATATACCCTTTGGCGATTTTTTTTGAAAAAAGGCCTATAGGAATTGAACCCCTAATATTAACGTCTCTCGCGTAGTTAAATGAGGCATATGAGAGCATTCACCTGAACGAGGACACGAAGGTGTGTTTTCGGTTGTCGCATTGTGTGATTTGGTGTGTCCGTAAGCTACCTGTGTGTGTCGAGACTGATACACGCCGGCACCAAGTGGAATTTGTCCTGGTGCCATTCTGTCGAATTTCTCCCTTTTTTTTTTTTTATTTGTATTTTTTTCGTACGGGCGTGAGGAATCCTGGCCCTCTCTATCACAAAGAGATGCAAATCTCTCTCTCTCTCACTCTCTCAGTCTTCTGCCGTCGTTCAGCCGTTACGGGAAGGGCAGACTGCTGGCGCCGAGCTGTTTGGGCTCTCTTCAGTACACGCACACACACACACACACACTTGTGGACGCACACTATGCCGTCACACAACATACCAACACTCAACGTATGCACATGCATGAACTTTGTGTGGCATTTCACCCGTTATTAATGAATGCAAATATATAAATATGCCACACAGGCACATAAATTCGACTGAACATGCATCAAATGCATCCATTAAGTCTAAATGAGGCGTATTGTTGTGTTGCACTGGCCATTTAGGAAACAGAAGAATGCTGAAGACTCCCACAACCCTCATGCGGGTCCTTTCCACTAGGCGGTAGACCCCCTCTGTCTTTCTTCCCTTCCTTTTCCCTGCTGTTGCTGCTTTTCCTTGTAGTTCACCGAAGGGTGAGGAGTTCATAGACTGAGAGGCGGTCAACTCAGGTAGACGTCAGGGCAGTGACCTGTCAATGCAAACTCATCCTGAACCGGAAACATTCCAAATTTCCCCCATTCTTTGTACTTGAAACCGCTCCATTCTCGTTGTGCATCAGAATGCGGTGGGGAAAAATGGAGGTTAAATTGTGACATCCTTCCTCATGTTAAATGTCACTGTCAGTTTCTGAAAAGAAAAGATTTTTTTGTACTTTATTTCTCAAAGCTTGAGAAACCGCACGTATCCATTGCATGTTTAGACGTCAATCACTGGTTGGATGTTCCGACCAAAAGAAAAAGAGATGAGCGTAAATCACCCGGTCATTTAGCTCCTTTATTTACCTACCAGAAACTTTTTAAAAAGTTTATTTGACTGCTTCCATAAAAAAGTAATGTACAGTGTTTATTGACTTGAAGTGGCGATTATTTATTCTGGCTAATTTGAAGCAGCGGTCTCCTCTCCCCGACTCTCCCTTCGTGTTTTTGGATAATCCCGGGCAGCGGTAAAGGAGTGGAGTCAGATGAAAGATTAAATAAATAAATAAAGCGCTTTGGATAACATTCCCCTCCGATTGACCTGACCCTGTGACCTGAGAGACACTCACAAAAAGGTCACGACCTGGCCACAGGAATGTTCATTTTGAATTGCACTTATAAATACCCTTGTCTAGCAACAACTTGCCCTTACCTTTCCTATTATACTGCTTCCTGATCTGTGTGCAGAGTATGACTGTTTTATTATCCAGAATTATCATATAGCATATTTGATTTAATTTACAGAATTATATATATATAAAATATATACACATATACACATATATATATATGTGTATATATATGTATGTATATGTGTATATATTTTATATGTGTGTATATATATATATATATATATATATATATATATATATATATATATATGTATATAATATATAATATGTATATAATATGTATGTATGTATATATAAACATACCTAAAAAAAGTTATTTATTGATTGCACAATATACAACATACTATTATTATTATTATTTTTTTTTTTTTTAAATGGCAAGCTAAAAAATTAAAACTAAAAAATTTATTTAGGAAATTCATACATATTTAACTGGTAATCATGTAAAAAAATATTAATTATGAAAAATTATAATTAAGATTTTCACAAAATTAGCATTCATTTTGAGGTTGTTAAAACTTCAGAGATTATGAAAAGTAAACTTTATATAAAAAAAAAATATTTTTTTTTTTAGTTGACTATGTTTTGATGACCTTATCTAAGATTGCATGGCTTATTTCCTGTTAAGCCAAACATCTGTAAGTAGGGCATGATTTAAATGATAATAAAGATTTGAAACAACACCGTAACTCTGACTACTTCGTCCAAGAACTTTCGTGCGTTTGGTTGAATGTGCCGTCTGAATGAACTTTGCATGATGGCTCCGTCTCTGTATGTTGGAAATGTAGTGTATCTGGATTCTTCCCACATTACACTCAGACGAGTAAGATAACTATTGTAGAACATTTCTGATGTCCGACAGATTAGCCCGTTGTCTTTCTCAAAGAATTTCAGTTGTTTAAGGGGAAAGTTGTGTAAAGTTTGCATATGTACTTTTACACGTTTTTAAATAAAAGTATGTCGACGTAACTTTATTGTAAAATAATTTTGTGCTAATTTTTTTTTTTTTTGTAGTTGCTATAGTGTTTTAAATGTTAGGTTTTTTTCATGCGTATACAGTATGCACTTTACACATCTACATTATCATTTATTTATCAAATTGAGGATACACTATGTAATAGTAATATAAAATCAATACTAAATGTTAATGTAAATAATGCCGCTGAAAGCCGTGATATTTTTTACCACCTATATTCAAGGTTTTTACTCGATTTGAATGTCAAAATATGCAAATTTGACATGATTACATCTTGTACATTACAAATCATGTAGTGAATGCAAACCTTAACTTGCATTATGGGAATATCTCTCCATCGCATCAGCAAGTTCCCCGCGTTAATGTATGTATGTGCATACACCAGTTGTGCGGTAGCGAGAGTTCATCAGAACTAGCAGCAGGTCGCCGTTACTGATCTGCACGGGAACAAAGTCAACTCAGCTAGACGCTGCACTGCAACGCTCCTTATCTGTTTATGTGATGGACTTTTTCAAACGCAAACATTTTCTTTAGATGCGCTGGGAACACACAGACCCGATAGGAATCGGACGCAGTCTAATTGCTTCAGATAGCAGCGTGTTATTAGCATTAAAACCGAACACAGGAGCAAAGCTTACTGACTTCAGCATCGCTGATGAACAGAGACCCGACTCCTGTTTCTAACAGTATTAAACCTGGAAACAATTCAAATGCACTAAGATGCAATTTTTAGGTAAATTCATAGCCCCGGTTTGACCGCCTAATAGTTTTCTCGTGTATAAAGCTGTTGGAACATTTATTGTGTGTGTCACACGGGTTTGTGTGTGTAGAACGTACTTTTTAACCCTGCTTTTGACCCCTCTCTGACATGCTTTGCATGGGTGTGTGTGCAGTGCTGGTTTCAGATGTGCTTTCTTGCCAAGGCGTCTGAGTTGCTCAGACTCCCAGGACAATACCCAAAGCACCCCCCCACCCCTCCGCGAGCTGGCTCGGGGGCATTCCTCCACCGGTTCACTGGCAAGGCTCAAGTGGGTTCCGTTTTTTTCAAGCGCTCTAATTGCTGAAAGACATAATTGTCGAGCACTTTGAAGTAAAAGTCAATTTGCCATAAGTCCACAACTAAGTGTTCAAACTGCACTGTTTTTTCTTCCCCTCAGCGCTGTTCGCTTGCCAGCGGACTTGTTCTGATGTATTGATAACGGCAACTCTAAGACCTGTTTATTTAACAAGGCCAAAATATCAAGCTCTTTTTGTTGTCGTTAGCCGAGCAGTGCTACGCGTTTACGATCGCGCTTAATGGAATAATGGCATCCGGCGAGGACGGCGTTTGTTTTGCAGTCAGAGTTTTACGCACACTGATGAGTTCAAGGCAGGTGACCCGGCGTCGTGCAGCCACTGTCCCGTGTTTTTTTTTTCTTCAATGGCTAAATGGGTGATGACAGGGTTATGGGAAGTGTATTGACACAATACCTCCATGATCCGCTGCTCAATACAACTCAAATTAGTCACCCTTCACACATTAAACCTGAACACCTATGCGTGTGGTGTGTGTGTGTGTACGTGCTCGCTTCCGTGTTGTGTGCGCGACAGGCTTCATCCGTCAGTGTTTATTGTTTACTGTACTCCTGGTGGCGCCAGGGCTAGAGAAAACAGAAGCCTTAAAAACACTTTGTTTTGGGGAACGGCGAAATTCTGCGGTTTTCTAATCGCAAAGGCGATCAGGGCCCCTGATCTGTGTATCGGCCGAGGGAGGGGAGGGGAGCGTTACTCAACTGAAGTTCCATGTATGGCAGTGAGAACATGTGGGCGCACCAGTCTGTCTGTCTCCAGCGCTCTGCTGAAAGAACGAACGAACGAAAGAAAGACTTTCAGTGAAAGACAGCGAGTCACAGCGACAGACAAAAGACCTTACGCCACAATAAAGCGAGAGGTGGCTGTTGTTTGATTTCCCAATAGTCCGATATTCCATAATAGCACTCTTGTGTTCGGGGAAATTTGTCAAGTAATATTCATATGATACTCGTATGATTTATTGACGATCAGAGGATTGTATTCTCGCACACAAAATGTTTAAAGCAAGAATTAAAATTTACACTGAAAAAAAGTGTAGGATTCACAATTTTCATTAAAAAAAAAAAAATGTCCACAAGTAATAATTACAAAGAAACAGTAAGTAACACTTAGAATTAAACATGAGACTTTAAAGTAGAAAAACTGAAATATTATTAAGAATGTAATCCAACAATTTTTTTTTTAAAATTTACAACTGCAAAAAATCGTTTTTACAGCGTAGTATAAAATATTCACGGTATCTTTTTCACATTGTTTTTCAGTATAAACCGAATATAATATGTGTGTGTATGTGTAATATATATTATAATTATTATTATTAATAAAATTCTAGCCAATACTGGTATGCTGATAATTATATTCATGTTATAGCTGATAACCTATAGTACAGGACTGATATTAACCCTTTCGCACGTAAGTTTAAAATATTCTGGCTGAGCCCCCAGCGTGAGTTTTTCAAGGCGACCGTTATTTAGAACGTGTCACTTTATTGTTTCCATGGTGACACGTCATTGCTTGTCACGTGACAGACGGTAGCCACAATAGCGCTGTATGACTGATGATCTGCTTGTATTTCATTTTTCTTTTTTTATTCAAAATATTAACAAATTTGATCACTATAGCATGAAATATCTGATATTCCGATTGTCAAATATGTGCAAGTGGATGTGTTTTGCTGTTTAAACACTTTTATAATGATCGCGTTAGTTGAGATATACGCGCGATGGGCGCCGCCATGTTAGTTTGCCCCGCAGTACAGAGAATCGCGTCTGTTGGTTTTAAAACACGTGAATTCATCCACTTATCCCGAAATACATGAATGTAAGTGAGCCGGTGAACTGATAGAAGAAGAGAGTAAACTTTAAAGTTACTTACACAATGCGTATCTGATATGAATAGAGCGTGTCGTCTAATTATTATGGAAATTACTGTTATTGCCGCTCCCATAGACGTCAGTATGTATTTTACAAACTCTAAATGTATTGATTTGTTAGTACTTATGTGCATTTAAATGTCTGAAACCTAAAATAAACATTATGTGGTTGAAAACACTGCATATTTGTGATATATTGACAGCGCTGAGCGCGTCTGTCACTGACTCTGCACCAGAGAACGCGCGCAAGGACATTTGAATTTGGCAGTTGATCACGTGATGCGCTGAACGTTCTAATCACACCGGTGTGATCGTACGCTCCAGGGACCAGCCAAGACTGATCACACCGGTGTGATCGTACGCGTCAAAGGGTTAAAATTTACACTATTTTGTCTAAATAAATAAATTAAAAATAAAATAAAAATGTGTTATTAAGTTACTAGTGGTTTAAAGGGATAGTTCACCCAAAAATGAAAATTGTCATTTACTCACCCTCCTCTCGTTCAAATCTTATAAGTCACAGGTTTGGAAAAAAAAAAAAAGTAAAGTAAATGACAAAGTATTAACTTTAATTGAGTGTTGGTTCGATGGTGGCAAAGGTCTAAATGTAACAACAAATCACTGAATTAGTGTTTTCCAGTATTGATCCAATAAAATAGATAGTTTGAAAGAACTAATTTGCATAAATTAAATTAAACTTATCTAAATTGCCGCAAACTAGCCTAGTGCTGCAGTCTTTAGGAACTTTATTGCCAAATAAAAAGTGTTTGAAAGACAAAGTATTTTAGGAGCCTATAGACCTTTCGTCCATGCCGTTGTAAAATATCATTACTTTATGTATTTACTGTCGATCAGAAGAGTTACTTCGTCAAATAAGACTGTTATATCAATGTGGCATGGAGATGGGTGCAGTTAGAGAAAAGAAATGTACAAATCAACCTCTTCACTTTAACCAAGCATTGATGGACTCCTGTCGAAGTGTGTAAATTAATTCCTAATTAACCTTTTTTTTTCTCCCCCAAACTGAAATCACGCAACGTACACTATTGGCATGAAAGCCCAATAAAACGTTCTTTTCTTATAGGAAAGCAATAATTGATTTGACATTTCCTGCTACTTCAAAGGCTCTGATCCCTGTAGGCATGGTACTAAATTACTGGAGAAAGAAGATTTGCTATTAGCCGACTGTTAAGTGTTCACCACTGTCTTACTCTTTTCGCTTTGCCGTTTTACCTCAACACGCATGCGTGTCCATGAAAAGAAAGAGGATGTGGGTTTCACATTGAAGATAGTTACATTTTGCTACCACAAAGACCCTGTGTTTATCAGTAAACTTGTCCGTGTCTTTACGCACACCTGTTTTGTATGTTTTTTTTTTTCCTGAATGGAAAAACTGTTCTGTTTTTAGGCAAACCAGCATTAAGGAAGAATTTTGATGTGTAAATACATTTTCACTGCCTTTATCATTGTATGTCTGTGTGCATTTCCTGTTTTATGACTTTAAAGTTAGTTTCACTCTGAATTTAAACTTTTTTTTTATTTGTAGTTACAACATAATAGATTACAGCTGGACAGAATGACCGTATATACCAACGATAGAAAGGTCTGGCTGACGTTTTGCAATATTATTTATATCATATCTTATGTATTTTGTAGCTACATTTACACACACACACAATAAAATAGTTTTGCAGTTGCCAAACAATGACACATCTTCTGATTATTGTATAATTAAACCGATATTAAGTCACGTGTGCATATATCAGCTATTTTAGAACGGCTGATTACTTTTTTGAGCCTTTTGTTAGCTGTTGTGTTATATCGTAAAAAAAATTTGTGCTGAAGCCTGACTTTATATTAATATACTATATGTCATGAGTAATTATATATTTAAGTTTGCGAATATCAGCTAAAATAATAATAAAAAAAATCAGATGAAGTTTTAAATTCCCGGAATTACCTAAAAATTAATATAATTATACCATAAACATAAGTTATAATATAGAATTGAGAATTGAGAAAAAAAGAAAAAAAAAAAAAAAAATATATATATATATATATATATATATATATATATATATATATATTTTTTTTTTTTTTTTTTTTTTTTTTCAATCGAAAAATTATAAAGAACAAGATTTATATGTAAATTCTATATTATAACTTATGTTTATAGTATAATTATATTAATTTTTAGGTAATTCTGGGAATTTTATATATCAAAGCTAAAATATATAATACGTAGGTGACATGGCTGCCCACATATAAAAATGAATCATATTGTGTGTTTTGGTTATACTGCCCTCTCCTACAACAGATTCATGTACACTTTGATACATGCTATTATTGTACTTCCCTTTATATTTTTCTCAAGTCTATGTTCAATCTACTCTTGCATGTTAACTCAAGCAAAGCTGGATCTCCACACTCTCAGATAAACGGTGTGTGTTGTGATTAGGGTACTAGGCAGGGCCCTGCAGTGAGCGCGGGAGCCACAGAACGAGAGAGAAGCTGCTCTTATCTCAGGCAATTAATCAGAGAGACTCATATTGCGGGACAATTATTCAAAGCTTATTCTTGAATAACTTACAGCCGGAAGCGTGCAGAAGTTTCCCTTGCCGGACGTGAAGGTCGTGAGAGCAAGGAGACGCTGCAGGACAGAAGGCCGGCGGTACATTTGTGTGTGTTTAAGATAGATACTGCAGACAAGGTCAAAGTCATGGCAAACTCTTACTTCTGTTCCCATTTATTTCACACCAGGCAGGTTTTTCCTTTATTAGGTCACTGTTCTTACACACCATGTTTAAGGTAAATTAGGGATGCATTTAGCTGATTACAAATATGATGTCTGATTATTATAAAACCCGTTGCTTGCGAAATGAGCAAATTTTCAATAATATGAAAAAAGATTTGTTGGAAGCAGACAAAAAAATGTATGAGCTTACACTTGTTTGAAGTCGATAAAGTTAGATTTGAGAAAAATCTAGTTTTCTGAAGTTTCCGATACAAAATCACCTAGAAACAATACCTTAAAATCCCTTGTAATAACACCAAATTTAAGCTAAAATAAGATGATTCCTCCATTAAACACTCTTACAGGTTGATTTTTTTTTTTTTTTCCCTCTCTCTTTCTTTCCACACGCACACAGGACCCTCTCAGATGTTAGTAATCGTCCCGCACAGAGGCTGTGGGGAATTGGAACATTAAACGCATCTTATCTCGTCTCGTTTAGCCCGCTTCTCGCGCTCTCCATTGATTGGAGCCCCCAATAAACGAGCTGCCTTTAATTGCAGTAGGCCTTAATCCAACTTTTTCTTTTTAATGTACCACAGAGGGAGGGGTGGGGGAGATTTTAATGAAAGTGATATGAGTCAATCCCCCCCAACCCCCCACCTCCCTCTCTTACCATACCTAACTATTTGTGTGCATGTGTGTATCTGTACGAGAAAGCTGGTTAGTTGCATCAGGCATTGGACTCGGTAAATTGACAGCTCTCTCTCTCTTCTCATTCACTCTCTTCCTTATCTATCCATTTTAATTACTTCACAATGTGTGTGTAAGCTTGTTTTCATTCCCATGTACCATTTTTGGCGCAGTGGCTTTCTCCCGTTATCACTCCCTGTCTTTAGTCTTATTCGCATTTGTAAGTGACACAATCAATTAAGCGCCGTGTGTTTATGTGTGCAAGTGTACAAATCCGTGCTTTTCTTCGGCAGTGCCAAATGAAATGGGAGGGGGTAATTTTTGATATCAGATGAAAGAGAAACTGGCTGCAAGTGAAAACGGAGCCGTTTCTCTGCTGGACGAACAAGTAGAGGCCTGACGTCTGAAAATTATCACACACTTTTTCAGATATCTCTCATTTCAATCCCTCCCATGAGCACTGGTTTCAAACACACGCTGATTTTCATGTGTAATGGTGTCATTTGCTTATTCAAAGCATTACAAGCACAAATACTGTGCACTGAGAACTATTAGATGTATATCAGATAAACTACTATTTAACATTGGCATACAATGAAAAGCGGGTACTTTTAAACGCATCAAACTTCTGTATCTATCCCACCTAATTAGTCAGATTTTTATCACTGAAAATGAACATTTTTGACTATGTTCTGCATTTTGCGAAAAATTTAATGTGCCGTACCGTTGTGACGCCTATTAAATGAGGATATGAACAGTATGTAATGATTATAATCTTTTAATTTTCGATTACCTATCGTTTCAATTTATTTTTGGCGTTCAGCAAGCTAAACCTTGTTAGTTATTGAAAAGTTAGTGAAAAAAGATGCAAACCAGTTTGGTTCTCAACACGGTCACGGTTTAGTTTTTCAACTCATAATAAATGTAAAATAAAATGGCTCCTATAATATTTAGTTTGACCTCATGAGGTGGACGACCAACATTTTCTAAAAGTTAAGCACCTATTTATTACTGGACATTTGGTCAAAGAAAAAAATGACTTAATTTTTAAGAGTTTCAGACCCTATTTTGTACCTTGTTCGTGGAAACGTCCAATTGTGTGAGAGAAAAGAGAGAGTACTTCTATTCCAAGAAGAAAGGAAACGGAGGATAGAGCCATAAAATGCAAATATCACCCATGCTGCTTTTCCTTTTTTTCCATACAAATTAAATGTCAGCGTTGTGAAATACTGTCACTTTACTTCACGCTGAGGACGTGATGACAAATCCATATTCTTCCTTTAAATAAAAATTCTTATTACGGCGCTGGCACGGTAATCACGCCGGCACAAAGCCTTCCCGTGATTAACGATAGCAATTTATTGTGCAAAAGGGCCGAGGAGAGGGAGAGCGACCGACACAGAAGAGACATCATCTTTATCATAATTCGTATCATAAATAACCGGCCACAGCCAATCAGAGAGCAGCCGGCGTGTCATTCCCAAATAACCTTTGATAACTATTACCATTCCACCGGCCGGAAGAAAGCCTAAAGTCACAATGTTATCTTATCCCCATTCTGCGCTTATAGAATACAACAATATTACCATATAGATTACACTATTTATAATAGAGAGTGTCAGAGGGCTCTGCCTGCACTTCCTGTCATCCATTGTGGTGCAGAGAGTTGCAGTGGCCAGATTACCACTGGTTAACTGGTATCACACCACCCTAGTGTGATGTGTGTGCATTAGGAGTGCTTGGAGACATTAAAAAAGTTTGATTCAACCAGAGATTGCTTCCACACTTGGATGTGGGTCTGATTTTGTGTGTGTGTGTATCTTGTTCACTCTGTTGATCTGCTGTGTAATCAGGTGTGGATGATTTTGATCTTTTGCTCTGATATCCACCCTCTATTCCACCCTGAAATGTTCTCTCTCGGTTAATATTGCGCATTTTCAACATTTTACTTTGTCGTATTTACCCCGCTATGTTCTTACTATCTATATAATTTATAAAAAGGAAACGAATGAGGTGTGTTGATTGCAGTGCATGTGAGCTTTCAGTTTGGCTTACATCATATCTTGATCCTATTTCTCAACTCTTGCTGCTTGTTTTTTTTGGACATTTTGGTTGCATTTAATTTAAACCTGTGATATTAATATTTTGTATATTTCTTTCTGGCAGATGAGGAAGAGGAGGAACCGGTTCCTGCAGATATGGGCACTTCCGCCGAAGCCATGCAAGTCTCCTTGGGTGAGGAAGAGGATGTTGAGGAAGAGGAGAATGATGAGAACTGGCTTAGTCGTCATGGTGGACAGAGTCCCAGACCTGAGGGTCTATTGCCTGCCGCCAAGAGGCCCCGCCTAAGCACCAAACCTGGTGTTAGCCCTGAATGGTGTTATGAGCCACGGGAACCACTCAGTTCCCTCAACTCCCAACACATGCCCCATTCTCCCTCCCCTCCCCTCTCCCCTGAATTACCCAGACCTCCTGTGGCACCTCCTACACCTGGACACAAGCCCAAATTGCCCTCACCCTCTCCTGCACGGCAGAAGAACAAATCACCCAAAAGAGGGGGTGGCTCTGCACCCACTGGAATATTGGGTCGAGCGCTTGCGTTGACCCCACCCAAGACCAATCAGAAGGCTGGGAAGAGATCACCCGGTAGGCCCAAAAGCCCTCGCAGCCCACGGCCCAGTCCTGCCCATTTGGCTGGAGCTGGGCGTGGTTGGCCCGGACCTCTCGGAGATGATAGTTCTCGCGATGGCCAGTTCAGAGGTCATGACACAGGAGACGAGGACATTGAGAACTCTATTGCTGCTGTGATTGCTCGCGCTTGTGCGGGTGGAGATGGCATATCAGACCCATTTGCTTATGACTCGGACTCAGACAGTGAGGGGGCAAACCCTCCAAAACCTGTACCCAAACCTGCACTTACACTTACCCATGTCAAACCTCCACAAGCTCTCACCGGAAAACATCCGCTTCCGCCAGTTCCCCCACATCTCAACCCACCCAACCGCTGGACGATGGATGACTCTATAGACGAGGTCATTCGAAAGGCCAATCAGGGTCAAAAGCCAATTCAGGCCCCAAGTCTTTCACCTCCGGAGCCCTGTTACCTGTCGTCCCCACCTGACTCGCCTCCTACACCGCCGCCACCTCTCAAACCACCCCAGGAACGGAAAGACCCAGCTACCGCTATTCTTATGAAGAAAAAAATCAAGAAGGACATCAGGGCCAAGTTGAAGAAGAAAGACAAGGAGCGACTCAAAGAGAAAGGCAAGGAGAAAGGAAAGAACAAGGACAAAAATAAGGAGAAGAAGCGGGAAAAGGAGCGAGGGCAGGTGGAGGAGAACAAGATCCCATGGCCGGAGCTGTCGCTTGGAGTCGGAGGCGAAGAGCGGAGAGACGGCATTGGTGGGAAGAAAGAAAAGGATAAACACAAGGACAAGAAGAAAGATAAAGAGAAAAGCAAGAAAGAGAAAGAGAAACGAGACAAGGGCAAGGAGCGAGGCAAGGAGGAGAAGAGGATATCTCAAGTAACCAAAGACGTCGCCGCTGCCGTTGCCGCCACCAGCCCACTGTTCAGCCCCCAGACCTGCTTACGAGTCCCATCAATGTTGCCCCCTTTGCCACCAATACTCCCTGATAAATTGTTCCCGCACACCAAGGATATCAAGAGCAAAGACAAAGACAAAAAGAAGGACAAGAAAGAGAAGAAGAAGAAAAAAGAGAAGGAGAAAGACAGAGAGAAGGAGCGAGAAAAGGAACGGGAGAAGGAACGCGCAAGAGAGAAGGAGCGAGATAAAGAGGAGAAGAAGAAAGACAAAGAGAAGAAAGAAAAGACGAAGGAAAAGGAGAAAGACAAGCCAAAACTTGAGAAACAAAGTTTAATGGTAAGACGCCCTAACACTTATGAAGTCCCTGGTCTCACGCTGTGTCGGGAAAGCTACTTTTCAACAGTTACACTAAAAGCAACACTACAATGTATTAACAAAAGTAGCTACAGTAGCTACATTGCAACATCATTTTGTTATGACATTTTAACTTTTTTTTTTTTATCAATTTTTATTATAAGACTAGAAAATACCCCAATTGATGTAACGGATAGTAAAAACCTTCCCAAACTTTTCGAAGCTGAATATGACAGAGGTGGGCATTTTCGGAGAACATGTTATGAAACAACTTATATTTCTGAGTGAAACACAATATTCAACGATAACAAAGGGTTCGTGCAACACCGTTTTGCGTCGCATTCGCAGCTTTTCATACGCAACTATGACGTAATCATCATTGAACGCCAACTACATAAGGCCGCATGGGCCATTCATAAAACTTCCACATGAATTCAATATGACTATCGGGTGCAGCATCAATAATGCAAGACACAAGGGAGTCACACAGATAGATTTACTAGCTGGCCTCACTGTGTGTGTGTATCTTTCTGTCTTTGTCTCCTTGTGTGTGTACCTTTGAGATCAGAGGTAGATCGCTGAGCTACATTTACATTTCCGTCTTTTCCGGTCGATTTGTCCCTGGAATCCTGCTCCTTGCATGGAGCCCCTGTGCACACACACACACATACACAATAGACTATCAATCTGTGTGCAAATCAAACAAGGGATAATACACCTCAAAGCCTCTGTTTACCCAATTCATATCCCATTTTAGAGCGTTTATATGTATGTGTGTCTGCAAAAGAGCTTGAGGGAAAGAGAGAGTTAGTTCCTCTTTATCAAACTCATCCTCCAATCGCTTTTCACTGTCCAACGACTGCGATAATGTATGTACACCACTTCAGAGAAGCTTGAATTGATTTGGACTGCTGCAGAATTCCATTTTTCCTGCTTTCTGTCTCTTTTTCTTTCGTTACCTGAATCCCTGACCCCCGCACTCTTTTTCTCTCCATCTTTTTTCTCTGTCTCCTGCTGCCACTGGGAGATGGGATTGAGAAAGTGATTTCTCTCGTTCTCCACCTGCTTAAATCTTTCCATCACTTTAATTTTTTGCAAGGCTGCTTTGCTGCCATCCAGGAGAAAAGAAAAAGAGACAAGAGAGTGAGAGGAAAGAGGAAAAAGAGAGAGGGAGAGAGCTGAGGGGGTGGGGAGCCGGGGGGTTATCAGTCGTTGGCCTGAGGTATGTGTGCAAGGGACTTAAATCCGTAGAGATTAGCAGAAAAATGCCGTCGGTAGCAGTAAGGGGCTTTACGCCACTGGTTGTATTAGTTCAGGTGAAAAGAGTATTGCGTTTACATAAAACCGGACAAATCCAGCCACAATGCCAATGCTGGGGGACCACAATGCAATCTGCTATCTCTGGACCTTAACCACAACATCCAGCGCTGTTTCCTGAGAACTGCTTCGGAACTACTGCCACCAAACACTGAATGACAGAAATTGAGAGAGAATGATGGTGGAGAGAGAGAAGAGATGGGGCAAAAGAGGACACAAACGATACAATGTAGAGAGAGATGGAAAGAAGCAAAAGAGATTATGCCATTTTTTTTCTTGCAATGGCTCCTTAGTCTTTACTTAGTCCTTAAGTAAAAAACAAGTGGCAAATGGTTGAAGTCAAAATGAAATGGCCCACTTAAGATAAGTTTCTGATTGAAACGGCATATTCAATTTAAGGAAAAACACAATTCAATTAAAAAAAATTGAAAAAAAAAAAAGCTTTTTTCAAGCTAAATTTTTCATTCACTGTAAATTACTAGATCATGGTTTCTATGTGACACGTGGTTAGAGAAAGCAATGTCAGTAAAATTGTTTCAATGGTACAATATGTTATTATATGAATATTCAGTCAGATTTTTTTGCATTGGAGAGGTGTAAAGAATACTTAAGTAAAAGTACAGATAACTTACAGCAAAAAAAACTCCATTACAATTTACAAGGAACCTTTTTCAATTTCAATTATCTGATCAGTACTCAAGTATTTTGCTCATACTAAATGTAGACTCAAATATCCACAAGTCAGCGACATGTCAATGAAAAACTAGAAATGGTTGGTTTATGAGGAGAGCAATCACGTTTCTTTTTTTAAAGTCGAAATAAAACTGAGCACCTCAATATTGCAATCGACACAACAGCCTCATCTATAGACACTCGAGTCTGAATGCTCAAGTGCTCTAAACAAATATGGTCTCTTCAGTATAATGGATAAATAAAATAATGTTAACTATAATCACCGGCTACAGCCATGTCCTCATCTCAAATATAAAACGCCTGCGATTCAGCAACTACCTGCTAATGCACTCACATTTGTTTGGGTAAGGACAAAACACAACAGCTGTAGTACCTGCAATGCCCTATAGATGGCAATTGCTTATTTTACATTTACATTTACATTTAGTCATTTAGCAGACGCTTTTATCCAAAGCGACTTACAAGTGAGGAAAACAAACAAGCGATTCTTCATGAATCGCTTGTTTCTTCGATTCTTCATTTCTGCTTCATGAATATTTTGTAGCAGAAATAAACTGCTGCAGAGAAAATTAGATGCCATGCAAACTGTAATTGCATTACTCGTTACAAATGTATCAGAGAAGTCAAGTCACCTTTACTTATATAGCGCTTTTTACAATGCAAATTGTGGCAAAGCAGCTTTACATTAATAATTGGCAAATCATTTTTGGCAGCTCCCAAAGAAAATGGTGTCATTGTCCATCTTATTCTATATATTATTGATTCATTCCATTGCAAAGATCAATAGTTATTAGTCTAGGTAATTTAGGTATATCAGCACTGGAGAAAACAGTGATGTAATCGTCCGGCTCCGCTCAGTTCGCATACAACGGCGCCAATGCAGGCCTACCAAAAACACTGCTGAATATCAAGCAAGTGTCCCCAACTTAAGCAAGGCAAAGGCAACAGCTACAAGGAACCAAAACTCCAACAAATGGAGAAAAAAATCTTGGGAGAAACCAGGCTTAGTCAGGGGGGCCAGTTCTCCTCTGGCCAACAGTGAACACTTGTCCGATACTCAGGCAGAGTTACAGGTCATAAGTCCGATTTGGAATCGCAACAGTCAAAATATTTAATCCAGTTCCATCTAGTTTAAGATCTTTTTAATCACGCCGGTATGGGACGGTTTGTTGAGGATATGTGCACTGGCTGATGAGCCGGTAAGACCCTCACATGGGATGAGAATATCTTTGATACTCAAAATACAAAGTAGCCAAAAAGATACTAATTACGTTTTCTTTAACAATTTACACCACTGCTACACCGGATGCGATGTTACACATTAAAATCAAATAGAAAGTATAATTAGTGATTCTGTCTACATTGGATTTGGCTCGACAAGTCACTGAGAGTAAACTTATGCCCCATTCTATTTCTGATGCACTCTACGTGCTACTTCTAACAAAAGGATAAATGGATTTAGATGGTTAACTTTGATATATCCAGTGTAGACCGTATCAAGCTGTGTTAGCATGGTCAAATACAATGGAACAACGGTCACACTCGAATGTACATGCAATGTACGCACAACACAACAACAGTAAATGGCCCATAGGTCACTAATTTTATCTTGTCTCATTCGAAAGTACCAACAACTCAAAAACTTCTCTAATCAATTCAACTGTTTAAGGAACCAAATGTTATGAATGTCATTCAGTTACAGTATTTTTTAAAAAGTTGCTATCTTCTAGGTCCCAGTTACAGTCTTATCAGTAATGCAGGGTATTCCATGATGACCAAGATATACTCTATGCTTATACCCAGTTGCATAAACGTAGCCATTACGTTAAGACAGTGTCTGAAGAACTCATATGACCAGCTAGCAGTTAGCCAAGAGGTAATCAGTAGACCAATCTATGTTTAAATTTAACTGACTTAAAAAGTTATAAACGGTCTTAAAGAAAAAAATTGCTGATTAACTTGCAAGACTAGTTTTAGCAGTTTATGCATCCGGCACCTGATCTGACATTCCAGAGATGACATGAATGCCATAACCACATTATATATTTTTGAAATGCAGTGACTAAGTTCATTTGGTATGAACAGTAAAGTTGAGAGTTGACCGCGGGCCTTACATTTACATTATAAACCGTTGTCAATGAAAGCTATGAATTTTGATTTAGGTTCCTCTGACCACAGTCTCTCTAAACTCCACCCCTATTTTCCACTGCCTCTTTGCTAAATGACACAAAAAGGACCTTGTATCATATTTAATTGTATTGTGCTTTATGATATTACACTCTTGTAAAATTTCAAGAGTTCCTTTTTCACTTTTTCGTTATCGCTTCCTTAGCTCATAGCGCTTTTAAAGAGTTACGCCGTTCTCCGGGTCACGCTAGCTACGGCACTTTACATCCATTTAGAAGCTGATTAATCAATTTGCGCGATCCCGCAGCCATTTATGTTGGGTGCGCGTGCGGTGCGTGTTTGAATGAGCGGGCCTAATCGTGATAGGAGTAGGTTAAGTAGGACGGGGCACTTTTAGGGAGAAAGACATTGCTGCCACCTCCTCAACCACTTAAAGACTAATTAACATAAGCAGATAGTACTATCTCGTCCTGCTATTGTGGGTCACCCTGAGTGTGCACACACGTTCGCTCTTACAGACACGCGCACACACGCGTACATGGGCCTTATCGTCATGACACATGGCCTTGGCTCCTTCCTTTGGGAGGTTGAGAGGTCTGTACTTGCTTCTGTTTTGGACGGCTGTTCCCCATTGCTATACTGTGGTTAGAAAACACAGGTACCGTTCTTCCAATTGGGAGATGTTGCAATCTGAAGTTGTTTGATTTAAAAACTACGACTATAATATCTAAAATCATTGTTGGATCAATAACCATTCTGACAGATTCAACAAGCAAATTGTAAGACTCATTCTAACTTCTAATTTTAAGAATTTGTTAACGGTACTTAAAGTCAGCCTGAAATCAGAATTGACACCATTTACTTTTTCAAGTGTGTTACTAGACAAAATGAAACAATTTGCTACGTCCAAGCAAGACTTTACCCTTTCGGATGACATCACAAATCCCTTACTTCTCAGTCTTGTAGTCCATCCATCTCTCCATTCTGGCTAAGGTCAGTTCCTAATGGATCAGTCCTGCCCTTTAGCTACTGTGTTGGGTCACAATTTGATCCCAAAGTAAAATCTGGGTCCTGAAGCAAAACCAATTTTTAGAAGTCTGTTTATTGTCTTTGTATTATTTTGTGCTACCCACTCTTTCTATTTCATCACATTCAATTCAGACTGCAAAATCACAACCCAGGTTAAATGTAATTTCTTTTTCCGTGGCACTGCAGATTATGTTGTTGAATAGCAGAGCAGCAAACACTGGTACCAGGCGAAACAAGTTTGTTTTGCGCGATTCTCTCAGAGGAGTTTTCCATAGATTAACACGGCAGTCTAAAGTTCATTGTGCCAAGTCTAGTGCTAACTCAAGAGCTCCTCTAATCAACTGAAGTACAAACTGCTGATAAATCTTTTATGGCAGTTTAGAGTTGCAGCCCTTGTATATCCCCAGTATAGTGTAACCCGTATATAGGAGCGATCGGGGTTTGGCGGTTCTTTCCCAAAGCATGTATCTCTAGAATAGACGTGCGATAGTCATGGTTATAATGCTTCATAAAAGCCATCCGTTTGGGACGATCGGATCTGAAAGCGAACGAGAATTGCTCGTGCAGGCATACCTCCAGAGCTTTTTTTGTTTTTTTGGCATCACTCGCCAGGTTTGTTCATGCATATATGCTAATGCAGAGGCTAACACAGCCTCTCACGCTCCTATTCTCTCCAAATGATGCAACCTGCCAGCCATCCTCTCAATTCTGCTGATACTTACGTTCCCCTCTTTCCATAGAAGAAAGGAAGTGAAAAACGGAGAGAAAGAGAGAGGACGGGGTGGTAGACAGACAGAGAGAGCGAGACACAGGGAGGAGTCTCCAAATCCACAAAGGTTTTGTAATGAATGCGCGGCGCAACAATAAAAACAAAAACATTAAAGAGAGAAAAGACATGTTTCTGTGTTAAACAATTAGTGCAGCGGCATTATGGGGGATCTGGGCGGACAAAAGCGCCACAGCGGCAGGGGTTCTCCCCAACACAAACACACAAAGAGCACCTCACTCTCGTTAAGCCTCGGAAAAACCCCCGAGACACACTCTACACCGGTCTCCTCAGCCAGCGCCGCGTTATCCGTCCCTATGCTATCATCTCCTCCATCTCTCATGCGCTCTGTTCTGTGCATCATCCCATTCTGCTGTTTTTATCTCTGTACTGGGGTCTGTTTGTACCCCTCTCTCCGTTCCTCCCTGCCTCCATGGCCCCAGACAGGACACACTACTGCCAGCATCAGAGGTGTGTGTACATAAAGGGCTTTTCAGGAGGACTGACCCTGGTGCTAGCTAAACTGGATTAGCAGGACACTATGTTGTCCATCTGTTGTGTTAAGTGTGAGTGTCTGAGGGGAGGTCTTGTGGTCTTGTCCCCATTAGTAGCTGATTTGTAGTTTAAAGCTGATTTTAGATTTTCACGATCATGTCAAGTTTTGGGAAAGATGACCTCACTTTGAAGTTTCCATTCCATGTGTACGTGGAAAACAGTGTCAATCCCACTACTCCAAACCACCGATGGCTGACATGGTGATAACCGTATTACCGTTCTGCCATCTTGCAGCTGTAAAAAAAACACGTATGCCAACCTTTAAATTGCGCAATTGAAATTCCGAATTGAAAATACGTCAACTTCGCAAAAGCTCCCATATATTGCAAAAAAGTTTTTACGCTCGCATGAGGTGGATTTCTCAAAACTGCAAACGTTTTTCCGCATTTACTGGTCACCTGCTGTATATGTAAAAGTCGATCATTCTTTTAGAGGGCATGGTATGTTTGGACAGAAAACGAAAGTTCTGCACTAGATTCTTAACAGCAAAGAAATGCCCGTTTTTTTGATCAAGACCTCGAAGAGGATATGGGAAAAACACCCTGAAACTTCATACATGGCCGCTTCAAAGTAAAAGGCCTTAAATGCTTGGATAACACGCGTACGTCTCCTTTGATTTAAAACAATGGCTAGTGCAGTGGCTGGAATATACGTAAAGCTGCTAATATCCATTGCCATGATTTTTGTAAGGACTTGTTGTGAGAGGAAAAAAAGTCGTTTTGGTCGCATAACATCGGTTAATGGAAACGGCGTCATTTCGCAATAGTTTTTTATCGATATTTAGAAAATATATCGCAAATCTAATGGAAACGTGGCCAGTGTGTTTGGTGATGGCTGTTTTAGACAACAGTGATATTAGCAACCTTTGATATATTAATATCCACCAATTTTTGTGTCTGATGTCAACTGAGACACCACGATTTGTGTATGTAAAACTAAATCTGAAGTTGTTTGATTCTATACAAACACTGTGGATTCAGTGAAAATTTGGGGATCAGTACCTGAATTTTTCAGTAGTGAATTGTCTATCCTGTAAACAACCATAAGAACTGTTAGAAGGCACTCAAAAGAGGAATGACAGCTGCATTTTACTGCGCACTGTACAGATCTGGCTTGAAAATTGAGTTATAAGCCATTTTATATAACAATCAGGCCATTGTTTTGAAAAAAAAAATGTATTAATCTTTTAAAACTCAATATTGAAGCAAAGGTAATTGGGTAGTTAGAGATATTACCTAATTTCACCAAGAAACATGTAAAGTTCTCATTCACAGTTTTAATGTGAATGTTGTTTCAAAATACAGGCGTAACAGAATAGATTTATTACATTGATTAGCATATTGGTTATCGTGAGATCAGTAATTTGTATAACATTTGTGAATTTCTATTAGACAGCATTAAATAAAGCTCAAAGAGGGCTGAGCAATAAATCAATATTGATATTTAAAAAAAAAAAATTATATATATATATATATATCATTTTTTAATATAAATTGCTATATTGATTTACATTTTAGAAAATTTGGTTTGATTTGATTACATTTTCAGTATTCAAAGTTTTATTAAATACCATTTTTGATTTTTTTTTTTTATTTAAAATTTGATTTTTTTTTTTTTTTGACATTTTCTATTAAATGGTAAATGCAGTATCCATAAATAAATAAATAAATAAATAAAATGAGAATTGCTATACAGTAAAATTTCAAATGATTTCTGCCTCTGTTCAGGCTGATATTTCTCCTGCTGTCCTACCATCTCCTGTCATTCCTCGACTGACCCTCAGAGTGGGCGCTGGACAAGACAAGATGTAAGTACCCACACACACACACACACATACGCGCACGAAGAGTTGAGACTATCAGGCAGCTCTCTGTGTGGTCAGAGTCTCTGAGTCTGTGTACAGGTGTGAGTTTCAGGCTTTGGGTCTTGTGACCAGTCCCAGACGGCCCATGAGGTCTTTGACGGGGGCAAACACACACACACACACCCCACATCATGGCCCCCTCCTGCACACTCCTATCAATAGCGCTAGTGTTCACACCACTTAACCCCCTCACACACACACAGCGCCATACTACAGGTAAGGCGATTACTGATTCCTGAACGTCTACACGTGACCGATGTCGCTTTAATGGCCAGTGCGATTTAGACTCAGAAAGTATAGTGTCTACACAGTGTTTTGACTGTGCTTTTGAATTTCTTCCTCACCTCCTCAGTTCCACCTGCATGCAGGACAGGAAACATTAGTGTTTACGTCTGAGTGTGTGTCTGTTTGTACAGGATGGCTTTTATTCTCAGCCTGGGAGTGTGTGTCGTGCCTCTGATGTTGCCTATGTTGTGTTCTTTTCTTGCACCTGTAGTCTGGTGTGTAGAAAAACACAATCAGCAGTCCTTTCAAGAGGAAAATGTGTTTTTATGTCTGTCTTTGTGTTTTATTTCATTTACATAAACACAAAGCTTTAGATGTTGTTTATGTTTTACTTTTATTTTAGGTTGAAAGACTTTAGGGATGTATAGTATATCAGTGATGAAAGTAAAAGATAAAAGAGTACTGATTTTTTTTTTTATCAGCAATAACAAAAAATAATGATCATTACAGTGTAAATTTTCCCGAGATCTCAACAGAAGCTCCTCTGATGTACGTGAAAACATGGACATTGGTCAACTTTGACCTCTGAAAGGTCTTGAGGTCACATCCTGGACAGGGCATACCCCACACCATCTTTGCCCCGAGAGGGAGTCCTATGCATGTGTGTGTGTGTGTGTGTGTCAGTCAGATGAAGCATAAATAATGAGTGTCTGTGTGTGTAATCGGAGCTGACCGTTTGACACGCCCTTCTCAGGGTCAATACCACGGCAAGCGCTGCTGTCCACTCTCTCCGAGCCTGTCAATCAACCTGTTACTCAGCAACAGCAGGGTTTAATCAGTATGTCTGGCAGCATTTAAAAGACATACTGCATTAAGTTCCTCTCTATAGTCAGGATCCATATAGTATAGGATCCATAATATATTGGTAACCATATCAGCCGATATTAGTTCATATTTGAATGCAGATAATATAAGAACTGTTTTTTAACACAAGCATTAATTTTTTCAATGCAAAAAAATTTGCATTACTCCTATTGTTGAGAGCTTTAGTGTGAACATCTTTTTTATTTATTTTATTTATTTATTTTTACAAAACATACTTATACATACATATTTTTGTTTAAATGTGTGATTTTATTTTTAATTGGTTAGGTTTTTCATTCAGTTTTTTTTATTTTAATTGACTCAAAACAATATTTTTTTAAACAGAAAAGCTATAAATATTGGTTTTATATATATATATATATATATATATATATATATATATATATATATTTATTTATTTATATTTATATATATATTAAAATATTGTTATATATATATATATATATATATATATATATATATATGTGTAATATATTTTAATATATAATACATATACAATTTATTTATATTTATATATATATTATATATTAAAAACGTAAATTTCATTATTAATTATAGTTAATAAACTACTAATTCGTGTCAATAAATTAGATGGTATTGCATGTAACCTTTTCTCCCTCTCTCTTTCTTCACCAGTGTGATCAGTAAGGTGGTCCCGGATTCAGAACCCATCCCTCCTCCACCACGGACCCCAGTGGCCAGGTCCGTTCCAGGAGCTCGGATGCGCTCCCCTCCAGCTCCTCCTCCACCTGCCCCGGCTCCTGTAGCAGTACCACCCCGCCCCCCTCCCGTCCTGCCCCCTCCGCCCCCAATCGCCCCCATTCAGCCGCCACCCAGCCAGGCCAAAGCCCGGGGATGCAGCGTTGTCACAGAGACCGTCAGTGCATACGTGGTAAGTCTCATTCACACACGAAAACGCTATTGGAAATTAATTATTGGATTATATCAATTTTATTATTATACATATTAATATCAATTTTATTGATACAAAAAGTATATTTATATTATACATTTTAATATATTTAATATTTATATTAATTTCTTAAATTCAATTAAATTTTTAGGCAGTTTACAATTATATAGTATGTCAATATACAGTTCGTGTCAGGCTTTGTGTGATCTTAATTTAGAGCCAAAACTTTCGGTACAAGAGGTTATTCATTTTATATAAATATGTGTGACTTCATCAACTTGACCTCGGCTTTGACCAAAAACATTTTATCCACTAAATTACAGATTATTGTCGTTAATTATTTTTAGAAATTATTTGACTTAGATTTATTCAAACATACATTTCATAATTGAGAATGAAATATATATATAATATATATATATATATATTCTTTCTTGCTAAAATTTTTGGCTAAACTGAAAAAAAATCGAGGATGTGGCACACATAATAGCACTTGTTTTTACTTTACTTTTTTGACCAGTACCATAAGTAACACTTTCCAAATTTGTTTAATTGATTCTTGTGTTTGTTCATCACAGATTCGGGATGAATGGGGTAATCAGATCTGGATTTGTCCAGGATGTAATAAAGCTGATGACGGCAGTCCCATGATCGGATGTGACGAGTGTGACGACTGGTATCACTGGTAAAAACCCTTTCCAGCTCCTCTTACATTTCACAGTCATGAAACACTGTTTTTTTTTTGTTTGTTTTTTCCTGTAATGTGACATATATTCAAAGAAAACTGTAGACAGAACTTACATTTTATCTATAAAGAAGTTGTCTCACTTTTTCATCTTGACTTTAGGTGAAACCATACAGATACGTCTTCATTCATCTTGTTGTGGCTGCCTTTTTAGCCATATAAGCACAAAATGTAGTTTTATTTTAAACTAATTTTCTTTTATGTCATTTCAAGAGCCACACACATTTTAACACTTAAAAAAAAAAGTAAATCAGAGGAAGTCCCAATCAAAAAAAACCCAAAATGAGCCTAGATTGCCTGGCATTACTGTAAAGCTTTTTGAGAATCGTCTTTTTGATGCGTTTTGCTCGAAGATCAAAAATACAGACACACAGAGAGAACAAATTGTGTCTCTTTTATGATGAAAGCAGATATTTTGATGGTGAGAATGATCATGTAGTTTTTGTATATAAAAGACACGCTTTTTTTGAGTCTCCATTTCGAATTTATGTAAAAGTGCAAACTTGCCACATAAACTTGAATGATATAGATCGGTAACATGAAAAACAACTTGTAAGTGAGACTCATCGATCTCTCTCTCTCTCTCTCTCTCTCTCTCTCTCTCTCTCTCTCTCTCTCCTTCAGGCCGTGTGTGGGTCTCGTAGCCGCCCCTCCGGAGGACCAGTCGTGGTTCTGTGTGAAATGCGATGGCAAGAAAAAAGACAAGAAGACAAAAAAAAGGAAACGCAAAGCGCACTGACCCACATTTCTTTTTCTCCCGTCTCCGTGCTCATCTGTTTTCGCCTTAATTCGTTTCCAACTTTATTTTTGCTGCATTTGTTTGTTTTGTTTTTGTTTTGTTTTCACCCAACCCTTCTTTTAACTTGGTTAACTTAACTCAGTGTCCGGTATCATAATGTATTTTTTAAAATGAAAATTTCAAATGTGTATATGTTACTTTTTTATGTGGAGAATCGTACAGTATGTCTATATGATCTTTGTACCGAGCTCAAGATTGTTCAGTAGATGTGTGTTGAAATGAACCTCTCAGTTCGCCCTCAATTTAATGGCTGTTCCATGTATGTACGGATTCATCAAATTACCCAGGAGAAGAAAAAAAAAACATTCTGTACTATAATCTGCCTTTTAATATCGTTCTTCTGATTGATTTTGACTGGAGGTGCAGTTTCATTTTACTATGGATTTAATTAAAAGTTGCTTTTTCACATCTTATTGTTTTGTCGTCTTGTCGTTCGTTTGGATGGGAGTGTACAGAGAAAAATGCTAATCATATCAGTGATTGTAATCATAACATAAGATTTTCATAAGCGCTGTCAAAATAATAAATAAAAGGTTAAATGTATTTTATTATTTAACCTCAGTGATATTTCTGTATTGTTCCTTCTTTAGGCTTGAATATGGCATTTCTCCCAAATGATATTTCCTGAATTGTAAATGTTTTTATATTGCCATAAAGGTTGCAATCAGTTAAATATGATAAATGAAGTGTCAGTTACGCATTAAAATGTTTTTTCAAGAACACCTTGAATAAAAAAAAAAACAAATCATTGGAGATGGGCATTGTTTATTCATATGTGTTGTTCTGCATATACAAAACCCTCAAGAGCCATTTCATTGGCTAAGAGAATTGTTATTGTCAACTTACAGTGGTGAGTATTTTGAACACAAAATGTCCGGTGTTTCATAAAGTATCAAAGCACGTGGCATTTATTTGAAAAAAAGATGCACTTTTCACATATAAAAACGGTTTTAAATGATAAAACAATGAACATAGGCCTGCTGTAAAATGACGAAGTATTGTGACACTGTTTTGTTATCAAACTTTTGTGGAATATGAATTAGTTGGCCTATAGTGGTTATGTTAGGACACCTGTGTGAACTAAACGGTTAAACATGATCATTTGAAGCATCGTTTGTTCGCAGATACCATGGGCTTTATGTCGAACGTCACATGAACAAACAGGAAAACGGGTCTAATCGCATCCGCTTATTGGAGAAAGCGCTAACAGCGTTATGAAATGGCGGCGATATCTACGGACTTCTAAGTAATTAGCTAACTTAGCTAGTTGTTTTTATTGTTGGCGTTTTATTCGGTTTTAATATACGAATGCTTGTGTGAAAAACTTTTTATGTTCATATTTGGTAGCTCCTTTGAAGGCATCTTCAGCTTATCAGGGCTGCCAACAACCACGCATTCACTGTGAGACTCGCGCAATTGACGTCGTTCTGACGCTGTCACGACACATCCATATTCTCGCAGAGTGAAATAAAACTATTTCTATTTCTTTGTTTTATTTTTTTATTATTAGAAAAAACGATAAAACCAAACATTTACCTGAGAAAAGCTATTCAATGTCAACAAACTACTACTCGAGGAGCAAAAAAGCACTATATTACATATGAATTATACTTAATACCATTAAAAGTTAGCAATTATTATAACTTTATTATTATAAAAACGTCCTTATGTGCAATTGTATAGCCTACAAATCAGTTAATTAACCAATAATATCATCTGACAGGGTTCCCTGTATGGTTTAGCACATTAATTGAGAAATATTTTTTTCTTTGTGAAAAATTAACATGTAGTCTAGGCTACTAAGTTATAAATCCATGTACCAAACTCAAAAGTTGGCAGCCCTGGCTTTAGACCTGAACAGGAAGTAATGCGACCTGTTTTACAGAATGTGGAAGTTTGTTGTGCATAACTGCGTTAATATTTTGCTGTGTGGTGCCATTAAAGTACACAACAGTTACTGTAGTTCCAGGGCCTGTACCATGAAGGTGGATAGCCTGGTATGTTTCAGTTTAGTTTATGGCAACCCTGGGTTTTAGGCACCATGAAAGTGGCTTGGGTTTAGCTATGTTCATCGCCATAGTAACTTACGCTCCATGTCTAGCCTGCTCCAGGGTAGGTTATGTTCTATATCTATAGTTGTTGGTTCTATAAAAGATCTCAAACTAAAATTGGACCAATCAGCTGTGAGCAAAGTGACATCTCTGACACAATAAAGTCCCCTAGTTTCACTTGCTCCAAATTTAAGGTCACAATATTGTAAAATATTTTGAAATACACAATCTTCTGAATTTTAGCGATGAATATTTATTATAATTATTTAATATTATTTATATATAACAATATAACCCATAACAGAAGAGCAGTTTTAGTTTAACAATTATTAATAAAAATTTTAATGAACCTAAATATATACAGATAATATTAATATAAATACATTTTGAAATCAGTAAATAAAGTTTTAAAAATTGCTACATGTGAGCTTACATGTCTCCTTGACGTTCACATAGATCTGTGAAAATGACTAAAAACGCTATATTTATGCTGCCAGTAGTTGGCGATGTCACTTTGTAAAGAAAAACCACGAGCCCATAGACTGAACATGTAATACGCATGTGCATAACAACGTTTTCAAAAATTTAGCTTTTGTAGTTTACATGGAGACGATAACGGTATTGTTTTCTAAAACTTAAAACCGGTTTTCAAAAGTTTGCGTTTTCAGAACCCCCAAAATGCTGTTGTTGTATAAATGCGGCCAAAACGCATAAATAATTTTCTGTTTTTAGTTGAAAACATTGTCATGTAAACAGCCCATTAATCTTCAGCAGAAGCGGGAAAAGAATCTTGCTGATTCTCTTGCAAGAAGCAAATTATAGTTTCTCTGTTTCAAGGCATAGGATTGGCTGTTCGTCACATTTTTGCACGCTCTCCATGAGCTCAGAATCAAAGCCCGAGTTGACAGAGAAAGTTGATGATCTGTGTCATGGTACCCACAAAGCCTGATTGAATTGGTTTGGTTTTGTCAACTTGATTGAAACTAATCCTGTATCCCTGAGTTTGTTCAAAACCATCATGATACAGGCCCCTGGACTTTGAATCGGATTTCGGCCATTTGAAAAATTCCAGAAATAGCAAGAGATGAATGGTAGCACACAATCTTAATCGAGCCATCTTTATGAATGAATCATTGAATCATTTTCTCAACCAATCTCAAACTAATTCCGTAATGAATGAATGTCCGGATTTCAACAGCTTTGGCTTTGTTTGGCGGAGCAAAAACTGACAAAATAACTGGCAAAAGAGTGTCTAAAATGTAAGTTACGCAATATTAACTTCTTGTTTATTCAACTGTTAAATGATTTATAAAAGCAATATCACACTCACAATTGCTCACGATTACCTGTTCCACTGACGCTCCACAAAAAAGTGTGGCATTGTTGTTTTATCATTTGAAACATTACAAATGTCTTTTTGTGCGATGTTTAGCTTGTTGTGCTATTCTTCTTTAAAATAGGCTATAGGCCTAAAGCAAACATTTAGAAATTTTTCAAAGCATCGAAATTTTCGGCCCACTACACTTTGAGCAATGGATCTAAATTTATGAACGCAACCAAGATGTCACACTTTTTTTTTTTTAATTAGCAAGATAAGAAATAATGAGGACAAATGTTGAAATTTTATTAATATACTCAAGAAAGTCATCTACACATATGAAGGGTACAACAGGGTAAAATACTTGTCTTATCAGTCCGTCCCTTTGTAGTTCTGCCAATATGACTATTTAGCTCCCACACAGCAGCTTTGAAGTATTCCACCTGATGCGGACTCTCCACCACCGAACTCATTTAAAATCTCCTCAAATATCCCCTCACTACCTGTCATTTCCGCTAATCGCACAGATACGGCTGGCTAAATGAGCCTTTACCGTAGCTAGATCATTTCTTTATGTTAGCCCTTATCACAGAAAACTGAGGCCTTTATTGTTGCATTGTTATTCGTTTCAAAGCAGAAATGACTGTTCTGCTGCAGCAGGGAGCAGTTAGCAGTGGACTGGATGGTGATAAGAAATGCGTTCCACATGTAGACTGGTATCCAGGCCTGCTTGTTAAAGGAGGGTGTATCTACAGACAATAGTTATGAGCTCTGAAGACCTTCTATAACAAAACACCCATGAAATGTTTGCTTGCCTTTAATTCACCAAAGATAGCGTTAAGGTCACGGCTATAAATGTAAAAGTGACACAACAACTATATGGATTTGTCATGATATATCAAAAATGAATGACTAAATTCGTACAATGGCTTCAAAGCGGTTTTGGACATACGATAACTATATTAATGTCCACACCAATGGACTATTCTAAGTGTGTGCTAACACACACTTTAAATGTGTGAAAATTTCATTATAAATGATTTATCTGTATTTTTATAATTCACATAATCTTTAATCAAAACGACTCTTGCAACGACATCTCTTCTACGATGACGTGTTCACTGGCACGAGGGCGGAACAACCTGTCAACGATCCAATCCGATGATCCTGATGGACAAAATCAAGTCCCGTCATACATTTTTTCTTGTTTGAAATACAGGTGTAGCCCAGTTTGTGTAATTATGCAGTATGTCGTTTTGTAAAATAAATAGTGTGTTCACACTGAAAATTCTATAAAGAAAAAGTGCACTTTAAAGGGATATTCACCCAATTAAATGAAAATTCTGTCATCATTTACTCACCCTCAAGTTCTTCCAAACCTGTAAAAATTTCTTTGAACACAAAAGAAGATATTTGGAAGAATGTTTGCAACCAAGCAGATCTCGCCCTCTATTGACTGCCATAGTAGGCAAAAAAAATACTATGGTAGTCATTCTGCTTTGTTACAAACATTCTTCCGAATAAATTCTTTTGTATTCAGCAGAACAAAGAAACTTGAGGGGCGAGTACATCTGTAAATGATGACAGAATTTTCATTTTTGGGCGAACTGTCCCTTTAAATATCCGGATGATGTATTTAATTAACCATGTGGAATGTTGGACACTTCATGCACTCAGCCATTGCTGTTTTAATTATGTAGTGGAGGGGGAGGGGCATCAGACTCTGATGATGAATGAAAAAACGAAGTAACCTTCATACACTACACTGATGAGTACTGCAGAGCGCATTAGTGCCCACCCACTTTTTCAGTGGCATTGGTTCAGGAAATTTTTTTCCATTAATTTCTCTCGTAGGGATTCCATAAATTCGTTAAGGAGTTATAAACCATGCCAACCAGCTACGAGGTGAACATTACAAAAGAATTAGAAAATTGGACAAAAATACAAAGGTACAAGAGAGTGTACTTAACAGCTATAGTGAGGGAAAGAACTACAATCCCATGAAGCATTGCTAACAGTATAATTGAATTAAAAATGGAGAAATGTAAAACTGCTGATATAAAAACAATATAGGCTTATTATATATTGGCCGTATTCAAATATTTAAGCATTTAGAGAACACAGGTGAATCGATTACGTCGTTTGCAATGCTTCACGGGAGTGGGCGGAGCTACAAAGAACTTTTGGCTCATTTTCCTTGTTTCGACTCTCTGATTGGTGGAATTTCTGTACAGCATCATGGGTATTGTAGTTTTTTACCCCAAATTCAGCTTTTAAACGCAATTATTTTGAAACAAAGTTCAAATAATGCAGGATAACGGCTTATGCTGACGTAAATACTTTGGATTAACAACCTCGTGGCACAGGTTAATATTATTGTTAATAATCAAGCATTTTTTACTTTCAGAACCTGACTATTGCACTCTATAGAGATTCCAATAAGATCCTTCCTCTCTGTAGTAAATGTTATAGTTTTGTTGTTGTTTTCAAATCTTAATGGTTATATAGTTATCGTATCGTAGTAGAAAAATATACATATAAAACAACATATAAATACAATTTGGCATGTGCAAACATCTACTTCTACTATTTAGAGCTTCATTGTTACAAGCCATTTTATTATTGACTTTTAAGCAAATGATGTCAAAGTGATTTTTAGTGAACGAAAAGTCCATGAAATGAGAATGAAAAGCTTGTTCCCGCATTTTTGGCTATTTAATTTAAATAATGCCCCCAATTTCATAAATGTAGAGGATGATATTCTTGTATCAGGTCATTTTTGATGGTCGAGGAAAAGAAATGAATCAAGTCATTTATCAAGCACCTCAGTTACATTCACCTTATATTGATGCATGTGTGAGTGATGTTAGAGGATAAACGTCGCTCACAGCTTCCACAAAGGTCAGAGGCCACATGGAGAGGTCAGAGAAGAGACACAAGTTTCCTCTAAAGGTGAGAAGCGAAAAAACAAAGCATTTTATTTAGCAATTGGTTTAACATTATCAAGTTCTGTTATGAATTTGCAATGAGATACTTCCTTGTGTTTTATAAATATATTTTTGTTCAGTTATATCTGAAGCTTTCTGAGAGATGTTTGCAAAACATTGGTAAAAACGTCCAAACTATAACAATCTTAAAGAGTATCTTTGCCCTTTTTCCCCAGTAAAAATATCTAAACTTTCCCACTTTAAAAAAAAAAAAGACATTCACTTGAAACAAAAAGATAATACCGCTTTTTTCAAGACAATGTATTTTAAAAATATGTAAAGTGCATGGCTTATTTGTATTCTTTACATCAGTAAATGTAGGCCTATTATAATGTCTTAATTTTTATTTCTTTTCAATTTCATTGCAGTCATATTTTCTTTTGGCCTTCAGTTGGCCATGTGGATTATATATATCATCTGAAAAACTGTATGCTTTTATGTTTGTTACAATCTACTTATGTAACCTACAGTACGTAGGCCTACTTATAACTTTGAATGAAACAACACAGGCTGCGAGATCCAATCTGTTAAACAAGTAGCCTGTTCACAAAGAAATAATAATAATAAAAACTAAACTGATTGTTTCCATGGAATTTCCTACTTGATCCCTAGCACATGTTACCCTTTGACAAATAACACTACACCTGAAACCTGCGTAAACGGTTCATTTGCAAGTAAAATTCATCTACGCAAATGGACGCAAGATTAGTCTAAGCGTGGAACAGGACAGAAAGTTTTTCAAATAACACATGCAAACACAAAAACAACTATGAACTAATACTTGAAAGACTATTATAAAATGATGAAGATGATGATGATGATGAAATCAAATCACGGCGCCCCCTGTTGGTAAACTTTATAATAAAAGACACCGGTGTTTGTGAGATGACGAACACATTGACTCTAATATGAACTTTATTTATCTATAGTTTGCAACGTAATTAATACAAACAGACTTATATATGCTTGTTTGGATGCTCATCTTAAAGCAACCCAGTTATAAGGCTATATCAAAAATAATTTCTAATATTTTTCTATGATTGACCGATCAAGCTCCGTAGTGTGCAATATATATATATATATATATATATATATATATATATATATATATATATATATATATATATATATATATATATATATATATATTGTTTTTTTAATTTTTAAAGAGCAAAATATGAAAAAATATTTGAAAGATTACTATTTAGTTAAGGTATTGTTATGTAAAACAAGCTGCAGTTTAGTGGGTCTTTAAGGTTAAACATATTCCGCATCAATTGACCCGAAACTATGGGTGTAATCTCATTTGCTTTCATTAAAGCATGCAGTAGGCCATCAATGCTATCAAGACACAATGTTAAAAGGATTTTATCAGTCTGTTTGAAGAAACATTTAACATTCGGACAATGAAAAATGATGTGGTAGAGCATCACAGATACTCATCACGGGATTAAGTACAGTTAAGTTCCTTTCATTTCATAGATTTTTCCCATTTATTGGACATTTTGGTCTTCAAGCCTTCTTATTAAAAGAATGCGGACTATTTAGAGGCACATATTACCCTAACTTTTAAGGTTAACGGCCCATATCTCCCTTTTGAATTCAGAAAGTGCCACATAGATGAGTTTTTCTTTTGTATATTTGCTGCATACTTTTTTTTGTGAGAGTGAAATTGTGATTTATCGGAGGCACTGTAAGCTACTCTCGGAGCTTATCTTCCTTTTACGCAAAGGTAGCGCATTTCTTTATCAATTGTTTTGAAACGACAAGCTTCAAAAGCAATTAAGGATGTGATATGACACCAACGCAGAGGAATTTCGAATACATTTTAATTAGAATATTTATTTATTTCGAGTTTCTTCTCAGCCCGAAGCTCCTTGTGCAATTAAAGAGGGTGCGCGCGTGATGTTTGAATAGCCTGATCAATAGCCGGAATACTGGCGCGCGCGCGCTCGTGGATTTAACATAATCAGCCTCGTGGGCGTCACGCGAACTTCCAGCGTGAAGGTGCAGCGCGGAGATAGGTAATTATTTCACCAAAGGCACTAATGAACGCTCTATCTGCCTTCCACAACTCGCATCGCGTTCTGCCCTTACGACATTTATTATAAACTTTCTTCTTCTGATGAGGAAAGAAGAGAAAGAATAAACAAAACGAATCTGGGAGGGGGGTTCTTAGTGCACATCTCCAAGGGCTGTGAGGCATCATCATTTGTCGCCTGGCAAGTTTAAGAAGCCATTTTCTATGAACATTCCAAGAAAAAAATGGTCAATATTTACCAAATCATCAAGTGTGAAGGGAGGCCGGGGCTAGTTGTCACACGTTTTACGCCATTGATTATTTCTCGCGCATTTTAAAGTTTTTGATGACCGTTTCTCGCTCAAGAAAAATGTTCAGCTCAGCAACGGACGTTGGTTTTTTTGAACTGTCACAGTATGTGGGGTAAGTTGTCACAATAAGACCCTCCCATTTAACAGCCTGGTATTGCTTTTATTTCAGCATACATAAACATAACTGAAACATTGATAAAAGAAACACGCACACACACACACAATCGTGAAACAGCAAATTAAATGGTAACATACAAAATATCATATCATTGTTTTGACTAACAAATATTGTAATAACTTGCCCCGGTCCAACATTTCGAGTAAAATAATACAGGCTAAATGTGGTTTTATTATTATTTTATTATTTAAAAAATATAAGGCTATTGGGATTTTACTTTCAAGAGTACAATTCACAATATTTATTTTAATTTTGAACAAAATAGCTGTAACTATAACCTTAACTTTCTCAGTGTATGAATGACAATGCCACTCAAGCATGCATAAAAGAATGAATAATTATCATATGTGCAAACTATAAGTAAACCTTGTTAGTGTACACCATCGAGGTTTGTCGCATGATACCAAAGCACAGCTTTTGAGCCTATTCAGTTTTCCCGGCGTTCTTCCCAGTCATGCAATATGCATTCTTCTTCCTGAAAGGGTGGAATAGATTGTCGATAAAAAATGTCAAAATAAAACGGTAGCGCGCCTCGCGCTCTCTGTAGTGGGCCTATTTAGACTGAAAGTAAAGGCATTTTCTCCTTGCGCATTATAGAGGGAGGGTGCGATGGAGAGGGGGGGAGTGTAGCATAAAGACACCTACACAAGGCCATGCATCTCCTTTGATCAGAAAGGGCAGTTGCGTCATCAGATGCTGATGTTGGGGAGCGCGCTCACGCGCTCGGCGAGGAGAAAAGAACGGGAAAGTGTCATCATAAACGCGCGCTGTGTCGGGGAATGACTTTGTGACGACCTTTGTTGCAAATGGGCTGCAGACATGGAAATGGCTTAGCGCTATCGCCGTCTCCCAGGCAACCATCAGGGTCCCCATCTCTCGCGGAGAAATGAGTTATGAAAAGGCTGGAGTGAAGCAGGGATTAAACATGATCCTGGGGACAGGGTGTCAATCAAAAAAGCCAACTCACAAACCGCGCTTCTTTTTTCCCCACTACAAAATTGTATTTTGAAACGCAGCATATATTTACTGCCAAAGGTGCCACTGTCTATTTTATATTTATTTAAGGCCGATAATGAATTGGTGCTTTAGTGCGCCTATAAAGATGGGGAGGTTGTGCTTTTAAAATCCGTTATCGGAGAGGATTTAGCTCGGCGCAGTGCTCACAGGCAATGGGTATTTTTCAATTACCCAGATTAATTGCACTGCATAAATTAGAATACAAGTAAAGTGAATGGAGATCAAAGTTGTTGATGAATCTGAGGCATGGTGGAAGCTCGAACCGGCGCACATTGTTGCTGTGCTGTGAACGTATTGTGTCAGTTTGTCAGATCTGTTTTATCGCCAAAAATTAGAAATTAAATGCGATGCCGTATAGTGAGCTGCTGGGCTGGACCGACGCCATTTTGAATTTGACGCGACTGAAAACGAGGCCATTGGACAAAATTTAGCCCGCTCAATATTTTTTAGTGGTGTCGTATATATATATATATATATATATATATATATATATATATATACATATATACAATGGACAAAAAAATATAAACGTGACGTAAGTCTAATTAAACCGTCGTTTTCATTCACGTCAAATGGTTTCGCGTCGACTGAAGGTACCAAATCAACACAATCTTAATTGTATTTATATCGTTTTTGTGTCACGAATATAAGAGAAAGAGCCGTTGTTTGTCTAACCTAATTTCACCGGCTGGAGCTAAGCTGGACCGTTTAGAGTGGAGATGAGGGAGGGGGCGTTCTTCAAATTGGCTTGACCCGATGCTATTTGATATTTGGCTCTTTGACACTCATTTAAAGGCGCGCGGCAGCAAAGCAGAACGCGGACAAGCCCGGCCTGAAACCGGATCCGCGCGCGCGCGGGGGGATCTGGAGAACACGATAGCCGGGGGCTCGCGCTCTCCAAAGGCTCTCTGGTCATCTTAGACCGGCTCGCTCGAGCCTGCAGCGCCAGCGCGTCGCCAGGCGGCGTGTAAACGGTAAATGTTCGCTATTTGTTCCAAAGATTGCAATGAAAATCAAGTCTGCCTCCTCTTCTCTCAGGCTCCCTATTCTCCGCTTTCTCTCACACACTCGAGATACCAACAAATAGCCATTGAGTAAGAGGCTTAAAGACCCCTTCTCCCCCCACACAATACTTAAATGAATTCATCAAGCGAGTAAAGGCGACATTAAAAGGAGAGAGACGGAGAAAAGGAGAAATATTGGTATTTATTGAGTCGTTAAAGGCAAAGATACCGGACACCTTTCGACAAAGCCTTCCCTGAGTGGCCTCTGAACTGCTTACATTAACCCCCCCTCCATAAAAAAAAAAAAATCCAGGTGAAACTGGGGCGATTGCAGCCATGTTTGATGTCATGTGTAAAGAGAAAGCAAATCAGAAATCCATTTCACATGGGACTAAGTCAGGACACTTTTAATAAACGTCTCGTTAGAGCAGGTTTAGCGCAGATAAAGCGATGCCATTGTGCGCGCGCCCCTGGAGAGCAGGCAATGATGTAACGCGCGCATTTGTGTCCAATTCCCCTGTCATCCATTTCATTAGTTAATCTACTCATCTCACTCTCTCCATCTCTGTTACTCTCTCTTCTCTCCTGCCAATCTGCGCATCTCTACCAACAAACAGTTCTACAAATAAAAGATTCCTTATTATGATTGTAGGCTTTGATAATTGCTGTTTCGGCACCAAAAGGAACCCATTGAGAAATCCATATATCAGGGTTCTCTGAGAAAAAAAAAAGAAAAATATTTTGGCCTAACTACAAAAAAAGTATAATTTGCATATTACGTAGGCCTATACAGTATTAAAAAAAACTCCCATTTCTTCAAACCCATCTCTCTTTCGATGTCTTTCTAATATCCTTTCGCTCTTTTCGGTTCTGCACCCTCTTCTCTTTCCGTCGTTCCCTGAGAGATGCTGGATATAGGGGAAATAAATAAAGCGATAACATCTCTGGAGCAGAAAATGACGGATCAAGCCAGAAAACCACACAACTAAATAAATATAATATATATAGACCTATAGAACGCGTAATATGCCGCTATAATAAAGTGATAAAATTGTCTTAAACATGAAAAAGATTAATTACTCCAAGAAATGCAAAAGAAAGAAAATACATCCAGAGCAGCTAAAATACTCGTATTTAAAATTTAATAACACTAATAATAATAATACATTCCATTCAAACATTTTTCACATTGTTTTGTTGTTATTGCATTTTTGCGGTTTGATTTGCTTCCCTATGTCATCAAACGGCTGATAAGATGTAGATAGGAAAAGCCACAACCACAAGATGTATCTAGTGTTGTATCTTTTATCTTATTTTGATATCAAGGTTTTGGTATCATAATGATATCCTTTATCGCAGCTTTTCGTTAAAGCTCAGGTAGCCTGTAATATCTCCAAGACGGTTTGCTGCCAAAGCCACAAGCATGGAGAGGTGAGCTGAACTCATGCCCACCCCTCACACCACCAATCCCTGCTCGGTGATTAATGATATTTCACTAAGATTAATCATAGAAAATGAAAGATCTTGGAGGTTTTCATTGGATAGGCGGGGGAGGTAGGGATGATGTAGAGGAGAATTAGCACCATCGAATCTTTTTAGATGCAAATATTGCGTTATCTCCGCGTTACTGCACTGTTTTTGGTGTTTATGATTAATTATCTCCTCTTGGTGAAAAATAAATCATGCGAAATTAGGATCTCTCTTCCTCCACCAGCCTTGCGGTTGATGGCAGGTCGTTGTTGTTAATTTCTGGTCGAAATTGACACACTAATTATAGCGCGGCGCATGAACACTAGAAGGCAAGATTACCTCTGCTTTTTTTATTTTTTATTATTATTATTATTTTTTTTTATCAGATACCCTCATTTTTTTTTTTACCAATTAAAAATCGCAAAGGCATTTCATTGCCTCGGGATGAAAAAAAGCATCCTCTTTCACAACATTGGCCATCACTTTTCCCCATCAGATTCATTGTGATGTATTAGATGCAATAAATTATCCCATGTAACAAAACATGGCGCGCTGAAAGGCAGATAATCTGGAGGCGCGAGATAAGGATTCATTATTCCTCATCATTATGGCTCTGCCTTCTTTCTTAATCAGACTCTCTGATCCTGCAGGATCTGGGCACGGAGCAGATAAGCGCCAGTCGTTTATAATTCTCCCCACCTTGGCCTAATATTTTCAAATCAAATCGGGAGGAAGAGGCAGCTGGAACAAAAAGCAGGCTTATGGTTGTAGGGAGAGCACACGGTTGGAGAATGGTAAAACAGAGAGACACATAGAGAGAGAGAGAGGGAGAGGGGAAGGGAGGGAGGCAACACTGTGGCTATACGCACTGATTTTAACATTTAACATTCTGAAAAAAAATAAAAAAATCGCAGAATATTTTGCCCCCCCTCCTCCTCCCAAAAAAGTATGAATGTTTAAAACTGCTAGAATAAACCGATGTCTCATTTCTGATTTTTTCGAACACAATATAATGGTCAATAATAAAAGATCAATGGCGATAAATGAATACGGTTAGGCGCGAATTGAGAGGCTGTCCAAACAACTCAACTGTGGCTCAAAGTGTTTAAACAGACCACCCCGCTTTCTGCTGCCGAAATTAATCGCTTTATAAACGTGATATCATAATCCCCTGCTCTATCTGACGATAAGACTGAGAGAGTTATAAATACCAAAAGCATAAATAAATAAATTAGTGGAATAAACAGCGCTGTGTGTTAGTATCAAACTCAAGGTTTACACTTGGCTGTTGTCAGCTGTACTGTCACGCTGAGGTTCACGTCAACTATGCGACATTAATCACTGATTTTCACGGCGCGCGAGGCAACAGTGTATGCGTGTGTGTGTGTGTGTTTTTTTTTTTATTATTATTCATTTTTTATTGCCCTCAAAAATTATGCTCGCCACAACACAAGCCTTAAAACGAGTTTAGAAATAACCAAACGCAAAAATGTTTTTTTTACGCGTCAATACGTATTTTACTTCACACACAAGCTAACTTGTGAAATGGATGATGTCGATAATTCAGTGTTTCCCTTTTATTTATGCTATGCATTCAGAGATAAAAGATAATAAGAAAGGAGAGAAAATCGATTTGAAAATGAATTTGCTCTCAAAAGAAATAACTAATTAATTCGAAAATGTTTTAAACCGCCGTTAATCTGTATTTATCATATTTATATGTTCTAATTATCTGTGCAATATTTCTTCATTTGACTTTTTGTTTTATTACATCTCGCAGGCTATGCGCATTTATCATGGACGCGACATTTTTGCATAGATATTAGGGCGCTGTTTATTTTACTAAGCACTTTATTTAAGACTGAGACAGATTATCAAATCATTATCTTCTGGATGTGCCTTAGCCTAATTCCATTATTAAATCAAATACATAACATTTGAGGTCTTCTTCTTGCTTTGGAAACATTGAATAATTCATTTTTTAAGAGCCTCGTTTTGGCTCGCTGTTGCTGTAAGTTTATAGTGCCGTTTCAGTCAATTATCTTTAATTTACGACCTTAATTGAATTTCTTCTCCAAAGACAGATATTGGTGTGATCAGTTTACTGGCCTCGACGCAATGTGACAGCATTCTTTCTTTCTTTCTTTCTTTCTTTCTTTGTCACGGCCTTTTCACCGTCCTATCTCCTTTTCTCTAACTCTCTCTCTTTGTTGCACACCCCCCCACCCACCCTCCAGACCCCCCCATGAAGAGAACAGAAAGCCATTCCGTCAATAAATGGGCGTGTTAGCCGAAACAGCTGCTTGTCATCTGCAATCAGCACATCACACGAAGAAAAACACTATGGTTGTATTTCGAATAGGAAGTGTAGCTGAACCGCGATTACATTGCATGTGTTCTGATTTCTGACGTTCTCAAAGGCCTCTCAAAGGCTACAGAGTCAAAGACCTTATGAGTTCCCACTGCAAATCTGCAACAGAACATTTATCTATGTCTAATATTTCAACAAAGACAACGCCAAATATATATATATATATATATATATATATATATATATATATATATATATATATATATATATAAACATGCGATATAATCACATCTCGATTTTACCTACCAACATGGCCGCGATAAAATAGGCTATTTTGTTTAGGAATTTATCGACACGTCAAAATTCGCAGCATTTGCTTTTTATGTCATAGCCTACAAATCACATCTTTAAGTATTTTTAGTTTGGATAAAATATTTCTTTCTTTCCACGTCTTTACAGTTTTATATAAAACAGAAATGGAAATATACGAACAGCACAGAAGTTCATTTCAACGAATATCGCATTGTCAATTATTTACAAAATATAGTATATAAAATGGTCAAACCGTGACAGGGGCTATCAGTCATCTCATGCATTATAGAGCATCAGTCTGGCATCTAACGGACTGCGTTATTATGGCTCAAGAAGAAAAAACGGCGTGCTACCGAACGCACGCGGGCGGTACCTGTTCCCTCTCAGCGGCCCGTGCGTCCACGTCCCCCTCTCTCTCTCTGTGTTAAAAAGGTTCGTTACGGACGCGTGTGATCGCTCCCATTCAGATTAAGTGTGTGTTTTTACTCCGCAGCCCGCACCGACCCGGAAGAGCTCGCGCTTGGTGTACAGTAAGTACGGTAAGTGTGTGTATGTGTGTGTGTGTGTGCGCGAGAGAGCGACAGAGTGAGTGTGTAGGCTAGAAGAAAAAAGGGAGCATAGTTTTTTTTCTCTCCTGCTGTAAATGCCATCGGCACTTCCATCTGTGTGTCACTTCACATCTGAAGCCCATCAGAAAAAAAACGCCTGACCACGCGTCCACCACAATTCCGCAGGTCAGTAAATATTCGCATTTCTATTTTCCATCGATTTTTTTCAAACTAATTTCTAGCACCTACACAATTAGCCTAGCTCCCAAAACTGTCGAATACATTGATTTGCTTCCATGTTCCTGAGCGTTATGCATGCCAGCTCTTCTGATGCTTTGTCCCTCCATTTCATATTTTGGTGCAGATTGGGTTTGCGGTTGTCTCCGTTTAATAAATTGACATTTTTTTTTTCACATCGACACTCATGGATGTTTTCTTCTGTATGAGGGTGGTACAGTCATTTAACAATTTCAGACGTGTATAGATGTCAACTCTCATGAGCTTATTCATTTCACCCGACACAAATATAGGCTATGCGTTTCACCAGCACCCACGTCCACTTTCCGACAATTGGGGTGGTATTTTATGGACGCCCTTGTATTTTAAGAGTCATTTTCCCGCCTACCGTCCTCTAGATGAAGGATTTTAATGATCTATTACCACCTGAGTGTGAGCAAGTATGCTTCCCTTAACCCGTGAAATTGATCTGATTAGCCCTGCAATGGGTCATAAAGAGAAGTGGATTTGCTGAAACTGCGCTTCCAGTGTGTGTGTAGGGAGGGAGGGAGAGAGTGAGGCAGAAAGAGAGAGGATGCATTTGTGTTGCTGGTTTGAAGAGAATTGAAAACAGAGAGAAGAGGACGCGACATTAAGGCACATCATAGGCCGTCTTTCATGGGCGCGAGCTCGTTTGGTTTGTATTTGCATGTAGAGAGCAGCAGCTTCCATTGATTGGAGCTGAATGCGCGTAAAACAGCTGTTTTTCCCTGATAGCACGAGACCGGCCACTCCATTCAGCTACACAGTGAAATGATCTGAAACCATGTCCTCAAATCAGCACTCGACCGAAAGGAAGAGATGCACTTTTTGTTTGAACGACAATATTCCTGCGCTGTGCCTCTTTGTTTACCCCCTTTGAGTTATGAAGTTGTTACATGCGACATCCCAAAGAGCACCAGTGGAGATCAAATAAATACACGAGGCCTAAAGCAGCCGAACACAGGGTGATGTTATATGAACAAACGGATTAATATTTCGAAGGCTAATATATCGGAGATGGATTAATGAGAACGAATAACCAACGGAGGCTGAGTAACGAATGCTATTTTATCGGCCTGTTGCAGATATGTCGAGTTTTCTACATTCAGAACCGAGTGAAAACCGTCTTTAGGTGTTTCTCTCTCGCGAGCGATGACTTATCAAAAACAAAACCTGCACTCGAGGCTCGAGCGTTTTTTCCCTCACACCTTTTTGCTAGTTGTTCTTAGAAATAAGTCAAACTCTCAGTATGACGAAACTATCAGAATTTCACGTCCTCGACTGGGTTCTAAGAATTTGCTGTATAACCTACACAGGCCGCCATCACACGAATTCAGAAAGAAAGTTCGTTCTTGAAAAGACGACATATGAATCACAATCCGCCCGCCTGCCTTAATGTTCCGAGTTACGCTTTATTCGTTATTAGTTAGCTTATATCATGTTTAATTTGTAATTGTTTCATTTAACACATTTTATTTAAGCCCCTTTGTGATTTTCCACAGCTGGTAACTGAGAGGAGAAACGTTTTGTTGCTTAAAAATAAATGTGACGAACAAGCCCTTAAATGCGTGAATATTGCAAGTGTAGCGCTCATGTTTCGCTATACCGAACCCCCCTTCCCTGTCTTTATCATTCGGTAGCTGGGGTGAAGTGTGTGTCCTCTGGTTCACCCCGCTCTGTTTGGACAGCTTTACCTGGGCAGTCTAGGCCGACCCTTTCATCAAATCTCCTCACATCTTCAACTGCCCACAGACGTCATGGAGGCTTGCGTTAAAATCTGATTCATCCCCATACAACCAACGTTTGTATAGCCTATATGGAGGTTGTGTGTGTGTATATATATATATATATATATATATATATATATTTACATATATAGCCTATACATATATATATATATATATATATATATATATATATATATATATATATATACATATGTAGCCTATATATATATATATATATGTGTGTGTGTGTGTGTGTGTTATATAAGTAAATCAGTCAAGCTGAAGATAGCAATCGCACTCGCCTCCACGATCAACCAAAATTGAAAGCGGATGAGAAATAACACAGTTGTTTTGATTGTGTATTATATAATTAAATTGTATACCACACAAAAAAGATAACAACAACAGCAGTGCTGCTGCTACTGACACTAATAATAATAAAAGCAGCATGTTTGCTATTATTAGCCTATTATTGTTATTGTTATTATTATTGTGCACCATGTTGTTTGTGATGGCTGTACTTTCCTGACCAGCTTTCGGATTTTATTATCTACTCACCCGTTCAAAAACACGCTTCACCAAAATTATTACAAAAAGGTTTTATGTGTTTATAAATGGTGCTCGATAAAAACAAAGCGTGTTATCGGCGCACATCTACAAACCCCTGTTATAGGATAGACTAAAATAAAACGGCCGGGTCTTAAGTTCTCACCCACAGTGAAAAGTGTGATGCCTCCTGATTTTAATCTGCCTTGCCTGACATAATCATTCACAAATTATCTACCCAATCTTCAACCTGACCCAGTATCGCTGTCTACCACCGATTTACTGCGCCGTCGATGAATCAGGCTGGTGGCCCGAACTAAAAAGAATGTCTGATTTAACATAGACTCATTATATGTATATATATACATATATATATATATATATATATATATATATATATATATATATATATATACATACACACATGTATATAATATATGTCAGTGTGTGTGTATATATATATATATATATATATATATATATATATATATATATATATATATATATTGTGTGTGTGTGTGTTTTAAATCTTTCTAGTTATCTATATGATTATATATAGGTCTATATATAGCACCTATGTATATAATTTATTTTTTAGCCTATATATTTTCTTTCTCTTTTGTCTTTTCACTGTGTAACACGTTACAGCTGTATAATGGGATTTTAGTCCATATTTTGTTTTGACAACCCGAAGTATGATAAATGACAACATTTTCTTGTGAGGGCGCCTCGAATACTTCCCAAACTCTGACACATCGTGCCTGTAAGTGTTCGGAACGGCTTCCATCCATGTCCCGCGCACTAAGCTTAAGACATTCAGTCAAGAAACAAAACACATAATCAGGATTTCACTTTTACCGTCGCGTGTTGCCTTCGAGTACCTCTAATGTACGCTCGCGCGCGGGATAATAGCTCGTGCGGATCATTACACGCGTCCGCTGACAGCTCGACAATGACAGTGAGCCAGTGCAACACTTTCCATCCAACTTCGGTCTTTACTAGGGAAAGAAGAGGCTTTCCTCTCCGTACGGGAGGGAGAGAAAATGCACATTTTCCTGAATCAGCATTTTCATCGAGTTTCTCGTGTTTTTTAAGGTGAGCTTCGTCGCCACGAAGGAATGAAAATGAGCGTTATCAAAAATATTATTTCTTACTCGCTTTATTTTTTAGTTGAAACCCCATTCTTTGAGTAACACGGGTATTTATCGTTTTCTGGACACCTAGAAAATGTGAAACACAAGCTTGCAGAGCTCATATTTTACCTCCAATGCGCGGAGGATATTTCCTGCCTGTTTACTGACGTCACGTCCAGCGGCGTCGGCAGGGCTGGCCATCATCTCAGCGCATTTCAGAGCATCAAACGAGCAGCCCAATTACATTTTGTCAATCTGTGGGGACGAGCCGGCCAAACCGGAGCATTACAGACAAAATATCACCCTAAGGGCCAAGCCCCCTTATTACAGCGCAACCAAGTACAATAATAGCGAATAATCTACCTGAAACTGCTCTCTAATGTGGCATCTGTCAGAAGAAATACGTTCCCATTACATATTAAGGTTAAAGTTTTACTGAAACGCTCATGTATTTGCATCGCGTCACATTTAATGGCCCCTTAAATGAATAATGATGCAGTCGTTCGGTTGGTGTCCTTCAAGGAATAACCTAAAAAAGCAGCCGGGGAAAGCCTGTGTTTAAAGTGCAGCAAGAGAGAAAGGACTATGTCGCAGTCAGGGTTTAAGAGGCTCTTTTGAACATTCATAGCGCACCATTAGAAAAACGTGCTTGTCACCGCGAGAGGACGCACTGTCACAATTTAAAAGAGAACATAAGCTGCCACTGATAACAGAACTACGGTTGCCTTTAGAACATGTTTAGTTCCGTATTATATATATATATATATATATATATATATATATATATATATATATATATATATATATATATATAAATATATATATATATGTATATGTATATATATATATGTATGTATTTTACAATACACCTAAGCAACATTAATAAATACTTCTGTTTAAGCAATCATTTTGGGAGAGATCTGTTTCTATTTCATTTTCAGACGCTGCCATGTTCCTGTTTTAAATTCTTTATTTTTATCCTAATTACTTCTTTATTCATGAACCAATTTTTAATTTAAACCAAGCTGAAATATTCATTTCGTGGCATAAAATGCTTGTTTTTATACATAGTGTGTACACGTTGAAAAAAAAAATTATAAATAAATGAATACTCTATATGAATGGGAAGCAGAATCGGGCGCAGCTCCTGGTCATCTTTCCCTGGCCCACTTTATTCAATTAGTCCAGGCTGTTGGGCCCCGCCCCTGCTGATGACACCACAGACCCTCCTTAAGTTGCGTCGCGCCACAGCTGTCTGCGAGCATTGAGCTGACTGGCGCCATCCTGAAAGAATGCCTTCACTGTAAAAAAACACAGAGAGAGCAGTGCATTCAGAGACAGAGGGAGTGAGCACTAGAGAGAGAGAGATAGAGGGAGGGATGGAAATAGAGTAAGAGGGAAGAGGGTTACTACTGCGTATAAACACAGATTTGATCAAACTTGTGTTCAGTCATAAGGCAGAAAACTTATCCAGATCGACCCGGCTCGGCCTGAACCGTCAAGCTCACTTGTTGAGTCTACGCAGCGCAACAGAAAAACTTGCGGAACTTGACGCGCGTTTGGATGCGTACGCGGACTTATGACCAACAATAGTATAAAAGCATTTGACTTTGAGAAGTTAAAGCGCGTTTATTGAACGAACGGATTCCGTTTATACGAGCTTCTGACAATTTGCCAATGACAGAAAGAACACAAACGAACGGACGGACTTTGTAAAACAAATTGTCTTGTTCAATTTCAGGTGAAAGGAAGTAAAAAAAAAAACGAACCAGTGGATTAAACAAAGGAGGAGTTTGGACTTTTTGAACTTTCGTGTTGTGTGTATCGGTGATTGTATGAACGTTTGCTAAAAAAAAGAAAAAGAAAACGATGGAAGTAAGTCCGGAGCAGCCCCGCTGGATGACCCATCATCACCCGGTCATTAACGGCCAGCATCCCGAGACACACCACCCGGGACTGGGACACTCCTACATGGACCCGTCGCAGTATCCCCTCGCGGAAGATGTGGATGTATTGTTTAATATCGACGGACAGAGCAACCACCCGTACTACGGGAACTCGGTTCGGGCCGTGCAGAGGTACCCGCCGCCACCTCACAGTAAGTAGTCCTAATTTTATAATCAGTTATTTTACATTATTCATTTATGTTTTGAACTCAATTAATAATATGTAATAGGACAGAAACTGCTTTTAGGATTGTGCTAGAAATGTACGTGCGGCTTATCTGAAGTGATGTGTCACTGGTTTCACATCTTTCTAGTATTTTATGGTTATTTTACTTTTTAGGTTATGCAGTAATTGTATTAATTCTATATTAATATTAGCAAGCCTTTAAATTGAATTTAAATGTGATCCAAAAATTAAATGTGAAAAATATATAATAAATATTTCTATTAACACTAGCTGGTTGGGATTTAATTGAATGATTTTGAAACGCATTTTTTTCTGTGCTAAGTACTACTTGAATTTTAGTGCGGAAGAAAAATTGCTTTAATTTATTGACATGACTTCCTGAGCGGAATGGGGCAAAGCGTGACCTTGTTTCTCGTTTGAATAGCCCCATCTATAAACATATCAAAAGTTTAAAAAAAAAACGTGCATCATCAATAGATACTGGTGGGTAAGATATCGAAAGTCCTTTGAAAGTGAGAAACTCTTGAGGGCTTTTAATGGGACCCTTCTCAGCCCAATCGAAAGCCTCTCAGAGTCATGTAGGCCTTTACGTGCAGTTTCACTCATTTAGTCATAAGTTGCACTAGTTCTTTCATGCAATAAATGGCCGTTGCTAAAAGGGTTTCAGCGACTAAAATTACACATCAATCAGAAATGTACTTGGTTTTGCAGCGCTGTTGTAAAAATAATTATCTTGACTATCTTGGTGTTAATTATATGTAGGCCTATAGATATTATTCTAAATCTTTCTGAAGAAAAAAAACTATATATATATATATATATACACACATATATATATATATATATATATATACACATTGTTTTTTTTCTTCAGAAAGATGCATAATATATATAATGTATAGATATAGATTATATATATATATATATGTGACTTATCCCACATCCCACCTCGTCCTGTCGTAACAGCAGGCTTGTGTTTTGTTTCTGCAGGTAGTCAGGTGTGTCGCCCATCGTTGCTGCACGGCTCTCTTCCTTGGCTCGATGGAAGTAAACCTATCGGCCCTCACCACAGTACCTCCCCCTGGAACCTCGGGCCTTTCCCCAAAACTTCCCTGCATCACAGTTCCCCAGGGCCTCTGTCCGTCTACCCCCCAGCCTCTTCCTCATCGCTGTCCGCCGGCCACTCCAGCCCACACCTCTTCACCTTTCCCCCCACTCCACCCAAAGATGTGTCCCCTGACCCCTCAATTTCCACGTCAGGCTCGGGCTCATCCGTACGGCAGGAGGATAAAGAGTGCATTAAGTACCAGGTGTCTCTGGCCGAAAGCATGAAGCTGGATTCGGCTCATAGTCGGAGCATGGCCTCTATTGGAGCGGGCGCGTCCTCCGCGCACCATCCCATCGCCACTTACCCTTCCTATGTGTCCGATTACGGGCCGGGGCTCTTCCCACCAAGTAGCCTGATAGGTGGGTCCTCTTCTAGTTATGGTTCCAAAACGAGACCAAAAACAAGGTCCTGTTCAGGTAGGCGTGCGCTTTACTACCCTTTGATTTTACTAACATAATCATAGTCAGATCATTCTTGAGAGCTCTCTTATTGTGCACTTGCCATTCGTTTTCCTCAAAAACAGCCTCCCAGGTTATCCAAGTATTGATTCTGATTTTTTTTTTATTTTGGTTTTTATCTGTGCCAAGGCTAGGCTATCAAATTTGGGTACTCTCCACATCCCTTGTTCAAAGAGCATCAATGGCACCTTAAATCTGATTGATGATATCACACCGAGATAAGGCTATAAAATAAATCTATGTTAATATTAATTTGAGCTACGTTATAATCCTGTTCGCTTGATTAATTTATGACGCAATTTGTTGCGGTATCAGTTTAAATAATCAATGCGCAATATACTTTCTCTTTCACAGAAATGAAAGATTTTATTTTTTAACACGCCTGCCTTAGACTATTTCATCATTATATCCCGCTTTGGAGAATATTATATCTAATTTCGTCTAGATACAAAGCGGAATTAGCTTCCCTGATTTATTAAACGTCGCTCAGCGTTTGCAGATGAGTATGCACTGTTAAAGCGGAGCGCTTGGGTTTTCCGGATGTAGATGTGTGTGTGTGTGTGTGTGTTTCTCTCATCTCTTGCTCCTCTTGTGCCTCGCAGTTCACGGCCCCATCTCTCTCGCGTTTATATGTTTAAGCTAATCCAATTATTTTCAGACTGCTGCACGCGACAGTTGCATTGTTTACTTTGCGCAGAAACTTTGATAGAGTCCGGATGCGCCGCGGATCGCTCGGAATAACGAATGAGCTGGCGCGATGCACGGCCGACATGCACAGACAGAGTGTTATCCAAACACAGAGAAAATGATTTCAAAAGGTCAACCAGCTTTTTAAATGCGATTAGCGAACGGACCATTCATGGTCTATTCAAAGCGATAGATTTTATGATACAGATATAATTTAACTTGTGCGTTTTTTTTATTAAATTTTAGATCATTATTATTATTATTTAAATCAGTTGCTGTTACTGTGGTTTACATTTAGAATAAATAGCCTATTTTGTACTAAAGATGTTGTTCTTTTTAGGTTTTGTTTTTGAAGCAAAAAAAAAAAAAAAAATCTATAGCTTTCTACACGCTCCTCTATAGATGCGTGCGTCACTTTCTGTGGTCGCGAGCTTTGTGGGTTTGGGGCAGTTTGTAGAGCAAAAGAGTCTCGCGCCACAAATGAGGGCAGAAATGCTGCTGGGTACAGGGGGGCTGCACGCCGAGGTTGTTTTTCGTTTCAGCGGAGCGACCGGAGGCGTGGGTCAGTGAACATGTGAAGCGCGCGCCCTTCACCTGTCAATCAAACGGAAAGAATGCCAATCAAACGCTACGGTGTTTTAATTACGTAAAGAGAGCGGGTTACACAATGAGTTAATTAGACCGACGCTTTCACTTACTGCTACTGTATCTATTTAACATTATTTAAACCATATAACTTTAACGTATCAGAATAATTATTCCTAGTCACGCTGTTTAATGAACCGGGAGGTTGTTTCTTTGGAAATTGAGCTTTATCCAGCTATATTATATTTGCGATTCCCTCTTCTAATGAATGATGCAGTATTTTCAAAGCATCGTTGTTTAAGCATGAAACGTTTGATAAAACCTCTGAATACATTTTCACAGCATTGCCTACTTAGAACCGCTTACTTATTTGTAGATCTTATCAGATGATGTCATATTTGACAATTGGTGTCATATTAGATTTGGTAATGCATTAATAATAATAATTTGTTATTAATGCATTTCCATATTCATCTTTTACCAATGAGAATTTTTAGCCTGTGTGTATTTTTCATATTTATTATTATTATTATTATTATTTTTCATAAATGATGAATTATTATGTGTGCAATATGTGTATAATAGTAATAGTAATTATTTGATATGGGTAAAATAATATTCTGTTTTTTTAACCAATCAAAGCCACTGGTGGTTATTATGCTCACTAGTGGCATGGCCTAAGATTGTGTAGTTGTGCTTCTACGTGTGCATGGAAGTATGTTTTAGTGGTTCTAAAAAATCAGTTGTGCATGCGTGTGTGTATCTCTGTTGGCAGAGGGTAGAGAATGTGTTAACTGCGGGGCCACCTCGACTCCTCTGTGGCGGAGGGATGGCACCGGTCACTATTTGTGTAACGCCTGCGGACTATACCACAAGATGAACGGACAGAACCGACCCCTCATCAAGCCCAAGCGGAGGCTGGTATGTTGCTCTATAGCACTGTTTATTAATGACACTTCTGTCTTTCTCTTTCTCTACCCAGGAAGAAGTGTTAGCTGCAAGAAATTGACTCGCCAAGCGCAGGTCTCGTTTCTTTTAGATTAAGCAATAGCAGTTATTATTATTATTATGATTATTATTATTATTATTAGCAATAATAATAATAATGTTTTTTTTCTGTATCAATTTTTATTTATTTATTTATTTATGTATTATTTTATTTTTTTCCCGCCCGACACAAATCCCCGGACAATTTTATTTTATCGCAAATATTGCTGACACTGTGTCTGCATGTCAGCATAACGAAATTTGTCACGGAGAGACTTCAAAGTGTTGTGAAACGAGCGCTTATCTCAAATGAGTGCGCGTGGGAGGCGATCAGCTCGAACAGGTCAAATATGTCTGCAGAAATTAGGTTCAATTCTGACAATATGCCATTCATCAGGGACACTGTTTCACAGGGATTTAATAAATGAGAGAGAGAGAGAGAAGAGAGAGAGAAACTCTGTGTTTTCAATGGCCTGGCAGCATCAGACACGTCTCTCTTCGGGCTTTGGATAGAGTCGAGGCTCTTGAGGCGCAGAGAAATAGTCCGAGCGCTGCTATTTTGGCATTGGCCTTCTCTCCCTCTCTAATGTGAAAAGCCGACTTCCCAGGAAAAGACTGGCGGATATCTGAGCGCTGCTGATAAAACTCCTCGAACAACAGCGCTCGCTCCCGCAGTCTAAACATACGGGCGAGAACGCGCAGACAGGAGTCACGACTTCAGATTGATCTTCACTGAGCCCAAATACTCTAGAAAATAATAGGATAAAACAGAAATGGAGAATTACCTTTACAGAACAAATGCTGTCTAATTTATTTGATTTGAATTCATTTGGCGATACAATTTAGCTGTCTTTTAAAATTCACAATCGAGATAAAAAGCAACAAAAACAGCCAATCGTGATAAGCAGCGTTAGACACTAACGTCGCCTTTTGTTGACGCTTCGTCCACGTCAATCAATCACGCGCGTGATTATCATTCTGGCTTTAAATTGAATTAAACGACACATTTATTTCCTTCAGCATTTCTGTATTAACCCTGAACGCAGCATGATTTTTTTCTTTCTGCACAGTTCAATTCAATTGCTGTTCCCTATAAATTCATTGCATTTCTTTTGAGTTTTCATTGTTTTGTTTTTGATTTGTTTTGTTTTTTACTTATGATAATTGTCACTGATAACTGCTTATCATTAATAATTCTAACTGCTTTTAATCAATGCATGTTAATTTAGAGCAAGCTATTTCAGTGCAGCATATTGATGTGAATAAACATGGCTAATATCTAACTGAAGGTTGATGTTTAAACGTGGATCCATTTCATGCAGAGCCGCTGTTTCTCCATCATTTAACGGGAAAATGTCATCAGCTTTAATGGGCACTATTTAAACCAGCGCTTTCATGTCCTCTGTAAATATTTAGGCTTGAGAGGGCATGTGTGCAAGGCACTATTTTTACCCGAGAGTTTAAGGCACCAGTGTTATGGAGATCTCTTTTCCCCTGACATATTTCAGCATCGCTTAAAACCATTTGCAAGCTCAGGAAACAGGAGGGTTGGGGGCCATTAACACTGTAGGAATGTAATCATCATCTTAAGTTATTATATGATGAGTGTAATAACCGTGATTCTTCCTCTTTGTGTGTGTCCATCAGTCCGCTGCCAGACGAGCAGGGACCTCATGCGCAAACTGTCAAACGACCACGACGACACTGTGGCGGAGAAATGCGAACGGCGATCCCGTCTGCAATGCCTGCGGCCTCTATTACAAATTACACAATGTAAGCTCCATAGCTGTCTTACACTTATCTAGTAAGATATTTTCTATCTTCTCTTTGCATGATGACACCTTTCATGTCATGCCATTTCTTTCTTTCTCTTTCTTTCTTTCTTTCTTTCTTACTCTCTTTCTTTCTTTCGCAACATTCACAGCATCGTGAGAAGTGAAAGGTTCACGCATCGGTTGCTCAAAAATGACTACGAGTTCATGTTAGTCATTAATCAATCACACCTTTTTCATTTTTATCTTTCCGAAAGTTCATATTTGTTGTCTTTCCCAAAGCCTGTCTGATTGGCCCCACTGTAGTTGTTGGAAATGTGATTTTCGAACCCCAGGGACGACTTGACCCGTTCTAAAAGTTTTTGAAACGCTCCCCAATGGTCTCAAGACGTTAGAGTCAATTACACACAGAGATTTGTTTTGTTCTTCCTCATATTATTATTTATTTGTATTGCTATTATGTGGAAGCTAAAGTGCTAGAACTGTTGTGCTATCGAATTACACTTCAGTTGGTGGTATTTCAATGTTAAACATATGCCGGGGAACATTTTCATTCTACCTAATCAGCTCTGGTATTCTGTATCATCACACTTTGAGGCCCCACGCTCCTGTTACACTCCCCTCACGCAAGCCCACCCTTTTAAATCATTTTGCCATGTTGGTTTTGACAGTTTTGTAAGAACTCGAGAAACAAAACTTGACCTAGGCTTGCGGGGAAACAAACGACATGTATTATTGTTCGAAACAACCAAGAGTTAATTGGAAAATTCGGTTGTGTTTGTTTTGGTACGTCCTTTTTCTGTTAAGGTCGGCCTGCTTTGAATCAAATTCCAGATTTTGCATGCTAAATCAAGCAGAGCTCTCTCCTGAGTGTTCTTCACTAACTCGCATGTTTGCATTATCACAACCACTCCCATCTCTCATTGAGCCGACAGGGATTTGTCAAAAGAACTGATTTGTGATTGTATTTGTATGTCTGTCAGTCTGGGGTTAGACTCCTGACCCGTTTCCTTCTCAGTTTCTTTATGTGGTCAGTTTAAGCCCCAAAACGAATAAGTGAACAACGTATAAGAGTGTTTTATAGCCGACGGCTCTAAGCATGTGTTTTCTGTGATGTTTTAAATTAACAGTTTTGCTTTGGGGTGTGAGTTCACACATGCATATACTGGCACATTCGCTCGCCTTTACACCAGTGGTCGGCCAATATGGGTTTTCCGATAAGAGACGTCAATGCAGATTTCTAGAGTACATTGTGGCAGAATTTTTTTGCTGATATGTTTTTGATCGTTGTTAACAAATGAGTACATTGCTGCAAATTCAGAAATTGCAGATGTGAATGACTGGATTCAACATTTACCTTAAATTTACTAAAAAAAAAAAAGTCTGTCAGTCTTTTATGAATCAAAGTGGTGAAATAACAATAGAAAGTTCACAGTTTAAAGTCTTCAAACACTCAAAAACAAATGCGTCTTAGTATCATTTAATAGCATGTAGAGTGTTTTAAGATAGAGAGAGAGAGAGAGAGAGAGAAAGAAGCAGTCCAATTATGGGGTGAAAGTGGCAGGCTTTGGCAGACGGATATGGCAGTGCTACTGCGCTTGAACCCGGCTGGCCAGAGTCTGGGGTTTCTCTCTTTGGCAAGACTGGCACCGTCCATGCCTGGCGTCAGGGAACCAAAGGCTAAATCCAGCCTGGTCCTGATATGACCCAACACACACACTCGAATGTACAGACACGCTCGCTCGAACAAAGAAACTGACATATCTGTGTTATAATGAAGCTCTATTACATACCATCAGAACACGCTCGGACTCAATAAAGCTTTAAAGGCTCTCACTACGAGTGTGTAAAGTGACCCTCATTGTTTAACCAAATCCTAATCCCAGAAACCGCGACTTAAAGGGGTGTCAGCTTCCAACTTGCCCATAAGAAGGAGAAATTGTAAATTAGATCTGTTTAATATCTCAATTGTTTCTCCAAGACAGCAATTACAGAGATTAGATGGAGAGAATATGACTTTTGCTTAAAGGGATAAGTAACCCAAAAAATGAATATCTGTCATTATTTACTCATCCCAAACCTGTATGAATTTCTTTCTTCTGTGGAGCGCAAATGAGAAAACTGTAATTCAACTGTATTTGTCCATACATTGGGCATCAATAGGGTCCAAACCAACATTGACTTTCATTCTACGGATATAAAAAAAGCACATTATCACGTTATCTTCTTTTGAAAGTCTTCTTCACATGACATGAAGACATGAGGTTTCGTAAATGAATGGCTTTCGGTTCTCAGATGTCTCAAACTGCGCTTTGATTTGCCAAGATACCAAAGTCTAAGATACTCAAAAGTCAGAAATTTCATTACGAACTCATTATTCCAAGACCAAATGATCTGAGCTGTGCTATCCACATTCATTTTGCCATACATCAACAACTGCCTTCTTTGTGTCTATTTTTATTTCTCATTAGGAATTTTTAGGAGAAACATCTGAGATTAAGTTAATTCTTAAAAGAAACATAACTGGATTTAGGTCTTGTGCAAACAGGACGGTCCCTCTGCCATTATTAAAATCTGCCGTCTCTCTCTCTCTCCTCGCAGATCAACCGACCACTCACCATGAAGAAGGAGGGCATCCAGACCCGGAACAGGAAGATGTCCAGCAAGTCCAAGAAGAGCAAAAAGACCCATGATAGCATGGAGGATTTCTCCAAAAGCTTGATGGAAAAGAACAGTTCCTTCAGCCCAGCCGCCCTGTCGCGTCACATGACCTCGTTCCCTCCCTTCTCGCACTCCGGCCACATGTTGACCACGCCCACCCCCATGCACCCCTCTTCCAGCTTGCCCTTCGCCCCCCACCACCCCTCCAGTATGGTGACGGCGATGGGCTAGAGCACCCTGCTACCTCCGACCGCCCAATCTCCTGACGGTGGACGTCTCAAAGCGCCGTTAACCTTGAAGCCTGTCACCCGCCGCAACCCTCCGACCTTGAACCAGCTCTCTCACGCGCTCCGTCTGAGCTACGAGCCCCCCCCGCCCCCCAAGACCCCTTCTCCACTTCGGTATGCCCCGCTTAAACCCCCTAACCCGCATTATGAGGGAGAGACAGTGAGAATGAAAGAGAAAAGACAATAACTTTCTTCATCGCCCCTCCAACCATGAAGCCTCGCGCTGATGTCAACCTTCATTTGTGTACAAATGCCATCTTTCCTGTGGGCATCAAGGCACAAACATTACGAGACTTTAAACTAACCTTCTCTAATTCCCAAACCTACTCCTCTTCTTCTTCTACGCATCTCCTATTCTTTGCCCCCGTGAGACATGAGGAATTGAGCTGTGAATGACAACAGGAGATGAACTCTGCATATATTTGTAAAAAAAAAAATTGTCTGAAATACATTTAATGAAGACTTTTTAAAGAGCAAAGTGAAAAAAGGCGAGGACAGGAAATGCCCGCGGGCAGCTAATGATAAGAAGGGTACGACTTAAACCTGGAAGATGGAACGGCGTGGCGACATGGCCACGATTTCTATCCGAATGACGAAAAAAGTAGGAGATGAGAAGTAGGGAGAAGAAAAGTAGAAAGGAAATGGTGTGTAATGCATTAAAACTTGTAGTCAAGTCTGTTTCGCAGACTTCCAGCTACTCTTCTGGATGTGTTATAGGTCTTGGGCAATTGGTTTGTGTTCACTCACTCACACACACACACACACACACATACACACACACACACACACACACGCACGCACACTGATACACCTGAAAGACTTCTTTGGGCCCAGGTTATATGCATTGTGAAAAAAGTTCCTGTATTTGTTATTTGTATGTATAATTCAGAGTACCAAAAATACGAAAGAAACAAAGATGTAGAATTATTTCTTTATGTAATGCAGACTGAATGGTTGTACAAATTTAATAATCACTAGTGTAAAAAAAAGACTTGCTTTTTGTTGCGTAATTTTTTTTCCTCTTTGAAAATAATAAACTAGTTTAATCTCTGTTGACATCATACGAGAACGCAACGGTGAACGCTTTTTTGCGTGTTTGCATACAAATTGGTGTGTGAATGCGAGAGTGAGTTTTTGTGGTTGTATGTCACCTTGCATGTGTGATATCTGACACATGGCTTTTGCTAGCCACAAGGACACCTCTAGATTTACCCAGAATGCCGTTGGCCGCATACCAACAGGAAGCCTAGAAATAAACAGACATTTTGTGAGGGACTCGACTCCACACAGCCTAAAACTCCTCATGCTATACCAATTTGAATTTGACATTCCATCAACACTGCTGTTAGCATGCTAGTCACATCAGAAATGCTTTTTGAACATGTCAGGACAGAAATAAGAGCAAGTCTGGAGAATGAAAGTTACGTTGAACATAAAATCGGCTTACATTTTGATGAAATAAATGCTTTAGGTCTGTAAGAAAACTTGACTAAAACAAGTTCGTTCCATGATTTATCTTGGAGAACAGCGATATAGTACATCACATAATATTTGAAAAATGTAACCCAAGCCAAGTTTATGTTTCTCTTCGCTTAAAAAAATCGGCAAAACAATGCAATCAGGTGAGATCACAACCAATGATATTGCAAAAGGAATTTAGTGATGAATATGGCAATGAAATTTATATTCACATAAAGAGAGCAATCACTTAAAAACATCTTGTAAGAGAGCCAAGAATGAAAAAAAAAGCATGGTTAACAGAAGCAAAGCCTTATGGGTAGAATAGTGTAAAAAATACCCTCAGCCTGTGGTTGCTACTACACAGTAAATTGTAGTGAAAAGAAACTAATAAGACTGCAAAAAGTGGTTTGTGGTGCAATGAACCATAAGTTGGCATCTCAAGGGTAAGTTTTTGATGCAATTTGGATCTTGAGAAGGTTGAATTTCTCTGAACTAAAACAAATGCAACCCTCACGTTGTGTTTGAGTCATTTCGGAGAGAATTTACTTTTTCCCGAAACACAGGGTATAACTTCTTCCCTTTTTTTGGATAATTTTGTACTTTTTTTGTACTTTTTCCCCCCACCTTGTTACACTTGTGGTTTTCCCGGTCAAAAAATGACACAGCATAACGGTGAATACCACGAGTCAGAACAATTTGTTGGGGGATAGCCTGCATACCACATGCTCAATAAAAATTGTAATTGCCAAAATCTGGCCTGCAAATCAATAAGAGACAATACAAGAACATTAAAAATGTTCAAAAGCAGTCATTACATGAAGGGGAAATCTTTTTCCCCCCAGCTGCCTTTGATCAGTGGTTCATTGTGAGTTTGCAGGGTCATTGCTTACTGTTCCATTGTAGCTAGCCATGGTCTTCACTCCATTAGTTTTTATGGGTCGTAAGAAAGGACCTACCCTAAGGGTTTTTGTTTGATTATAAAGCGTTCACTTTGTAGAAGAACTGTTAACTTAAATATTACATGTAATGCTAACAATACGTAAGTTTAATAGTATTCTATCTTTAATAATTTTACCATGTTTTGCTAAGCTCGCTAAGTTCAAAGAAACATTCATCATTAACCAAAGTTAATTCATATTATTCATTACTAACACGATGACAAACATATTTCATCATGGTTAAGATGTCCAACCCTGCCCGCATGTAAACGTATAAAACAAACATTAGTAATACACAAATAAAGGTTTGTTTTAAATTAGCATCATGCTAAATTTTACACAGGGCAGTTACGGACTATCAACCAACACTGTACGATATATTTGCATGTTTCTTTTTCTCAACGGAGTGAATATAGAGGAGCTGCATACATTTTGTTTTTAGTTGCTGTTGTGGTTTCGGATATTTGCATGCAGCCTGTGCTGATGGCGCATTAGCATACTAACAAACTTTCTCTGTGAAGTCCAGAAAAAAAAAAAAAAGAGGAACTAACCCTAGACCACAGTGAAGCCAAGGACCCACACGTACGCGTAGAAGCAAAGCGCTTTTACACACTTAGATACACTCAAAATAAAAAAAACAGAAACCTTCCTCTATATGAGTGTATATATAAAAAATATTATTTATATATATAAGGCATTGCTCCTTCTGTTAGCATAACATCTGGGTTTAAAAACACTCACGTCAGGTTCAGTTTTGCAAATATGAAAGTGTCGGAATGTCCTGTTGCCCTTTACTGCCCTTTACTGCTCATTACTGTTGTAATGGCCATAATGAGAGACATGAAAATGCAGATAGAGAGAGAGAGAGAGAGAGAGAGAGAGAGTGAAAATTTAACAAAGCTAAATGTTCATATGCAAGAGTGTATATATGCAGATGTCTGGACTGAGAGTGCAACATCTGAGGCAACACTTTTGCATATTAAATCATCATGTCTTATCAAAAATAATATCATAATCTCACTTTTGCTTGCTTCCGCTTTGACTACATACAGCCACATGGCTGTTACCGCACGTTTATTTTACTGGACTGACTTTAGCTGTTCTGTATTTTAATTTCTTGCAGCATTTTGTGCATTAACAATGTGATCGTAACTCAAAGTCTGTATGCAATGTGGGTGATCTCAAACTAGCTATATGCTAATATGCTACTTAGCGGATATTTGAACTATCCATAAAGAAAGCTGAAAGGTTTCTGGAGAGAAAAAAATACATATTTTTAGTTTGTAGTAAGAGTCGGCAGTTAAACGACATGTGGCTCAAACTGTTTCCCTCACGTTAGCATGCAAACTACAGGATCCAGCAGATGAAATATCATGACACTGCAAAACCAGCGGGCACACTTTTGGGTTCTTCCGAAATGAAGCTTTTTGTGGTGACTTTGGTTTGACACTTATGAGTCGCATTTTGCAAGTTAGCAAGGAATTATGATTGCATAGCTTTTGATTAGCCAGTGTAGGCCTTTAGGTTATTGCCTATATTTTTTGTATTTGTTGTCAGATGACAGTCTTTTGTCTATTGACAGCAGTTGCTAACATAAGCATTGATACAAGCTAGCTGGCTAGCTTACTAACATTTGCTTTTTTTGGTTAATTGAGCAATTTATTTATTGTTTAGCGAGTTAGCGTGTAAATATATGCCCTTCAAAAATGTTATTACTGAAATATTGACCAGAATTTAATTTGGGACTCACAAGAAGAAAACAACCCAAGTTGGAAAGCAAAAATCTATACAACTGAGTCCGTTTAGCATCTTTTTCAATCTAGTATATGTATATTATTAGAATTCTATTTCTCCAATCTGTAATTAAAATACATGTCATATTGAATATTATAAATGTTATGTTTTTAAAAAAAATGGTTTTTGATGAAAATATTCATCAGAAAAACACAAACATTGCTTTGCAACCCAACACGGGACTTTTCGTTGATGTTTCCAGTGTTTGGTTAACCAACTCAATTTGACTGAAATACGAATCAAGTTGAACTCTTTTTCCGGGCTAACAGAAAAAAGAGAAAAAAAAAATCAGGGAATGTTTGTAAACATTGTAGTTGCCATGGGAACAAGCACCTGGTAGGCAGTTACCTGTGGCTGACATAACGTTCACTGACAGCCGTGTGTTTGAACATCAGACCAGAGCCTGGCTTCCCTTATATTTCAACCTGCAGTTTAAATATGAGCTTAAACATGTTTTAACACTATAGCAGGATCTCCATAATCCAAATAATACTTCTGTTGGATGAAACTCCTCTCCTCTCATTATTGTTCTATAAAAAGGCATGAATTATGTGTAAACAAAAACCTAAAGGGGAACTCCACAAACCACCAGGAAAAAACTTCTGGACCGCCACATAGTTTTCATGAGTGCTTCCAGTTTTTGTCCTGCCAAACTTGTTGTGTGACACTAGTCTGACTTAAAGACCCCATGAATCAAACACTTTCGTTGCTGTAAGTCCATGAATCATGAAATCCCTGAGGCCATGTATATGCTAGATTTCTGAAAGTTGACAAAATAGCAGATATACACTGCTTATACTACACTACACATTTTATAATTATATTTCCATTGTCTTTAACTTGGAAAATGGACAAAATAAGGTGCATATATACATTTTGTCCAAATTTAGAATGAGAACATCCCTCTCCCTTAATCCCACCTGCCTCTGATTAGCAATAGCAAGTAGCAAGTGCATGTTTTGGTGGCTATTATGTTTCACTCTTGGAAATACATCAACACAGGAAAGAAAACTGGTCTTCAAACCATCCATTCATCACAGGGTCATGAGCTGTGTGCTGAATCTTTATGAAAAGTAATGTAGGCCTATTAATTACTGCATTTTATTAATTATAGTCCTGAGAGAGTCAATAAACAGCCATGTGTGTTTTAGGTGCATTCATGCCATACCGTAGCCTAATTACCGTAACGATTCTGAACTATAAAAAGTGCTTGTTTAACTTGTAATTACAATTTGTAAACTCATAATTTTCCGAGAGCTACGACTTGTACCACCTGACCACTTCAGATTTAAGGTGAGTTCAACTTGCTGTGAACGATTGGTGTAAGACGTCAAAGTACCGCGAAAGCCATTCGAAAGTATACAGAGCTTTATTTGTGGCGTGAATGCAGAAATGGGAGTCATATTAACACCCATGTAGACCTGGATTATTATAGTTAACAAAAACGAAAGCCATAAAAACATTTTTTGCAACCATTCTCATTTTCATTCAGTTTAGTCTGTTGTAGCTGCTAAAATAACTAGGCTAAAACCTAAGCAAACAAAGAAAAACTACACACACACTAATATACTAATATAATAATAATGATAATAATAATAGTAATAAACTAATAAAAAATGACCAAAACACAAAACTGCAAATAATGCAAATAAATATCTCGTTGATATAAAATAACAATTTATTATCCTAAAAATGATACTGTAACTACATGGTTTTAGATCTAATTTCTACACTACTAAGAGTAAAAATAACCTTCACTGTTTGTTCCTGCCAAGATTGTGAAAAAAATTCTGAAAAACTATTGATTAAAAACTAGAGTGCACTTAATTTCACACTAATTTTTGTGTGTGTAAAGCAGCTGTCAAAAATACATGTAAATACGAATTACTGTATCTTGTTTTACCGTAAAAAGTTGGTTTCCTCAAAAGAAACTCACAATATAGTAAAAATCTCTGTTGATGGATAGTGTGAGCTATCTAATAAAAAAAAAAACAAATCCAAATGATTGAAGCAGACCTTGTCTGCTTGAAAAGCAATTATTAATTTGGCTAAACTCATAAGAATTAGTCCTTTGAGCAGTTGAATGTCAGCGGTGCAGATTTCCTTCCTGTTCATTGTTTTAAAGGGTGGAAATCTTTCTCATTAGACTTGATATGGCAGCGGCAGCTGATTTAAATGCTAAATATTGATTAGATCTGCTAACGAGGGCCTAACTAGGCATTTCAGCGCTGAGAGTTACGACGGCTGAATTCACTGGAACGGCCGAGGAGTCCTTATTAATTCTGCATCAGGCAACTGCTGAATGAAGTGTGTCAGTGGTTATATGACCACACCATGGGATTCATGTGGGTCTCCAACAAACCACTCCATATTTAACTAAATTAACCACATGCATAGGCCTACATACTCTTGAACTTTTACACACTTCTCTGGTCTGTGACCTATTACAATTCTTACTGTCATACCTGAACAGTTATTTGCTTGAAACCACATACACATTTAGACACACCTATACCCAACTAAACTAACCACACACATAAAGAGATGCCTGTGCTGGAAAAAAAAAAATAAACTACACATCTGTCTGTCTGGGTTTCCCCTTGTAATTTCTATGTATTGTTTCATAGAAGGCCTTTTAGCATATATATATATATATATATATATATATATATATATATATATATATATATATATATATAAAATGTATGTCCGAATATGATTTACATTTATAAATTCAGGCTTATTTAATTATATTCAGGCTTTTGTATCTGTCTATTCAGATCTATATTTATACATTCAGGATTTACATATGATTATTTCCTGTTTGGCCCTTCATAATATACAGTATATTATCATTAGTATTTAATGATAGAAAAGGCATGATCACATTTGCCCATGAAATAAAAAAACATTCTGACAAGTAGGCAATTCTGTGTGGCCTGGTGATTAGATGAAATAAAAATGAAATGACAGCCTGTATTTTTGTAACATGCTATAATCACAACGATCATTATCATTGCAAAAAAAAAGTCATCATAGAAAATTTAAGCCTAACAGTCAATCTGAAAACAGCATAAAACATATGACAATAACCACAATTGACTTCAATTACAAAGCTTGTCAGTTTAATTTCAGATTCTTAGTTTGGCACTTTTGTGGAAGCGTCTTGGCCCAGCCCGATGAACTATTGCCAAGAATTTTAATAAGGCTGAAGCCAAGTGGTACGTGAAAATACATGCTTCGTGTTGATAAAAATGAGCGCGGTTTAGCTGTTTGTGTTGATGTTGTATTGAGAAGTGTCTGTGAAGTTGTGCTTAAAAAGTGGGGAACGCTGTCCCTCGCTTGCTAAGGTGAGCAGTTTTCTCTGCTCTGTATGTTTGTTTTCAACACTCTTTTGCCACTTGAGAATGCGGTGTTCAGCATTGTCTTTTCAGCAATCGTAAATCTTTAGCATAATCTCCCGTCAAAACATGGAAGATAACAGATAATCATCTCTCTTTCGACTGGGGAAGCCTGGGGGTTTGCAGGGTGGCCAGTCGACGAGACTACATGCTGGCTGCCACACTTACACACACAAGAACAGACACAGTCTGGCGGAAAATTGCAATAATCCTATATGTAAAAAGTCATTTTGGATGAAGAGGTTAATGTCTTCATTAGTGGTGTTTACTTAGGCGAATATCACTGTTATTATTAAACTTTGGGTACTCTCTTAAAAAAACAAAAAAGGTCCTCTATGGTTCCATGAAGAACCTTTCCATTCTTTGTAGTGGAAAAAGGCTCTTCAGATTATTCAAATGTTCTTCACACTAAGAAAATGGTTCTTTGGGGAACCAAAAATTGGCTTGACTATGGCATTGCTTCGAAACCCTCCTTTTGGAACCTTTATTTTTAAGATCTAATATATATATATATATATATATATATCTGGAAAGTATTCATAGCGCTTCAAATTTTCCACATTTTGTTACCTTACAGCCTTATTCCAAAAGGAAGTCAATTCATTTTTTTCCCTCAAATTTCTACAAACAATAGCCCATAATGACAACGTCAAAGAAGTTTGTTCGAATTTTTGTGAATTCATTAAAAATAAAAAAACAAAAAAAAAATCACACGCACATAAGTATTCACAGCGTTTGTCATGCCACTCAAAATTTAGCTCGGGTGCATTTCCACTGATCTTCCTTGAGATGTTTCTACAACTTGACTGCAGTTCACCAGTGGTAAATTCAGTTGATTGGACATGATTTGGAAAGGCACACCTGTCTATGTAAGGTCCCACAGTTAACAGTGCATGTCAGACCACAAACCAAGCCATGAAGTCCAAGGAATTGTCTGTAGACCTCTGAGACAGGTTTGTATAGAGGCACAGATCTGGAGACGGGTACAGAAAAGAAATCTGCAACATTGAAGGTCCCAATGAGCACAGTGGCCTCCATCATCCACAAATGGAAGAAGTTTGGACTCTTCCTTGAGCGGGCCGCCCGGCCAAACTGAGCGATCAGGAGAGAAGGCCCTGTCAGGGAGGTGACCAAGAACCATCTCTGCAGCACTCCACCAATCAGGCCTGTATGGTAGAGTGGCCAGACGGAAGCCACTCCTCACTAAAAGGCACATGACAACCTGCCTGGAGGACTCTCAGACCATGACAAAACAAAATTCTCTGGTCTGAAACAAAGACTGAACTCTTTGGCCAGGAAACCAGGCAACCATCATCATCTGGTCAATACCATTCCTACAGTAAAGCGTGTTTTTCAGCGACAGGAACTGGGAGACTAGTCAGGATCGAGGGAACGTACGATTTTTTGTTAAATCGTTTGTATTTTACGAGTTGCCAAATTCGTTTGAATTCGTACGATTGACTCCTAACCTCACCCCTAAACCTACCCGCCACTGGAGTGTAGACAAATCGTAATGCGTACAAGTAAGGTCATACAGATTTGTACAAATTAGCCACCCCATAAAATATGTACGAATTGGTTGTGAGATAATATGGAAGTCCGATTTAGAATGAACCAGCTGATTCACATAAAATGAATTGCACTTGGCAATGCTACAATACTTGATGAAACATTGGTTTGTTGACATGAACTGTGCAAAGAACAAATTATCTGTACCAACCAATCCTCTAAATTTGTCTATATATAAATACATGTTCTAAGTATTAAACTTTTAAGTAAAAATCATTGAGAATTTTGAGCATTTACTTTTTTAACCACCTAGAACTATCTAACAATACTCTAGCAAACACAAACAACAACTTTTTAACTTGTTAAACCTTTGAACCACTTCCTTAATCCATCTAATTGAACATTTCACTAATATGAATCGGCTTTCCAATACTCATGAATTAAAAATATGACTTGTGGCTTTTTAAAAACTTTTTGATTATATGTCCTAGTCGCTTAGTTTATTTACACGTGTGGTTGGACATTAAAACTTGCACTTTGGAAACCTTGGTGAATCGTAGTGCTAAAAGTTCATCAGTCCATCAAGGACAGAATGGGGCATTACGGTAATCAGACACACACTTACGCAGAGTTCAGCAGTTCACACTTGGCAAAGCATAAAGAGGGGGCGTTCAGGTAGATGACAACAGCGACAGATGGAGTGAATGATGAGCGAGAGACAGAAAGAAGAGGAGGAGTTGAAGGGTGCTACTGGGGTTTTTAGTGAGGGAAAGAACATGTCTTTTGTAGATATAAGGGGTGATTTGAAGGCCAGAGAGAGAAAGGTGTGTGCCTATGTGTGACCATAAACACAGATCCTCTTTCAAACAAATTTAAGCTTCTGAATGGATGAGCAGTCAAAAACATACGCATAACAGTGACGGTTTGGTGGTGAAACTAGAATTGATGTTTTAAAATGCATTGTTGGGAATCTACTTTGAAACAGTAAACTCAAAAAACTACACTACATGTACCCTACTATGCTACAAACTACTAACAAAAAGTACCAAAAAACTATATATATATATAACTTTACAGTTGTTGTGAAGCATTTTTTAGTTTAACCTTTCACCTACAAGAACCATCCATTGGAACAATGCTATTCAATAAAATTAGTCAGACTTCCACTCTACCGATACATTATTTGGAAATTTTGTAATGTTATATATAAAGTTTTTGAACGGTAAGATTTTAATGTTTTTTAAAAGAAGTCTCTTCTGCTCAAGGAGGCTTCATTTATTTGATCCAAAATACGGCAAAAACAGTAATATTGTGAAATATTTTTAATCTTTTCCATTTGAATATATTGTAAAATGCAATTTATTTCTGTTGGCAAATTTTCAGCGTCATTACTCCAGTCTTCAGCGTCACATGATCCTACAGAAATCCTTCTAATATGCTGATTCGCTGCTCAAGAAACATTTATTGTTATTATCAATGTTGAAAACAGTACTTTTTTCCCAGGATTATTTGATGAATAGAAGCTTCAAAAGAACTGCATTTATCTGAAATATAAAGCTTTTGCTTTACATTATAAATATCACTTTCGATCAATTCAATGCATCCTTGCTGAATAAAAGAATTAATGTCTTTAATTTCTTTCCAAAAAAAAGTCTTACTGACCCCAGACTTTTTTAACGGTAGCGATAATGTTACAAAAGCTTTCTATTTAACCCCTACAAAATTCACCCTTTGTGAAATAATCATAAAAGTGGTATGATAAACTGACTTTTGTAATTGCCCTTCAGTCTTTAATTTCACAGGACAATAGATAAAAAAACACTCCACATCATTTTTCAATAAATGTTGCCATTACCACAATGAAATGGGATGAATGGTGCTTGACGTATGTGTTTGTGTTTTCAGAGCAGTCATCCTAACGGACACAAGACTTTTAGATGCCAAAGGCAAAACAGTCTTTTCGGTAAAAATCACCTTATTTGCATGAACCTGTCAACGCAGTTTAGAATAATCAAAAGGCTTCTCTTCTCTTCTCTTCTCTTCTCTTCTCTTCTCTTCTCTTCTCTTCTCTTCTCTTCTCTTCTCTTCTCTTCTCTTCTCTTCTCTTCTCTTCTCTTCTCTTCTCTTCTCCTATCAAATCTTTTCAAAATGGATTTAAAATATTTTCATTAAATTATTCCAAGACCAAATTGCTCTCCACATTCATTTTACTAGGGGAAATGTGTAATTTCTGCACTACTATAGTGTCACCAATTGGGATTGCAAGAAGGATTTTCAACAGGATTCAGACACTCCCCTCTTCTCCCATTGGTTAGTCCCTGCCCCAAGCGCAATGCCATTGGTTAAGCCTGTGTTGCTGTGCTGAGTTGTTCAAACAGAGCAATATGTTGCAGTGTTTACACTTTTCAAGGGAATAAATATGGCCTTCTTAAAGGTGTTCTTGCATATGATCTTGGAAAGGATTGAGTATTTTAACATTTTAAAAATGCAGGTTTTGTATTACAGTTTTTCCACAATTGTTAAGACACATTTCTTGAAACGTTCTCACAACATTAAAAACACACAGCCAGTCAATATATAAACCCTACAGAGCATTTATTAGACATTACATAAAAAAACTGGAGACTACAACATCCAGAGCATGTAGTTTCAGAGTAAAATGTATATTGTATACAGTAAACAAAATCTGCAATTACGAAAAAACAAAAAACAAATTAGTAATCACAACTAAAGTGAATATATTATATTGTATTGAATATTGTATACTATTGAATGCCTGTATATTCAGCTCCTGCATACTATAAAAATACAGTAGTCCAAATGCAAAAACTCAAAAGGTTAAAGAAAAATCTATAGCATTAGGTTTGCAAATGGTGTCTAACTGCTTGAAATTGAAATTGAAAAAGGTTTTACAGAAAAAGTGACTTATTCAACAAATGGGTTCAGGCTTTGGTTCAGATAATGAGGTTTAGTGTCTTAGCAATTGTGAAAAACTGTAGTAAACCTGTGACATTTGTATTGCTAGTACAAAACAACCAGTTGAGCTACAACCATTAAGCCTCCTAAGCTATGAAAGAGCTACCTCTGAACAATAATATTTTCCTCTAGGCGAGCAAAGAGACAGGTGTTGATGTTAAGATTTTTCACTTAGTTACTTTAGCCTTTGGCGGCCACTACACACCTACGTACACACCTGAGGATAGATTCTTGGCACAGACTGGTCTTGAGTATGAATGAGTTTGAAGTGTCGCATTTGGCGGTCTGTCCTGAGTCATCATCATTGCTATGGCATGCCTTTAATACTCTCTTACAACATGACCAACGACCAACCTTATTCATGATTTGTGTGTTTGGGATTGTCTCAGCTATTTGTTTAGCACGCTTTCCTCATAGCATTGAGCTTAACGTAACCAAATGCCTGAGATTCTTCTGTCATTGATAGTCTTTTTTTAAACTTTTAGATTTGAAACATAACTCATGCCACACATTTGTGCTGCAGATCTGTTATGGTGTGTTAAGGAGAGAGGTGTATATTACTTTTCTAAATCACCTGACTGATAAAACCGATTAAAAGATAAAATAAGCAAAAGAATCCCATATAATTTCATTGACCAAAGCCATATCTATGGGCAAAATTTGAGATTTGACAAGCAACCACCTAGCAACATGCTAAAAACACTTAAAATAAAAACCAAATCACAACATCCTGGCAACCATCTGTCGCAAGTTGTACTTCAACAAACCTAGATCACTCCCATTTTAATTCACTGAGCTACATTGGATGCATCTTAAAGTGGGGTTCACACTGTTACCCTTTTTCCACCAGAATGGTTCTGGAGCCAGAGCCTTTTCTCGGCCAGGCGAACTGCAGCTTAACGCAAGAGACTCAACAATCTTCAATCACTTACTTTAATGGCCTTCGTGATACACCTTAACCTCTGACAAATTTCTTGCTGAGTGACAAATTTTGCATTGCTGTCATAAAGTGTAACTGCTCCTTCCAACTGTTAGCCGGACGATTGGGACCATAGTGTTGGTGTCACACGGTGTACCATGGCTTTTCCTCAAGATCTCTCTGGGATCATATCGGGGATCAGTCTTATTTGTGTGTGTTCACTGTGTTAACTGTGCTCATCCTTACCGACTCATCAGCCAATGGCACATATCCCCAACAAACCGTCCCATACCACCATGATCAAAAAGATCTTAAGATGGAACTGGATAAAATATTTTGACTGTTGCGATTCCAAATCGGTTTAATGACCTGTAACTCTGCCTGAGTATCAGACAAGTGTTCACTGTTGGCCAGAGGAGAACTGGCCCCCCGACTAAGCCTGGTTTCTCCCAAGGTTTTTTTCTCCATTTGTTGGAGTTTTGGTTCCTTGCCGCTGTTGCCTTTGGCTTGCTTAAGTTGGGGACACTTGCTTGATATTCAGCAGTGTTTTTGGTACGCCTGCATTGGCGCCATTGTATTCGAACTGAGCTGAGCCGGACGATTACTTCACTGTTTTCTCCAGTGCTGATATACATAAATTAACTAGACTAATAACTATTGATCTTTACAACGGAATGAGTCAATAATATATAGATTAAGATGGACAATGACACCATTTTCTTTGGGCTGTGCAGCCAAATTTTTTTTGCCAATTATTAATGTAAAGCTGCTTTGCCACAATTTGCATTGTAAAAAGCGCTATATAAATAAAGGTGACTTGACTTGACTTTGCAGCATTCATAAAATACTTTAAAAATCGCACTCCTAGTATAATATTGAAACAGAATGTGGCAGTGACTTTTGCATGGACAAGCATGACTCAGATTCTCTTTATAACCTAGATAGTATTGTTAGTTTCATATTTAGGTTATGACTGGTGGGGCAGGACAGCACAGTGGATCAGTAGACAAGACTGTTGCCTCGCAGCAAGAAAGTCTCCGGTCGAGTCCTGACTGAGCGAAGAGGCCTTGGAGTTTGCATGTTTTCCCCATTTTGGCATGGGTTTCCTCTGATTGCTCTGGTTTCCCCCACAAGTCAAAGACATGCAGGACAGGTGAACTGGAGACCATAGATTGAATTTGAATATGAGTGTTTTCCCTGTGATCCCTGCCTTTGGCCCAAGACTCTGGGATAGGCTCCAGCATCCCTGCGACCCTACAAATGACAAGTGGTTTGGAGATTGCATGAATTGGAATTTGGTGCAATATGAATGTCTGCATATACTTCTAATATATATAAAATATATGTACTGGTACCAGCAACTATCACTATTTCTTGTCTAGTCAATTAGCAGTTAATATTGCATCAGGGATGTCTTGTATCAATGTTCTGCTTTCAACATACTGCGGATAGTTTGAAGAATTGATTACGGAAGTTACTCACACAGGGCTTCCCCTAGCCTTTAATCCCTTACACTCTCCTTTTCTCACTTCCTCACTGAAAAAGATGGAGTGAGTTTGTCTGGGACATGGGCTCTTGGGGATCTCTGCCTGTGTTTATTTAGTAGGCGGGGAGCTCAGCAGAGACTGTGTGTGTTTTTGTAGTGCTCGACTTTTCCTGAGGTAATGCTGCCCTGATATGACCGCATGGGAGAGAGGGAGTGGGAATGTGACAGAGCAAGAGTGCAGCGTCTGCAGTGTTTTGTCTGGTCTTTGAGTACATATTCATCTTTCTGCAGACGGTTTGCTAATGCTAAAGCTGATGTCACAGTCCGAAAACATCAGCTGGCAATGGGCTGCTTGCTTTCTAGGCTGTGCTTCGAGGAAGTTGGATGAGCCATAGGCTTTGTTGGAGTGTGAATCAGACATTTGTCTGAAGTATTTGAGTTGAGGCTGGAGTTGAGGTCACTAGAAGTGGCTGTGGTCAGGGACTCCTCACTGGGAGAGGAAATGGAAATACAGGGAGGCCTCAGGTCAACCACTATAATTCCGCATTGTGCTGCATGGTTTGATTCCTGGAGGTTTGGGAGTAGGGTTAGGAATTTTAAGGAATGTAGCTATTCTGTTGCCGATTCCCCCTTAACAATTCTGTTGTTTTAAATGATTCCATTAACTATTCTTTTAATAAAAGGAATAGTACCCCAAGTATTACTACCAACCCATACTTTGGATTTAGTTCAACTGTGAATTTAGAAACGAAAGACAATTTCTTGAGCACTCGAAAGTTGATTGGTCTACACGGAAAGAAAATAAGTGAGATCATCGTGTTATGCAATTTCCACAGTACCAAATCTGAATCAGCAGGCTCAGATAGTAGGAGGTACACTCTTTAAAATAAAGCTTTGTAATTGGCATTGATGTGTCCATGATGTCCAGATCAATGTCCATGAAAGTTTTTCATTGCACAAAAGGTTTATAGTTCTTTAGATTATTAAAATGTTCTTTACACTATGAAAAAGTGGTTCTGATCACTGAAAAGTTCTCTGGGGAACAAAACATGGTTCTCCTATGACAGCACTGCGAAAACACCCTTTATTTTTAAACGTGTGAGGTGAGATATTTTTAAAGTGGTGTTCCTTCCGCATGAGGAGACATTGCAGCAGCATTAAACAAACACACATCATGACTGTCGTTCAGTTGACAAGTTTATATATTATATATTGGATCCAGTTCTTAATTCTCAACTTTATTTAGGAGGAGTGCGCATGTCAGAATGACGTTGTGTGTGCATTTCTGTACTTGGCTTGTCTCCACTTAATTCTTTAGTACTGACAGCACTTGCCTGCTGTCCACTTTGATATACTGATAACTCAACGTGACTCCAATGAATGTGGACAGAAATTGAATTATCCCAAGCTCTGGAACTTTTCTCCACTTTTGGTCTGCCTCTTATTAAAGATGGAGAGTCAGGCAGTGCCAGTTAGAAGGGTAGCATATGGATTGCTCCTCTAATTGACTGATAGTATCTATTGGCAGGCACACTGATTGGTAAATAAGATTGCATGGCGGGGTTTTCTGTCTGAGTCAGCATGTTGACTGACACTGATTCTAAGCCATTCTATATCAAACATTTATATTTAGAACCTTGGCGTTCATTGCAAGTAGTGAGAATCTTCTTCTGACAATTTAAATCTCTCAGATGGCTCTTGGGAAAGCTAATCCGTACGCTCTTTAAACTAAATCTTGGAAAATGAAGAAACCTTAATGGAGGTAACTTTTGGAACAGATCATACTGGAGGGAATCTTTACAACTCTTCACGGTGCAACTGTCATCATTCTATGACAGTATCATGCAACAATACTGGCATACTGCCTTAACTACTACACATATTTTGCAATCAACAGCAAAGTCTGTTCGTACCTAGTAGAACAATGGAAAGTGAGAAGCAACAAAGTCTTGCTACATAGACTGAGAAGTTAAATTTTTGGCCGTCCATTTCCCCTTCACAGATGAGGTTGAGTAGGCGAGGGTAGCTGAAATGCGGAATGCATCGCTGTCAGCACTCAGAAGGCACATTGCTGGCATGTTTGTTTTAACGCTCTGTTTCTTACATTCTGTATCTCTTTCTTGTTCTCTATTTTTCTTTTTCGGTCGTGCTCGGTCTACTGCAGGCCGCGGAGCAGGAAAAGGCAGGTGGTTAACGCTAACGGTCGAACACTGTTTGCGTATGTGTGTACTGGATAAACAGGTTGAGGGGCAGAGGTGGAGGTGGGGTGGGGTGTTTTTGGAGCGGGGGATGGGGAATGTTTTCCCTAAAACAATGAGCTTTCCGAGAGACTTAGCGCTGACTAGCTGAGTGTTAAAGCTGAGGGCGGGAGAGAAAGAGGACAGATTTTTTTTGTTCTGAGGTTCTGCTCAAATCAGCTTGAGGTTACAAGTCTTTATTGTACTTGCTTCCCTTCAGTGACTCAGCTCACACACATACATACACTCTTTCCCTCATAACTAGCAGCCAGCCATTGTCATAGCTGTCTTTGTAATTACAGCTTGTTACAGTAGAAGAGAGCAGAGATGTGTCCAACACGCTAGCTGATTTAGCTTTACTGCAGTAGTGAACCTCCTCACACGTTAGCGTCTGTAATAATAACTATAACCTCAAGATTTCCTGTCTCACTCTAATTTTCCTTTATTCCCCCTTTAGATGTAAACAAAGATTGCTAGTTTCAAAGATTAGCCACTCACTAGTAGCTGCCTAACTGATACAATATCCTAATAGTGACTGAAAAAGAATGAGATTACAGTGTTACTAAGCGTAAATGTCAATGTAATCAATATTTCTTTTGCCTTGTTCTTTGTCTTGGATGAATATCTTTTACTGAGCTCTCCGTAATGCATTCTGGGATTACCTTGTCTGTGAAGGATATGTGTTTTATTAGATTCTCCCCCTAAAAGGTAACTTACATGGCAGCCTTTGCATCAGGACAGTATCTATGAGGCAGTTTGATAGATTTTGGAAAAAAGCTCTGTTGTGGTGTTTTTCCATATACGCCTTGTGTGGCTTTTATACAATCAAAGTACTCAATGAAATCCTGCCAATGGGCGTTAGATGTAGTTCATTATTAAATGGTTCGTAAATCATTTTTAGAGCCGAATGATTGTTTGGAGAAAAGGATATGTTTGGTTTCCTAGCAGGTCTCTATAAATGTACTAATGAAACGCTCACCTGAGGCAGATAGAAAGATGTAGATAGAAACGAGAAGCTGAAAGAGCGAGAAGGGGGACTGAGAGGAGGTAGAGAGGGAGAGTTTAAGAGAAAGAGAGGTGATCTTGAGGCCAGGATTGGGTCAGACTTGTTGTAGCTTGTTGGAGTGATACGGAGAACTGCTGCAGGGTAGCATGAACTCACTCACCATGTCTCTGTCTTTACCTCCTCTACCTCTACCTTCTTTCTTTCTTTCTTTCTTGCTCTAGTGTTTGGGAAACTATAGCGTGTCATAATTTACACAATTGTTTGTAGCCAAGTAAGACAAGCTACACTTAGTTAGCTACATTGCAAGCTAAGTAGCTAACTACACTGATGATATTTAGGAGACAATAAGCCCTCTCAAGTTGTATTTACTTCTGAGAAACTCTGAGATCATTTTCAAACCCAAGTTTTCGAGTTGGGCGTGCCATAATCTTTAAACATGACGGAGGGGAGAACGATTGCTGCTGTGACTGGTATGATTTATTAGTTTTTTGTCTGGTCATTAAAATAGTGCATATATACACATATGAACAACCATTTGAACCCTATCATATGTTTTATACACATTGAAAATAGCCTGTATTAAAGCGAATTTCCAGAATTATCTGCAATCAGATCTAGATGGCATGGTGAATATTTATATGGAATGCTAAACGTCATTTTGGCTTTAATAAGATTTGCCAAATAACCTGGTGTCCTCCATGATTCCTGTTTTTTCTGACAACAAAGCACTTGAATGCGTCAAGCTCGGGATCTTCAGAAGTGGAAAGTATGAAATTTCCTATAGCACGTGAAGGCAGCATAAAAAAACAGGACTTGGTGACTAAAAACAACTGATCATTCATGTTTTCATTTTATGAACTGTCCGAACTGCTTCACTAAATAAACTGTTCAAACTAACTGATTGGCCAAAATGAATCAGACATCATAGCACTACTAAAGAAGACACTCTAAAAGAGCATGTTTGATTTGTTTGTGTGATGTTATGCCTGATAACTTGTAAGGCTGTGTGATACAATGAGACATAAAAATAGATATCAAGATCAAGCGTTGAATCAAATTGTTGCCAAAACCTATCCTGAGGGAAAGTTAATTTAACAGTATTGCTACTTTAATAGTGCTGCAACTTCACTAAGCCACTCTCATACACTTTCTTTCTTTCTTTCTTGTTTTGATTTTCCTCTTCAAGTAATTTAAAAAAATTCCTCACTGATGAAATTGTTCCTGTAATTGTTGGCTGGAGAAACAAAACAACGAAAAGTCCCACATTCCTGCAGAAGTTAGATAAAGTTGGAAGGCTCAGATGTTAAAAGAGAGAAAAAGCGTAATGCATTTTCTCTTAGCTTTCTGCATGTCTTAACCATTTTGTCTCTCCTCCTGTCATTAATGGAACTCTCGCTCTTACTGGATTGCACATTCCACTAATCGCATGTGGCACATAACACTGTCCACTGTTACTCATTTATGAGTGTGCACACAGTAGAAAATGCTGAAGTAAATGTTGCTAAAAATGCAACGCTGCATTTCTGAACTCTCTGTCACCCGAACCATGCTGCCTTGCAGCCATGTTCTTAAGAAACACGCACACGTGCGCGAGTGCACACACACGCACACACACACACGCAACACACAATGATTTGTGACCTATTAGACAAAAGAGTACTTGAACACATACACACACACACACACGTTTACTCATCTATTTAAATAAGCGTACTTTACCACAGACTATTTATATATATATATATATACATATATATATATATATGCTATCTTAGTGAGGACATTCCATAGGCGTAATGGTTTTTATTCTGTGCAAACTGTACATTCTGTCCCCCTACACTAAACCTACTCTATCACAGAAAACATTTTGCATTTTTAAATTAAAAAAAACAAAAAAACATTTAGTATGTTTTTAAAACTATTTGAAATATGAGGACTCATGAAATGTCCTCATATTGCATGTTTGTGTCGTAATAGCAGTGTAATACCCATGCCATTATACAAATTTGTGTCCTCATAAATCACAAAAAGGTGCGTGCACACGCACGCGCTCACACACGCGCTCACAGACAAACACACACACACACACAAACAGGTATACAATAATTACAGGTGAATGAATCACTGGTGAATGAATTATGCATCGGTTCTTCCACTTCTTTTATTCAGTTCTTCCACTTCTTTTATTCATGCGCACATTTTTTTTTTTTGTCATACCATGAAAGTTTGTCTCTTCAAGTTTATAGGTGGAACCTAACAAGTATTTTTTTTTCTTAAATGTGTGTTCATGTTGTAGGGCTGTTTATGAATCTTCTCAGCTGTGGGGTGTGAGTGTGAATATGGAATTCTCAAGTTTTTTTGTGTGTGTGTGTGTATGTGCGTGCGCGTGTTTTCAGGGTTTGGAGTGTGAGAGTGTATCTCGCACAATCTTGGCTGAAATCACACTGGACCCAAGTTGCAACATCAAACAGACGCAAACACACATACACACTAAACACAGGAATTTGCGGCAAAGCTTCAGATTTGACCTTTGTTGTCAAAAGTACTGACTGCGATACCAAGTTGGTGCTGAAATTTTAAAATGCAATGCTTTGAGTTGGATTCATAAATATCTGATTGGCAGTTGACCCCCCCTTTAGTTACTGTTGTTTTGTCCGACAAGCCATGCACTCTCACGCCACACATCATGTTCTCACGAACTGAAAAATACATTGTGGAGCAAAGAGGACATTGACAACGTGTCAACTGGCAAGACGGAGCAGGTTACTTTTGATATGAAACAGTTTTCTATTTAAAATACTGTCATTTTTTTTAAAGAAGTTGAAACAATAAATAGGGTATAGTGTCTCTTTAATGTGTCGTGACAAATCGCCGTAGTTCCTTCAAGCGGCTCGTGAACCGATCATCTCTTCATACTAGTTCATTTATAGCATCAAATAAACATGAATGAACATCAGAAGGAATGTTGTTTCAAGACGTGAGTACACAATTTTTCAAGTTCAAGTTCACCAACATTAATCTACTAACTCCCCTGACTGCTTTGTCAGACAAAATGGTGGATTCGGGGTTATGATTAGTCAGATCGCCTGTCAATCAAACTGCCGGTGAAGGATTGTGTTCAAGTGCTCCTCAGATATGTCTGATTGGCAACAGTGATCAACGCTTCAAAAACTTGTAAATAGACAAATGACACTCCTCGCCATGCGCTTACACAGATCCGCTGATAGACGCCTGCTTTCAAATGATCCCACTACTGATTTTAAAATGCAAATTCAAACTTTCCCGTGCATTGATCATTGTAGCCAATCACATGCACTTCTGATGTGTATGAACACAAAGGCCAGTCAGAGGCGTTATAATAGTTTTCAGTAGACAATAGATAGAACTCGCACTGTAGCAACCAAACTGAATAATATCTCGAATTATGGTCTTAAGGATTGGTTGAGGAGAGGCATACTATTACCTTTTTGAAAACAAGCATGCAAAAAAAAAAAAACCCATAGACTCACATTTAACCTTTTGAGCGGCACATTCAGTGACATCCCATAACTGAAAAATTCAAACGGTGCCTTCACACTTTCGGTCAAAAGATACAGAATGAGGACCCAATTGCAAATGAACAGTAACAATTTATTAACAACAGACAAGGCACAAGAGGATAGGTGATGAGGGAAACGGTCCAAACGGAAAGGCCAACAGGAAACAGTGATAGAACAGCTGAGGGTGAATGCTGGAACCAACTCTGGAGGACAACAGGTCTTGTTGAGGATGTGACCAGGCCAGGCAGATGGTTGTGGAGAAGATGTAGCAAGACACAGTAAGGCAGAGATCTGCAAGCACTAGGTCTCAGAACCGGTCTAGCGGTCAGGCAGAAGAAACCATCAGGCAGGGAATCTCATGGAGCAGGCAGGAACCAACAAGTCAAGAGAAACAAAATAGAAAAGCAAAATAAACAGAACTACTAAGACTAAAGGGAATCAAATGAAGAAGCTACATAACAGGGGCTAGGAAAAAATAAATAAGTCTAGAAACAACTGGAACTCACAACCAAAAAAAAACAAAAAAAAACAAAGACTAACCTTGAAGGAAAGCTAAAGGAAAAAAATTAGTGATCAAAATTGGATTAAGAGAAATCAAAAATAAAGCTTAGGAGAACTAGTCTTGCCGCCAGGTGGAAACTCCCAGCACCAGAGTCTTGAAAATCAAGTATGATCGTTGCACCAGTCAGGCTGCCCAGCAGTGAGACATACACGGAGAGAGACATGAGACAAGACAGACAAGATGTATCAATAAAGAGAACCAAACATAAACTGATAAGAATACGATGAACAAAAAGAAATATATAAATGTGAAAAAATAAGATACGAAAATTCTAGCGCAAGAGCTAAAACGACTACAAGAGCCAACACCAAAAACATCACCCATAACACACACCATGAAAGTTACGAACCAGCCAAGACATGAGGCGGGGAAGCACCATATAAAGGGACCAGAGACCAAGCGGATCAGGTGAGCACAATTAGTGAAATGAGGACTAGGCAGGACTAAACAAGGGGGCGTGGAAACAGCAAACAAGGAGGAAGGACAAGAGGAGCACATGGCAAACACAAACAAAGACAAAGCCGTGAATATTTGCAAGGGTTAAATTAGAAACCCAAGTCATATAGACAACAGGATTTGGGCCAATAAGCACCCACCTAGAAAGCTGTTGAAACCACCTAGCGCACTGTCAACCACATAAAACTTACAAGTTACATGGAAACACCTTAGCAACCACCCACAACACTGTAGCATCATATTGGTGAATTTTATACAGAAAAAAAAAAAATCTAGTTTTATTCCACATGAATCCTACATACAGCTTTTAAAAACTGTTTTCAGGTCAAGACAGTTTGTTTTGACGGTGATCTATGAGGTGGATTTTGTAACTGTTCTGGAAGTGTGGTTTTAAACCGCTCTAGGGAACTGTAATGCACCTCCAAATCAATGTGATTTAATTAGGCTCTCTACAACACTGTGTGTGTGAATGTGAGTTTGAGCCGATAATTTACAGAGGCCTCTTTTCAAGCTCACATTGGGGAAGAATAAGTAGCCTCAATTGTCGTAATTCTAGAGCTGTTGTCTACAACTATTCCCAGAGCTCTTAGACACACACAGGTCAATACAAATAAGAGTTATTGAGTGTGTGTGGTCAGTGTACACTGCATGCATTCCACTCGCATTGTATATTTTTTAAAAACAGTATGTTTATGTTTATATATGAGTTTTTGACTGTTTGAAGTGGATGCATGGGTTCTGAATTGATTGAGCTGTGAAGGGTACATCCCTTGGGTGCTTTTGGTGAGTCAGTTGTTGCAGTTTTAGAGCTCAACAATAGGCTTTTGTGATTGTGTGTGTGTTCTCGCTTGAGTGGTTTTTCACTCTTGCAGGTAAGATTTGAATTTGAAGTTTTTTTTTTCACCAAGTGAATAGGAAAGTGGGTTTTACGATAGACCTGGAAGTATTTAGACACTTAGGCTACACTTTAAGATGTCTTGTCATTGCATTAAATATCAGACCAAAGGTTCATTTATTTGCAGATGCCACTTTGGTGTGTTTTTGTCTAATACATTCATGTCAATGGAATATCATCTTCTGACTTGAATATACAATTAAAATGATTGAATTGAAATGCATTTAAAACATTTTGGGGGGCATAAAATGAACAATTATTACTGATATCTTAATGAAGAAAAACATTTAATAATTAGCTTGGTGTAATGTTTCATTATTATTATTTCTCAGATTTTTTTCCGTCATGTAGCCATGTAGTGTGACCAATATGCAGAAACAGAAAAAATATGAATTATGTTTAATAAATGTTTAATAGAGAGGACAACCTACAAATCATTAATATCAGATAATTTGACTTTTTTTTTTTTTTTTTTTACAAAAGTCAAGGTTAGAACTTTGTAAAATATATAAATTTTGTAATAGAAAAGTAAATTCATTTAAAATATAAAGTAAAGTATTTAAAATTTAAAATTACAAAGGTGTTAGCACATAATCAAAGTAGTTTTTTTTTTCGAATTTTTGAACATTTAGACCATTAAATTGACATTTTTTTTTTAAATGAAAATAGTATAAAGGATTTTCAAATCCATCATGAACAATATTATATTTCTAAGAACCTGTTTTAAACTAGATTTTCAAGCAATGCCCCCCCCCCCCCTTTTATCATGGAAACTCTTTTCTGTCATTGACCCTCATACATATTTAAGTGTAATATATAATACATAGCTAATGTATAGAGCTGAGGAATTTGTAGATCTCTTTGGATTTAGTCCAAGTGCAACGATGTGGAAGCAAAGAAAGTAGAGATACAGCCTTTGGCTAACAGCTCACAGCTAGACCCCCTCAAAATGTCTCAACCTGATGTCTCATTCCCATCATACCTGTTTTTGCCCCTCAAAAGACACACACATACACCACAATTGTCCTCTGTTAGCTAGAGAGTTTCACAATGTGACTGCCCTACATATAGGGGAGCATTTCGGAATGAAAGGTAAGATTGTGTGCGAGTATGTGTGTATTCATGTCCTGATAGGCCACCTGCTCGCTGCGTTCCTGAAGTTCCTGACAACCCCCCCCCCTCGAACAGCTCTCTAATCGTCCCAACTAGAACGGGGTCTTTAGGCTGCCCCACGTGGCTCTTTTGGAACGCCGTAACCGATACAAAATACTTTCTAACTATTACAAAACGTTCACTTAAGGTTACAAAATGCTCTCCTGCATGTGACCCCATGGCAGATTAGTGCTCACATACACTCCTCAATTTACCCCACACAAGCAGTCCTCTGACCACAGCTCTCGTGCACGCTGCCCTGTTCCCATGGAGACGGGTGGAAAGGTGAGTGGCGGTGTCCGGGTGATTGACCGCGGTTCGAATTGCAGGCCAAGGGACTTACATGTGCATAGCCAGTGGCAGCACGTGTATATAGCACCATTAAAGATTCTGACGTCTTTTTGAAGGCTGAAGAGAAATTTCCAGCCTTGATCTTATACTTGCCATATTTGACTTTTTTTAAATTATTGAATGAACGTTAAAGGGCACCTATTATGCAAAATTAACTTTTACATGGTGTTTAAAGATAAATTTGTGTTGGCAGTGTGTGTACACAACCACCCCACAATGGTAAAAATCCCCCCCTCTTTTTTATTCCCCATAAATCATAAGCAGTGTCTCAGAACAAGCCATTTGCAGATTCTAGCAATGTGACATTACATTGCTTAGGCCCCGGCTATTAGCATAGACCCCGCCCTCAATGTGCTGTACACAGTCCGTCATGTTTATCTCCTCGCCAGAACATTTAACAGGAGCATTGAAGAAAGAAATATATTCTTATTAAAGCAACCAAAGTTATTTAATCAAGAGCAGTGAGTTATTTTCTGTTTTTCCTTTGTTCTTTGATTCATATTAACATTGGGTATGGAAAGTATTCAGACCCCCTTAAATTTTTCACTCTTTGTTATATTGCAGCCATTTGCTAAAATAATTTAAGTTCATTTTTTTTCCCTCATTAATGTACACACAGCACCCCATATTGACAGGAAAACACAGAATTCTTGACATTTTTGCAGATTTATTAAAAAAGAAAAACTGAAATATCACATGGTCCTAAGTGTTCAGACCCTTTGCTCAGTATTCAGTAGAAGCATCCTTTTGATCTAAAACAGCCATGAGTCTTTTTGGCAATAAGATTTTCACACCTGGATTTGGGGATCCTCTGCCAATTCTCCTTGCAGATCCTCTACAGTTCTGTCAGGTTGGATGGTCAACGTTGGTGGACAGCCATTTTTAGGTCTCTCCAGAGATGCTCAATTGGGTTTAAGTCAGGGCTCTGGCTGGGCCATTCAAGAACAGTCACGGAGTTGTTGTGAAGCCACTCCTTCATTATTTTTGCTGTGTGATTAGGATCATTGTCTTGTTGGAAGGTAAACCTTCGGCCCAGTCTGCGGTCCTGAGCACTCTGGAGAAGGTTTTCGTCCAGGATATCCCTGTACTTGGCCGCATTCATATTTCCCTTGATTGCAACCAGTTGTCCTGTCCCTGCAGCTGAAAATCACTCCCACAGCATGATGCTGCCACCACCATGCTTCACTGTTGGGACTGTATTGGACAGGTGATGAGCAGTGCCTGGTTTTCTCCACACATACCGCTTCGAATTAAGCCCAAAAAGTTCTATCTTGGTCTCATCAGACCAGAGAATCTTATTTCTCACCATCTTGGAGTCCTTCAGGTTTTTTTTTATTTTTTAGCAAACTCCATGCGGGCTTTCATGTGTCTTGCACTGAGGAGAGGCTTCCGTCGGATCACTCTGCCATAAAGCCCTGACTGGTGGAGGGCTGCAGTGATGGATGGTTGACTTTCTACAACTTTATCCCATCTCCCGACTGCATCTCTGGAGCTCAGCCACAGTGATCTTTGGGTTCTTCTTTACCTCTCTCACCAAGGCTCTTCTCCTCCAACAGCTCAGTTTGGCCAGATGGCCAGCTCTAGGAAGGGTTCTGGTCGTCCCAAACGTCTTCCATTTAAGGATTATGGAGGCCACTGTGCTCTTAGGAAACATAAGTGCAGCAGAATTTTTTTTGTAACCTTGGCCAGATCTGTGCCTTGCCACAATTCTGTCTCTGAGCTCTTCAGGCAGTTCCTTTGACCTCATGATTCTCATTTGCTCTGACATACACTGTGAGCTTTAAGGTCTTATATAGACAGGTGTGTGGCTTTCCTAATCAAGTCCAATCAGTATAATCAAACACAGCTGGACTCAAATGAAGGTGTAGAACCATCTCAAAGATGATCAGAAGAAATGGACAGCACCTGAGTTAAATATACGAGTGTCACAGCAAAGGGTCTGAATACTTAGGACCATGTGATATTTCAGTTTTTCTTGTTTAATAAATCTGCAAAAATGTCAACAATTCTGTGTTTTTCTGTCAATTTGGGGTGCTGTGTGTCCATTAATGAGGAAAAAAAAATGAATTTAAAGGATTTTAGCAAATGGCTGCAATATAACAAAGAGAGAAAAATGTAAGGGGGTCTGAATACTTTCCGTACCAACTGTATAGCAGTGTACTGTAGATTCTGTTTTCATTTTAATACACAGATCTAATTTACATATGCAATTTCTTTCCCTGCTGTTTATGTTCACAGACATAACCGACTATGTTATGTTTTTTTACATAACCTTGTGTGTATTTGATAGTTAAAGTGCAATAAGACGTGAAAGACAACGGGATGGGCAGTCTGACATCTAGCTTTCTGATGAAGAACTGCAATGTCACGTGAGCTTGACCACGATAGATGTGATAATCAAAACCAAACAGATGTTTTGTTAGTTTTCGGCAAAGTATGTGAGGCACTAATTTTAAAGGCTCCGCCATCTATTGGAAAACGGGGTGGGGAGCAGCAGCTCATTTGCATTTAAAGATATAGGCACAAAAACAGCATGCTTTTTCTTACATTCAAAAATGGGCATTTAATAATATATTATATAATAAATTATCTGTGGGGTACTTATACTGAGGATACCTGGGACTTACATTATGTCTTGGTAAATAGGGGCATAATAGGACCCATTTAATTATATAGCCATGGTTTTCAACTAAAACTTTTTATGCGATTTAACCATTCATTTACACGTCAACAGCGTTTTAAGGTCCTGAATAACAGTGCAAGTTTTTGAAAACGATACAGTTATCATCGCCATGTAATCTGTGTACATATGTGTTACACATTCAGTATATAGGCACATCTTTACATCGCCATGACATCGCCAACTACTGGCCTGGCATGAATAATACAGCATTTTTAATCGTTTTCGCAGATTCGTTTGAACGGGAATTGATAACATTATCGTCTGTACATAAAAAACGCGAAGTAAAAATGTTTTTGTTTTAGCACATTGTTGTCATGTAAGCTTGCCCTTAAAGGTATAGTAGAATAAAATTACAAAAAAAAGTGGACAATTGTTATGTAAAATTAGATTTTTAATTTTAGATTCATAAGTAGACTTCCGGAAAAAAATAAGGTATATAATCAGGCATACATGTAGCATACAAATTTACATAATAATTACACATACCCAAACCCAAATGCTATATCACAGACACAACCCTAAACTCAACTGTTATCTCAAGCCATATTAATTATAGAAATATAATATAAGGTAACTACTTAAATTTAAGATGGGTTAAGGTTAGACTTAGGTTTATATTCAGGGTTAGTACCAACTAGTTATTATTGCAAGCACATAGTACATACATGTAGAACATAACAGTAAAATAAAAGTTTTATCAATTTATACATTAAAATCTCAATAGACATAATGGGTATCCATGACGCCAAAATATGTGTGGAAGTAGAACATGGAATTAATGTGTGTTTTTATTTTTATTTTCATACTATGATGGATGGTTACACAGCTCTACTTTCATTACCTGGACAAAACAGGATCTTGGACATTCTATAAGATAAATCCCTTTGTCATATTTGTTCTGAACAACAAAATAACAAGGAGTAAATGATGACCAGATTTTTAGTTTTAGTTGAAGAATTCCTTTAAATCATAAAAATGTCACTCTAGCCTGTGTCACCATGCTTGTTATTCTTCTCCTCCTTGCCCCTTTCTTTCCTGTGCACCTCTGTCCACCCCCGCTTTCCCCTGTGTATGTGTGTGAGTTTTGTTTACTTTCAGGAACAGGGAGCTCAGGTGACGTTCTGCAGGAGGAAGCAGTGCAGTGGAATTCCAGGGAATTTTCTCCCTTTCGTCTCACTCAACACGGAAGTTTACATCAGCCAAAACCAGTCAGGCTGCTGTTTCTCTTTTGACTGCTCTCTCTCTCTCTTGGCCTCAGTGTGGCTTTTAATCATGGCTATATTTTTACACTTGAATCATACAGGCCATACAGAGGCTAATTAATATTCATTTTTATTCTTTTTTTTTTTTCAGAAAAAATGACCTTTTGAGACAACTTGCCCTAATGGTGGGGACCTGACTTAAAATGTCATAAAACATGGGCTTCATGTCAAACAGCACATGAGCAAACCACAAAACTGCGGTTTAAAACTATCTCATCCACTTGACACACCTAATTTCCCTATAAATGCCATAATCAGTGTTGCAAGTGAAACATATGACCAGGATGTTATTGTTTTGGGCCTTTTGAACAGTCAAGCTTTGTTGTTTGCAGTGCTAACTAAAAGTATTGATATTGCTAACTAAATATTTCAGGAGTGGGACAGTTCATCTGTTTTCAAAACAGAGAGTTTTTCCAGTACCAAGGTAGCAATGTACTGTGACAACTCTACATCACTGCTTTTAATGTCACTTTATTTGAGAGCACAGCTTTTAAGTTCTTTAGGACAAGCTAAGAAGCCACCATTTCTGAAGGTAGATTTCCCAACACTTGTTTTCATATATATATATACATATACACACATTCCGTGACTAATATATATATATATATATATATATATATATATATATATATATATATATATATATATATATATATATATATAGTCACGGAATGTGTAGGAGACGGGCAGACACGGAGTTGAGAATTAAACATGAAGACTTTCATTCGTAGACATGGAGAGAACAACGTACAACCATTCGAACTTAAACTAATGAGAACCGACCAGGAGTGAGGGAAACACAGAGAATATACACAGGGACTGATGAATGGGACACAGGTGAATGACATAACTAATGATGACGAACAGGTCACAGGAATAAACTAATAATGACAGAAGAGAAATTAGGTCACACGGGGAACACATGACAGGGCGAACAAGAAGACAGATCAACAGAACACATACAGTCCCCTCACATATATATATATATTATATAATATACATATTATATATGTAATATATACATGTTTTATATATATATATATATATATATATATATATATATATATATATATAATTTTGAATTGTGACAAGTATCACATGCAGCCTTCACAGAGAAGTCAATTCAGGAATGCATTGCAATCACCTCAAATCCAAGATGGTGGACGAAATAAACGAGAAACGAGAGAATAGTTGTTTAGAAGAACAAGTATTATTATTATTTATTATTATTCAATTCAATTACAATAGTCATGCATAATTAAAACTACTCTAACCACTACAAGGTATTTTTGTGTGTGCTTTGTATGTTTGTTTACTTGCTGTTAGCTTAGCAGCATGCTAACATCAAATGCTTCTGCAGTCAATAGCCAGTCAAGTCTCCCGTGACTTAATACTATTCCTGAGTACTATTTGTGTGGTGTGCAGAATTGCTATATGCGTAGAGCATTCTAAATGAGTTATCGGACGTTCAATGGTGGCTTTAGGATCATGTCTTAGCAGGCAGCTGCCTATTTAGACAGTAGCCACTGAGGTAGCAAAAAAAAAAAGGATTTTTACAACAGATGTGTTTGTTACTAAATCTGTGTACATATTGCAGCAGAAAAATCCCTTTTCTGACAGATATCTCATAAAACTTGACAGGATTGCGCAAATGCTCTTGGACATGCTGAGGGCTAAACAGGCCAAATTATTGATGCAATCAGTGTTTTTCTTTGATAGACAGGCCGTTCGTTGCTGATACATGTAGTGCCTACCGGCATACACAGACACACAGCCTAGAACTAAATTTGATAAATAAATTAGAGATCTCATCTCACAACACTAGATACAACTCATGTCACCTTTCTGTAACTTTACCTCAGGAAATCTGCACAAAGTGTCCGTCTGCATTCTCATTGTGGCATATATGATCCCACGTTACACACATAGTTCATATTAGTTAATGCCATAATTATTAATAATATTATTGAACAGAATAAGGCCTATCTATCTATCTGTTAATATATCTTTGACATACCAAGGAGATTTCAGTGATCACATGAGGAAAACATACTTTAAGATTATGTAAACAGAAGCTCTGTCTTTTTGACGTATGTCTTCATAGAAGGATTCAACACTAATATTTGTCATGCAATATGTGACTAAACATGCATACACTCATAGGAATTATGATATACTGTGACACTCACTATATGGCCAAGATTTTACCTTGATTGTATGATTATGGGAAATTGTCGAAAAATCTCCAGATTGATTTTGCATATGCCAATACAGCACAGCTAATGTCTATTGAACTTTAGTGTTTTCATATGCAAAATCAATCATTCTGCCCGAAACCTCGGCCACCAGTTGTTACGTCAGTGTGAGTACATACAAGATTGCTGGTGTTTGCTTGTATAAGCGAAACTGTGCTGTGTGGAGGTGTAGGAGAGAAAGAGAGAGAGAGACGGGCAGAGGTGAGGGATCCTGTATCCTGATCCTGCTCCTGTGTTGTTCTTCTGGATTGGACGTTGTCTGGGCAGACAGGTTCGTGGCAACTTGCCAACATCTGCTGCTGTTGCCAGTCTCATTTTAGATAAGAACAAATGTGAAATATTCTTTTAAATGTGTTATAAATACAAAGTACAGTGATAATGGGGATGATACAGTGATAAAAAAAAAAACTTCATGCCGAAGAACATAACCTGTTCTTTTTGTCTGACTGTCTTTCACTTGTGTTCTCCCTTGTGTTAAGCAATGCAGAGCACCCCATATGCGTCTGACAAGACAATACTCGTGTAAGCACAATGAAGGACATCTAAATCTGTACCTCAGGCACCGTCTCTCTCTCTCTCTCTCATTCTCTCTCACTCCATCTGTCTCATCCAGCACAATGGCCCTAATGAAAAAGAGACGCGCTGTCTTGGCTTCAGACGTGTGTGTGTGTGTGTGTGTGTGGAAATAGAGCTCATACTTAGACCTGTATGAATTCTGTCTTTGACACCATGCTCTTTATAGAGTTTCTTAGTGGCTCTCGATGTTTTGTTCAGACCACTCAATCAAGCCGATGTGAACAAAACCAAATTTTTTACGAGGAGACATAACTTTATACAAAACATGTCTCACTCTATCGGTGCTCTGCAAGCAATTGAAATTAGGTTTTTGATGCAATTTCCTTAATGCTCATACTTTGGGATGGGGATTTAAACAAGCACCTAAAATGTGTAATTCTATCCATTCATTCAATTGTGTCAAGGACTACTTTTTAAAGCTGCTTAAAGGGTTAATTCACCCCAAAATGAAAATTCTATCATTAAATTCTGTCATTAAAAACCCATGGAAAGCTGATCATTTGTCTGAATGACTGACTGAACAAGACCAAACAAGTATTGTTTTTTCTTATTTCTTATGATGGGTTTGCCAGTTGAGTGTCTATGGGACTGTGCAAATGTTGTTTGAAGTGCTTAAAGAACTCTTTATGAACTGCAAAGGGAACTGGTTTGAATGTACTTAAGGATTCTTAAAGGCATATAGACATATAGATAGTATAAGCTACTGTGTTGAATCGTGAACTCAGTCAAGATATGTTAAAGTGAACCGCATTTCCAATTAATACTGAAAATTGTGGGTTGCGCACCAAATGAGTTATTGTGCATTTGTGAATCATCAATGCATTTGCCATTATTGAATGGTATTTTGCTCAAAAATGAACTACATTTTCTATGAATTGAGCCTTACTGTTTGTGTTAATACTTCATCTACATATTAAAGGTTCTTAATTCTTTAAATGTGTGAATTCTTTGTATGGTTAGCTGACTCAAACACTGAAGAAATTTAGTAGGTTTATTCACCTGCTTGGCACCCCAATCCGTTACAAAGTGACTTTGGCAGCTTGATAAATACTAAACGTCTTTAGTACACTGAACAAAAAAATAAGTGAAACATATGAAATTAAGTAAACTCTACTTAATTAAGTTAAGTAAAATCAACAAAGAAAATAAGGAATTTTAACTAGGCTAAAAGGTTGAGTAATTTCAACTTAGTTGACACAATATCTACATATTAGCATGTGAACACAGAGACCTCAATACTTGGTACACAATACACAATGACGGTAACATTCGATGGATCGTTTTCGATTATGAATGTGCCATTTTGAGAATGAACTCCAAATATCACAAAATGGCTGTGTAAATAAAAACAGCTAAAAATCAACCTCATTAATTATTCAAGGCCCAGTGCATGATGAAGAAGACATGGCATGTCCTACAGAGTTTTAAACTTTTAAGGATTTTACACTTCTATAAAGGATTTGGTGAATGTAGACAATTGGGGACTTGTCTTACAACGTTCTTAATGTCTTGTGTTCTTATGCAAAACTACCTGATGATGCGTGCTGATGTCTTGATATTTGTAATTGTTTTAGTTGAAACTTCTTCAGCATTTTCATTTTTGGGTGAACTAACCCTTTAATGTTTGGTATCCACTTTGATTGTATCAAAGTTCTTTGCTGTCCCCTTCTTCGGTTTCCACTGACCATTCCCAACATTACTGACTTCTTAAGTGAATTTGCATGCATGTCATGTCCATAGTAAGTCGTAGTCCTTATGACTTTAACTGCTAATGACATCCTTGATTTTATACAATCCAGCACGATTTGTTTTCTTGGATGTCCATGGTATTCGTAAATTTCCTCCACCTTCACCTTTCGATTTTCCTTCTGCCTGTTTTTTGATGTCCAGCTCTTGCACCAATGCATCGTATACTTAATTTTAAATACTTTTACTTGCTGTTTCTTTGTAATTATTTGTGAAATTTATTAGCAATTTCTCAGTGAAAATTGTTTCTACACCATTTTTTCCCCCCAGTGTACCCAGGACAAGCTTGCAACATCATAGCCATCATGCTGTGAACAACTCAGAACACCCTAGCATCAGTTTTGCACGGGCAAACACTACTCACAGCTTCTTTGGAAATGTATCCAGTTGATAACGCACACTCTCTCTCCGGAATGACATGAATATGCCCCTATCTCTCTCCGCACTGACAGTATTCTTCCACACAATGGCCTAAAATTACCCCTAACGATGACTGAGGGCAAACTAATTGCAGGTGTAATAGTTGGACTGACTTGTGTGTGTGTGTGTGTGTGTTGAAGATTAAAGTTGTACTTGAGGTACGCCGCCGTCTGCCATTCATACCTAATCCTGCAGGCTTAAATTATTACAGCCGACAACAGTAACTTCAGACCACACCCTCAGACGCACGCCAGTCACCCTTTACCTCTTTTATGGATAGGTTAACTCTCTTTGTATGCTTGGAGGACTGTTTGTATAGGGCATTTCATTAATGCTCAATTAATTCTCACCGTATCAAGTAGCCTGACGTTAACATCGCTTTGTTTACCCTTGTTCTATAGCCTTAAACCTTGAACCTCCTCAAATGGGAAGGACACGGAGGGTATTTGATACACCGATTTAAAGTACTTTTCCATGGTACAGTACGTCTTTATGAAAGCTACACCGATTATTCTCAATACGGCGATCAGACTCCGTAGTTCGTCAGCTGAGCGGCCCACTTACCCTTCTTAATATTAATTAAGGCCTTTCTCTTCCAAAGGTCTTCTCTTCTTTCTTCAAGAGAAGCGTTTCAGGCTCAAGTGACGCCTTGGAGTGAGTGTGTGTTTCTGAGCGCGCGTGTCTCGTGGTCTTGGCCCATCGGTGGGCTTTGAGGCATTGTCCAGGCTGGCTTTTGTGCGCTGGATAAATGACCACTCAATGGAAGCAGCCAAGATCAAGTCTAATTCCAGCTGGGGTGTTTCAGGAGGTTGGAGTTGTGTTAGTTTGTCTTTTCTAGATGTTTGACTATACATTAGTGAACAGCTTTAGATGTTTAGCTTCAAAACAAACAACTACATTTATGATTTTTGGCCTTTATTTCAGATATTTATAGAGTAGCATTATTTAGACTGTAGAATGTGGAAAGGAAATTGAGTGGCAGGGAAAGGGGGCGGGACCAGAAAGAATTTTTTAATTTAGTTATTTAATTTTTAAGTAAATAACTATTCGATTACATAATGTATTTGTATGTTGTTTAACAACCAGTTTTATCTGGCACATAAGCACAGATAAATTTACTCTAAATACTATTAAACTAGAAACCACAGATTTATTATATATATATATATATATATATATATATATATATATATATATATATATATATATATATTTAAATATATTTTTTATTAAAAGTAGGGAGATTTATGTCTTTTTAAAACGCTCGTAACATTTTAGAATGGACTTTCAATGGAAGGACAAAAAAATCTCAAGTTTAATTAAAAAATATTTCTTCCTGTTTTGAAGATGAACAAAAGTCTTATGGGTTTGGAACGAGGGTGAGTAAATAATGATAGAAATTGTATTTTTGGGTGAAAGGTTTTAATTGCTAACCTTTCTGCTCTGTAAATCTCAATCACATGAGAAATCCGAATGCGAGTATGAAGGCCACAAGAGACACAAAAGTCAATAGCATTTCACATTAAAGCTGGTATAATTCTTGAGGTGATAATTTGACTGTGTGAGATTTGAACCATCCTTTGGCCTCAAACTTGAAATATTCATCATTTTTTTTTAAATAAATTGAGACTGATGCCAATTATATCCGGTGTTTCATATTGATAAATGGTTAGGTTTAGGGGAAGAAGCTGGGTTAAGTTCTCCAAAATATATACATATACAGTAAAAAGATTTGAGGTGAAAATGATAAATTATATGTTGATTGTATAATTGAAAAATGTCAGTTGGTTCAACAACTAAAGTGCAACTAAAGTGAGTACACACAATTTCTCAAGTTCAAGTTGATTCACCAAAATGAATCTCTTAACTCCCCTGGTGCTTTGTCGGACAAAATGGCGGATTCGGGGTTATGATTGGTCAGATCGCCTGTCAATCAAAATGTTGGCAAAGGGTCAATGGACCCTTCGCAAAACCCGCCCCCTGTTGCTATGCCCAACAACCCATGCGCTCTCTTACCACATATCATGTTCTCACAAAGTGAAAAATACATCGCGGAGCAAAGAGGACACTGACAACGCATGGAACAGTTTCATATTTAAAATATTGTAATTTTTTAAAGACTTTTAAACAATAAATAGCGTATAGTGTCTCTTTAATGTGTCGTGACAAATCGCTGCAGCTCCTTCAATCGGCTCGTGAACCGATCATCTCTTCATACTAGTTCATTTATAGCATCAAATAAACATGAATGAACATCAGAAGGAATGTTGTTTCAACCGCGGAAAGACGTGAGTACACACAATGAATTAAAATGAATCGAGAGGATTTGTAACCCTGGGTCACATGACCATAAACGATTGAATAAGTTCCTGGAAGTGAAAATCGCATATTCCCTTCGCTAACGGACTTGTGAACGCCTTTACAAATGACATTCCCTTGTGTGTCCTTTAAGGTTTCAAAAACTTTGGAATTCGCCCAAAGACAATTTGTCTCGCATTTCTCGTTGACATGTGCCAAAATGTTTGTGATGGGTGTTTAAATGAACCCATTGTGCAATACAATGTGACATAAAAACAACCATTTCGTGTTTTCTTGTACAGTAGCTTGTTACTGGGAAAGCTGAACATAATTTAGTAGCATCTCTACTTTGTTTCTTACCAACTCTAATATCAAAACTATTAGCATTGATGCTAAATAGTGTAAAACCTCTACACCAAGTTCAAATATAATTTCAGTGGGGTGTTGCAGGAAGTTGTGTGTTTGTTTGAGAAATTTGGAGTCATGTTTGCCATCCTACATATTTGAGTGCACTTGAATGGCTTTGGATGTTTTGTTGCACAAATGTTTGCTTTAAAGTGCTGAACTATTAGCGTCAAAATAAATACAGTGAAACTCTCCAGTCAAACATTCAATTGCTTTCAGCTCCCATCAAAGGTGTTTGGAGGAGTTATCATTCTGTATGTGTGTATTCAGGAAGCTGTTGTTTTAGACTTTTTCTCTTTCCAAATATCGTGTGTGTACCATATAATGAGCGTGTTTGCCGTCAATATATATATAATAATATATATATAATGAATGTGTTTGCTGTTTGGCTATAGCCTAGTTAATTGTTTCAATTAACCAGAATCTAGTCAGACCGGTAACCACTTCCAGTTTGTAGACTTCTAAAGTTCTGAGAGCAAGTTGTGTTATAGTGAGAAACCAAAATAGCTGTTCATAGAAGCTGTGTTTGTGGCTCATCAGAGTTTTCTTTGATAGAGAAGTTCCTTGAAAATTTAGGCGGGGGCAAATGCTCTAGTATCTATTCCATTTGAGTTCAGTCTCGTCTTTTCACTACTTTAGAAAACACACATAGACATGTCATAAAGAAAGTAGATGTTTTTTTGTGTGCACGTGTGCTGCAATGCTTTTGCAGAATGTTGTGAAGTTGTTAGAGTTAGGCTACATATGAGTATGTGCGGTAACGTTCAGTAATCTGTCACACGCAACGGTGTGATGACGTTAGTATTCGTAGACGTTTGTACACAAAGTGTATTTCAAACGCTAATATGTTTTATGACTGGATAGAAAATGATACGCGCAACATACTTTCATGAATAATGAATGGTAAAATGTAACTTTACAGATATTTTTTTTTTTTTACAAATCCTATTGATAGGTTCACAGAATATTGAATTCAGGACATAATCTAATCCAATCTAATGCCATTTAAATGTAATGAATTTAACACAAGTTTGAAGATAGCTGTAAGATACACTTTTTAGTTATATTTCATACTTATTCAACATTAAAAAAAACAACAACATTGATGCCACCATACAAAAATAGAAAAAACACATTAGTTTTATAATTTAAATATTTAGAAATAAATTAATTTATAGGTATAAATAGTTAATTAAATCAAATAATATTTTTTTTATTCAATAAAATTATTCAAATGAAGTGGTTGAAACTTTTGTATTGAGCTTATTGAAAATAAGGGAAAGGGTTTAGCCTAGCTTACAATTTGTTCATTGATATTGTATGAATTAGTGTTTATCAATACATAATGCACTGGTACACTTTTACGGATGAAATATTCAGTCCCATTGTATATTACGTGTCTTTAACTACAAACATTTAAGCTAGTCATTTGATAAAGTATAAACTTATAGTGTACATACATGTTATTACATTGTACTTACATTCAAAAAGTACCTACATGTGATTTACAACTTTCTGTAATTACATCTGTAATTACACTGTTGACTCTTCCCTTACACCGACCCACCAAACCTGTCCCTAACCTTACCTGTATCTCATCTCAATAGCAGCACAAGTATTTTGCAATACTTGTGAATAATTTTTGATGCCAGTAAGGACACCTAATATAAAGTGTGACCAGATATTCACATTAACTGTTACTTAGACAAAACTTAAGACTTAATCACAATTTTTTTTTTGTTATAATTGTCCAATCAACCATGGAAGTAATGAAATCTCAATTTTGAGGGTTTTACAGTTAGTAAATGCTATCAAAATCAAACGCTGACATTGTTAGCCACACTGTTAAAAATAATTTTAATGATTTATTAACATATTTTTCTTTTGTCAAATCAACTTCAGTAATTCAGATAACATAATATTTTGAGTTTTTGTTGATAAAACCAATCGCCTTCATTGTATTAACTCAAAATTTTAATTTCAATGAACTCAATTTTAAGGCAACCAGGTTATTAACTTTTTTAAGTTAAACCAACAATTATTTTTTTTACAGTGCATGTCGCATGATCTTTTATTGAAAAATCAATACATCAAGACATCATAGAGACCGACCACACAGAGATATGAAGAGAATGATGGATTGAGAACGTGAGTGAGGGGAATGGAAATACACCTGTTCATATTCATTTCTGTCCTTTAGTCATGGTACCGGTTGCCAAGATACACAGATCACTTTACATAATTTTTTTCCAACTGAGCTGACACTTAACAGTAAATTATCGTGAAAGGCTTGTTAATTGGATGTGTGTGAGTGTGTATACCGTCAGATGCATTTCAACTTCTGCTGCGATCATAAAAAAAGTCTTCAAACTTTGCAAGTCAATCAGCTCAAATAATTTTCAACATTAATTTCCAAAATCACCATAAAATGAATTCATTTGTTTAATTATCCCTGTGTTCCAGTCCGTGGCTTTTTGATTTCTTCAAAATAACTCTCGGGCAATCTCCTGAACTTCTATCCAGTGATTAATGTCTGTGATGAAGAGGCTGTTCAACTTTAAAAGCTTCCTGCTCGTTGAAAGCCAACGAAAAAACAACAACTTTTGCTAATGATTGCAGCTTGTTTTCAGACCAACTGTGCACTTGAGGGAAGGTTTGGATTAAAAATACCATTAGCAAATCATTATTTCGTTCAAAAACCTCCCAGTTCTTGGTGAATTCCAGGCGTGCTTTTGCGTGTCAATGTTTGAGGCGGCTGTACGTGTTATTAACGACTCCTTGCTTCATTAAAATGTTTTTGTAACCGCTATCTTTCCGCAGCAGTTCTTCCTTGGCAGACAGTTTACCATAAACACAATAAACAGGGGGGGAGTTTACGTAATTGAGCCTCTCTCGCAGACTCTTTTTTGCGGAGGGCAGGGTTTCTGGTTGTGGTATTGGTCTGGTCTGAGGCACTGTAAGAGTGTGTTGAAACCTGTTGAGCAGGGCTCTGTCGACCCGTCTGCAGTGTTGCTCTAGCAGGCCCTGGGGACCTCCGGCGGACAATGAAGACCCTTGGGGAGGGGAGAGGAGAGGAGGGCAGAGGTGTTTGATATTCATGAGCTCAGATCAGCACATGGTGCCCTGCCTGTCTCAGTGTAAACACCATTAGCATGTCTTGATCAATTAGCTTTCAACCTATTCAGATAAAATGGCAAAATTGTGACCCGTTTTGAAGAATGAATACACACTACATATCTAATGTCATTAAAAAGCTGATTGGAAAATCCATATTTGAATTGGTTGTAAAATGCTGTTATAGTACGATAACAGACATGCTTGTATGTGATGTAAAAGAGTTCTATTATTTATTTTGATTTCAAAACGTTATTACTGAATAAACGGTTCTTTGTACATAATTTAGTAATACTAAACGCAATAATGAAATAACAGTATATACAATCATATATCCAGAAATATTACTACTTTGCTTCATAGCGCGATAAAATTATTGTAACGCATCACCTTGAGTATTTTTTTTTTGCGTTAATACAGTATTTTCATATATAAAAATGTTCATGTTTGTGAGATTTTGTATTAATTTCTGTATGTATATACAATCATATAATTTTAGATTTATTATAAATAATTGTGTCATTATGATACTGTGTGTGTGCATATATATATATATGTGGTTATATTATATAAAATATATGTAGTATTATATTTTTGGATTATTTTTAGATTAAATTGTGTAAATAAGTAATTTTATTTATTCAAAATGTGCACAAAATTTCATAAAGTTAAAACAAATGAATTTCTACTGTATTTAATAAAGTATTGATTTACTATATAGTTTTTACACAAGTTCAATAGAATAAGTGAATAATTTTTTAACTTTAATTTTATATTATCTTTGTATCTTATTTATATGGGCTTGAATTTTTTTTCACATGTGAAGTTATATACAATTTTGCAGGTTTATTCCCATGTCCAGGTCAACATTTGTCTTTTGCTAGCATGGAGTCCTTATAGTGGAGATGTTCCCATGCTCTTGTCCAGCTTTTATCCATCACTCTTTCTCTCCCTTTCTCATTTTCCTTCTTTCCGCCCCTCTTTTATCTCTTTATCTCAATATCACACATTAGTTTATCACCAGCTTGTCTGTTGTAGTAGAGATAGGTGATTATGGCTCATCATTACAGCCCTGGATGTGTATGTGTGTTGGGGTTCTCAGGAGAACCAGAGGGTGGTCCCAGTTCCCAGCGCTCTCAGGGGTCTCTCCTGAGACCAATACAACCTCGATTACAGCATTATGCATTATCATAGCGCTAATCACAACCAGTCAGAGCAGGAGACAGTGTGTGTAGAGGCGTGTCAGTGGGATGTTAACTGGGCTGTTAAGGGAGTGTATTGTGTGTGGTGGTTGTATAGTGCCGCCTCAGTGTTTCTCTTTGACCTCTCTACCCCGTCTGTCAGAAGCGTAACATCAAATTAACACGCTAATAACTCTCATTACAGCCAAAGAGTCTTGAGTGTAAACGTACACTAGCTAGCATGCTAGCATTTCAATCCTTTCAAACATCAGATTAAAGTAAAACAGACAGTTTTCTACTCAGTCATTTTGCAGTGACACTTATAGCTTTTTAAGTGTGACTGAAGTGTTTTTTTGGGCCGCCGCGTATGTTTATGCGGCTTTCTTTAACATTTAGCATAACACTCAAACTTAAAGTCGAGCATAAAATCACTCTTGCTAGTTTTGTAGCGTTGAGGTGAAAGATACGCTAGTGTAAAAAGTTCTAATGCGCTTCAGTTACCCCACATTGACCTGCGACGTCGCTAGCGTTTATTCACCGCGCCCTCATTTGAATGCTAAATACAGCATTGACAACAAACTTGAAGCATGTGAAATCAGTCTGAGATTGATTCCCATCCATTTCCATCATTCGTTTCCTGTTCTGCTCTTCATCCAACCGTCCGTTTGATTGCTGTTATAGGCATTGGTTTGTCCCTGGAGAGTGCTGTCTTGTAAACCGGTGTAATAGGGTCAGGCTAATATCAAACGAATGGCAGCTTTCCTCTTTTCATTGCTAAAAAGGGTAAACTGGTGCATATGTGTCTAGCGTTCCTATGGCTGCCAGCGGAGACCCCTGTGGGACCGAGGGACCATCCTCTCCATCTGTTCTGGTGGGTGTAACTCCCAGCGATTACCCAGTCCAATTTGTTCTGGGTTGCGTTTACAGCCCAAAACCTGACTAGCGGTTTGCTTCTAATTATGACCTTAAAGACCTAATAACCGGTGTGTTTATAGCTTTGTGGGAGTGTATGTGTTTCCATTTCACTCATTGCTTCGGCTCATGTTCTGATTAGTCATTTTACAGCGTGACGATGTGTGTGTGTGTGTGTGTGTGTGCAGTACATTGAGAGAATGAGAACTCTAATTAAGAACCACGTGTGTGGCTTCCTTGAGAAAAGGAACTGAGCTGACAGTCCGTATGTGCTACTGTTCATGATATTAGCATGAAGAGACCTGTTGAATTGTGAGAAAAATGTTATTATTATTATTATTATTATTATTATTATTATTTATAGGTATTTGGACATTAGGTGCACACTGCAATAGAAAATGTGCATTTGTTAGCTTAAGAAACTGATCTGATCTGACCTAATCAATCAAATAAATATATACTTTAAACAATAAATCATCAATAAATACTTATTTGAAATACTTTGATTTAGTTTTTTTAAAATATGAATTAATCAATTAATAAATAAATAAAGAAAACAATATATATTTAATAAATATTTTTAACAATAAATATTTGGTAAATGTTATAAACAGTAAGTCATTAATATGTTAAGAGGAACATTATTAATTAAAATTTCTAAACGGTAAACCATTAAGAAATATTTTAAACAATAAATGCTTAATTATTGAATATTTATTAAAAATAAATAAATAAATAAATAAATATATATATATATATATATATATATATATATTTTTTTTTTTTTAAATATTCAATAATTAAGCATTTATTGTTTAGAATATTTCCTATATTAACCTATATATATAATATAGGTTAGTTTTAAACAGTCAATCAGTAATGAATATCTTAAACAATTAATCATCAATTTTTTAAATAATATACATTTAATGAATATTTTTAACAATAAAGGATTAAATGAGAAATATTTTAAACTAAAAAAAAAAAATGTTAATTTAGATGTTATCTTTTGCTGCCATTAGCACGAGTAACTAAATTTATTTGTGATACGATCCTTAAATAAATACAAATAATGACAAATAATGACAATACAAAGTCAGCAATAGACAGCGATCCAGCAACTATCACTGGTTACTGCTTCAAAAAATGTTTTGTGCTTTCTGACACTCTCACACACACTCACACACACACACACTGTACACTTCACACGTGAGTTCAAATGAGATCACATCAAAACTTAAAAAAAAAATAGGAAAATATATAAACAATTGTACTTTGCAATTGTTCGTACATTGATATTACATGTATTAGTCTAGTAAAATATAAAAAAATGCACATCTGCGATGTTGTATAATCTGTAGTGTTAAATGCTCCATTTTAATACATTCCCTTTAAGACATTCATGTCTATACTGTACACAAAGATATTACTTAGTTTGCTATTTCTATCCTGCATGCCAATCAAAATGTCAGCGGCAGTGCACCAACAGCACATTACTTTGAAAAAACACAGTATGTTGAAACCGAAGTTTGTGTGTGTCATAATTATATAACTGTGGTGATAAATCTTGGTTTAACAAGACCACAGAGGTGCCATGACCTGTGTGAGCCCTATATCCGTCTGCTTCATGTGTCTGTGTGTCCTCACAGCAGGATTAGATAAATTACCCCGCCTCGTCTCACCCATGCTAATAGCCCTAATGAGGCAGATACATGCTGGATGAATAGAGCCTGCCTGGAGGGGGGCATGTACCCCTTTCAAATGAGGGAGGGGGTCAGGGTTTTTGTGTGTGTTTGTGTGTTTTTCTCTTGGGTGTAGTTGTATTGTTTGTGAAGCCCATAGGCTTTTGAACTTTGTAAATCAAAGGTGGTCCATGTGAAGACTAAAAACTAGAAGCTCTTTCAAAGGGAAGGTATTTAGCCGTTTCTCCCCGAGGTACTCTTCATCCCTCAGGGTTTGCTACATTCTTTCTCTCTCTTTCCTTTTTGTTAGATAGATCCAACAATCACTGAAATCTGACTTCAAGACCTTCGTGATGGTGAAGAAATTTGCATAATTATCTGCATGGTTTCTGCAATGCAGCATTTTGATAAATTATAATGTACCTTTTTTTATTAGACAACCAATTTGTAGCAATATTGTTTTATATTCTTAATGGTATTCAGTTTTGTACTGTTAAGTTTTTGTTTAAATCCAAAAGATTATTAAATATGAAATTTTCACTTTTACATGGTATATACAATTTATTCGGAAATGTATTTTCAAAATTAATACATTGGTAAAAATGATAAAATTATAGTTAATAATAATTCAACATGGTAGTATTTACACACACACACATTTATACATCCATATGTTTATGTAAATACACACACACACACACACACACACACACACATATATATATAATGTGTGTATATTTTTATTAAAAAAATATATATAATAAAAATATAAATATATATGGTGTGATTTTACACTTTAAATAATAATGCCTGCAAATGCAATCATGTTAAATTAATGTATTCATTTTTTATTTTTTATTAATATATACAAGACGTTATATATGAGCATATATAATAGTTTAATATTAATATTTTTTCTTATTTTATTATATTTTTATTTAATTAAATATATTCTCATTTGTAGATGCGATAAAGTCAACATGAATTCTATATTAAAATGAACCTCAACATAGAACATATGCAAATATAATATTAATATTAAACAATTACATATGTTCATTGTGTTGATATTGTACTCATTGGTGTCTATGCAAATGTGAGTGTACATTTTATGCATGACTAGTAATTTATTACATAAAATTTGTCTGTATAACCTAGTGTAATAAAGATGAATCAGCCATATTAAATAATTTGGGCTTGAATTAACTAGATGATGTAGATGCAAAGTTAAGAAACATCATTTTTCATGTTACTGAACTTCACTGTGCTAAAGAATCTATTAAGTTCAAAGGTTAATCTGCCATTGTGTGAAATCAACTGTGTGTGACTGGAGTGTGTTTCTGACTCTCCAAACATGTATCTTGACCTGCAAAATATGTAAAAAATGTGGCCATCTAGACATTGTGTACAGTGAAGAGCATCAAAGTCATGAACAGACAGCTGTCAAATAAAGCATGTGGCGAGACTGTCACTGTGTGTGTGTGTGTGTGTGTTTGAGTAGAACAGGCCCGTCTTGGTCGATGTTAGTGTATAAAGAGCAGGTATATGGTTTGACAGAAACCCCAACAAAGGGGTTCACTTTGCACACTTCACTACGCAAACACTTTTGCTTGGTTTAAGACCCTCACTGGAAACCTTTAGATATCTAAACCACATGCACACCCTCATCCAGCACCTACATTTGATGGTTCACCCCAGAACATCACCTATTGAAACATGTCAATATACGTACAACCATTGGCTGGCAAACTGTCACTTTCACACAGTTAGGTGTCAAACCCAGAATGCTCAGGTATATCGTTCACCCTGCTCAAATAAAAACGTTCAAATAAAATGGAAATATGCAAATCTGCATGGATTACTCATCCAATGTTTCTTTAAATGGGCTGTAACATGCTCATAATATACAAGCACCAATTGACTTTTCCACAGAAAATAATATTTCATATAATAATAAAAGTAATACATCATATAAATATATAAATATATTCATATTATAAATATTCTTAAAAGAAACATGATTATCCTAAATTACCCAATGAACTAATAATTATCTTGCCAACAAAGAATTTCATTGGAAATTCTCATTAGTGCTCAGTCGTTTACTGTAAATAGATAATAATATTAAGCATATGTCAATGTTTGTCTTGTCATCTGTCTAATTTTATTACACATTTGTTGCGTCATTAACACTTGTCTAATTACCCTAATGCTTGTAGAATTTAGTCAAATTCAACAGATGTCAACATTGACAAGTTCTTTGAAAACATTGAACAAAAGGAACACGACTCAAAACAGTTTCAAATCAATAAAGGTCTATGGGATTGTCCTTATTTACAGAGCTATATAAATAAACTTGTGTGTGTGTCTACAGTGTCAGACTTTCTTTGTTGCTATAGCTTTGCTTCTGTTTCTATATCCTGAAGCAAGTGTCTGCGTGCTGGGTGTATAAACTCATCAATGCTCAGCTATTAGAAAGCTGTTACATGCTAGATTTAGACTGGAATTGATCAGCAGGTGTGATAGAGTCAGAAAATCCCCCCTTCTTTTTTTTTTTAAAGGTTTGGGATTATGCAAACTTTTGGCACCGCAACTAGATTTTCCAGTTTTCCTGTTTCTGTCTCTCATTCTTCTCAGTCACTCATCAGCTTTTAAGGCAGTTGAGCTCTTGAAAACAGTTGAAACAAATCATTATGCTGTTGTGAGGCTGTGCGCATTACTATGAGGAGAATTTGTTGCCGTCTAAATCGGTAAAGACAGAATCTATCTGCCGTGATGGTACCGTGGTTCTAACGCCACAACACACTGAGCATTATTTTAAAAGGATAGTTCACCCAAAAATGAAAATCCTGTCATTATTTACTCCCTCTTATTGTTTTTAAACCTGTATGACTTTCATTTGTGGAACACAAAATGAGGTATTCTGGGAAATGTTCAACACTTTCCCCCCATACAATAAAAATATCACTGTAAAACTCAAACTATCCCCTCCACTTAAACCATTTAAGTTTAAAAACTAATGTACTGTGAACTTATTCCATTCGAGTCGACATAATGGTAAATTAAACTATAAATCCCCCTTAATCTGGCGGTTGTATTCAGAAAACCTTGTTATTAGCGACACCTGTGGCCGTTAAGTGAACTGCAGTTTGCAACATATTGCTCGTGCGCGCAGTCGTACACACAAGAGACTGAAAGTGATACAAGCTCCCGATTTACTGATTTATTTAATGTTTTTCTTTCTTTTTTTTGCTTAGAAGTAAAAAGAGGATGGCAATATCTTTGCTGTGACACACTGTTACCGAACATAATGACGATGCCCAAGCTCCTGAGAACGACGGTTAGATGATTATGTGCTGCAAGCTTTTCTTTCAAAAACTATGTAAACGCACGCCAGTGACAGCGGTGAGAAAGCAGCAGTAAACATCTGATCATTGGGATGTGGATTTGTTTGGATATATGCTCTTGGAATTATCATTAAAGGTAAAATTGCACTTAAACACCCTCCCATTTCGAAAGTTGAATGCTATGAGCTAGTATACGGTGGCCCAGTAGTGCACAACACAACGAAATTTAAAAAGCAAACATAAGTTCACAACACAACGAAATAAAGCCACAACACAACGGAATCGCCACAACACAACGAAATAAAGCCACAACACAACGGAAACAAGCCGCAACACAACGGAATCGCCACAACACAATGAAATAAAGCTATAACACAACGAAATAAAGCCACAATACAACGGAATCGCCACAACACAATGAAATAAAGCTATAACACAATGAAATAAAGCCACAACACAACGGAATTTTCACAACACAATGAAATAAAGCCAAACTTTATTAAATTAACCAAACTAGCTCATACTTACGGTGGCCCAGTAGTGCACAACACAACGAAATTTAAAAAGCAAACATAAGTTCACAACACAACGAAATAAAGCCACAACACAACGGAATCGCCACAACACAACGAAATAAAGCCACAACACAACGGAAACAAGCCGCAACACAACGGAATCGCCACAACACAATGAAATAAAGCTATAACACAACGAAATAAAGCCACAATACAACGGAATCGCCACAACACAATGAAATAAAGCTATAACACAATGAAATAAAGCCACAACACAACGGAATTTTCACAACACAATGAAATAAAGCCAAACTTTATTAAATTAACCAAACTAGCTCATACTTACGGTGGCCCAGTAGTGCACAACACAACAAAATTTAAAAAGCAAACATAAGTTCACAACACAACGAAATAAAGCCACAACACAACGGAATCACCACAACACAACGAAATAAAGCCGCAACACAACGGAAATAAAGCCACAACGGAAATGCTCTCGGTGCTCAGTAAAGTTAGAGTCCAGAGTCTTACAATACCATGATTAGTTTTAAAGATGTAAACATTGTATATCAACATGAAATATTAATTAAAAATCACATTTGTGCACAATAGCTTCATATATATACACCTGTGAATGATTCGACGCGCTACCACGGCGCTTGATGAAGGGAATGCCTATCAATTCCACCAAGTGGTTAAAACGTATAATTTTATTCATTAAAATGACTTTTAACATTTAAAATGCTTTACTTCGTTGTGTTGTGGCTTTATTTCGTTGTGTTGTGAACTTATGTTCGCTTTTTAAATTTCATTGTGTTGTGCACTACTGGGCCACCGTAAGTATGAGCTAGTTTGGTTAAAGCTGTTCACACATTGGCAATAAAAAAGATATTTAAACGTTACATATAGCCACTTTAAATACTTTGTATAGCTGAAACATAAGTAAATTGCTTAAAACCAGAATCAGAATCAGAGTCAGTTTCAGTTTTCAGTTTCCTGGATGAGCGGTCTGTATTTATCAATTTTTGGAGCAGCCATGTAAAAAGCAGGAACATATACAGTCACCTGGTCAATATCATATAATACTTTTATTTATTGAATTTCATGATTTTTTTTTTCCATGTGGGGTAATATACAGCTAATTAGTATCACAAAAGACATGGATTTATTGATTTTCAAAAATGTCTGGCAAACTGTACATTTAAGTCTAATACTTTTAAGCTCATTTGTTCTTTTTTTGCAGCTTGACAGACCCTGGATGCTGTCTGCTTATGTCATATCATATCATCTCCTTTTTTGTGCCATGGAAAAAAGAAAGTTGCAGTGTGAAACAACACGAGGGTGAGTAAATCACGTCTTCTAGTCTTTTAACTGTAAAGTTATTCAAAATCGAGCACATCAGGAACAATGTGTGAGTTACACAACCACATTCCCACTGTTTCCTCCATCATTTCACTCATTTCCTTTGTGTACTGAGGTATTTCACTAAAATTCTTGTCAGATTGCTTTTAGTGTGATGGGTGTGGTAATATTACTTTACCCCCAAATGGACTGAGCTAGAAAAAAAAAGATTCATCTGATAAAACTAATGAGGGACATTTTAATGTTCAAAACGTGTGTATTGAGTTGCTGTAATGTGGCTAATCTAAACATGACATCCGTCCATTAAACTTTTGTGTGTGTGTGTGTGTACACTGACGTTTGGACCTTTCTAAGAAATGTGGCAGTTTTCCTCACAATATCAAAAAAGCTCCTGGAATGAGTGAGTCAGGGCTTCCTGGTGCCTTCCTGTATTGTAATGATCCAACTAGCCGTCCAAACAATACTTAGCACAATTTCCATACTACCTCATGTAGTCATCACACTGGCCTTTCCTGTTCAAGAATGACTTAAGATGCATAAATGATGGTTAGCATCAATGCCGTTGACACATGACCGTGGCATGTGACACATAAGGAAGGAATAATGTTAAAGTTCGCTTTCCATCATGCAACAGAATGTAGCAGGTGCCCTGTGGAAATGTAGGTGTATTTTTTTTTTTTACATTGTAAAATATTTCAACACACTGAAAAGTAAAAGTACTTTTAATTCAGTTAAAGATGAAAGAAAAATGAATTCTTTGAACATGCATATAATATTCAAGAAGAAACGACAAATGAAATTAAGTTAATTAGAAGTTAAATATTCAGGTTTTTTTCCTTAGTGTAGTTGACATCCCCTTCTTGAAATTTTTCAATATAGAATTTGATGATCTGAGATTTTTTTAATAATTATATTTATTGAGATTTCCACACATTGCAATAAAAATAAGAAGCAACAAGAAAAAGTCGCCTTAAAATTAAAAAGTAACATTATTCCACCCTCTAACTCATGCAGACATTTTTTTTTCCTCACTGCAAAAGTTTATATGATGTTTATAGTATTTATTATTAGCAGATATTATAACAGTCTGCTAGGCTCTGGATCAAACTCCAAAGATCTTTTCCATTTCACCCAGCCATACTGAGATTTTTGTGTTTATCTGTATTTAGGAGTATTTAAGAGTATTATGTAGTATGTTTAAATACAAGTTGGTCTGAGAAAATTTCTAAAGATCTTGAATATGGACAATTTGTCTAATTATCTGAAGGGTAATTGTGATGTCATAATAAGTGATGGTTATTTTATTGGTTGAGGGAGTGCTACTGTTGTCATGTTTCCCATTAGTATCGGTCTTTATGAAGTTAGCAAGCCAGAGCACATGTTTATCAAACACACACATCTTAATGAGCTTCAGAGAGTGTAGGGCACTTATGTAATTACCCTAATGAAATATAATTTACCCCAGAGTAGTCTTTGGATAGTTAGTAACTAACTTACTCAATCTAGACTGGCTCCACCAAATGAGAACACACAAGTACACAAATAAAGATGGTTCCTTTTAACTTGAAGTGTGTGTGTGTGTGTGTGTGTGTGTACGTGTGTACCAGCATTGCTTTTTCCCTTAAAAATGCAAAGCTAAAGCCCTGTGGTGATTTTCTCACACACACTTGTTTACACTCTAAACACTAGCAGTGCTTGGACGATGGGAAAATACACTCTCAGCACAACCCTCATGAAGTGTGTTTGTGTGTGTGCATTAATGTACTAACTGCAGGTTAAGTTGTGTGTGAGAGAGAAAAAGATGGCTGATGTTCAACGCAAATGTTCTTTCCACTCACAGGCGGTTTGCTATTTTAATCTTGTTGCTAGGCTAGAGAACACAAATGATCTCAGATTACGTTACAACATTGAGTTTTTGTTTATTTGTTTGTTAGTTTTACTGTGGTTTTAAATTATAGTTTTAGTTCGTAAGATGTTGAGTGAGTGAATTCCAACTAGCTATGAGCAAATTTCTGTGGTAGAAATAGCTTTAGCAGTACTTCCTACCACTGGGTTGGGCGTGTGAAATTAGCGGCGCCGGCCGCAGCCAATCACCTCTTATCTGATTGATTATCATAAACATCAGTGTTAGATGGGAAAGATTGTAACGCAAGTCAAGCAGACAGATTATGGTGATAATCAAACGGTGTAGCAAATGTTGTTCTCCTACATATGTTAGCTAACATGCTAACAGTGTAATTGGTGTTATTAACACGCATAACTACTTTGGAAGTGTGTTTATGTGTGCGCGCCACGCTCTGCTGCCACTTAATAGTGAAGTATTGTGAAAGTGGTGTCAGAATGATACTCGGTCCCGCTGCTTCAACACGTACGCACCACCCGAGGCAAGCCAGTTCTGGAGAACGTTTGTGCACTTTGTGTGTTCCCAGAAGTCTCGCTCCAGGCCGTGACCTTTTCACATGAACGAATACTCTGAAGCAAATGTTGTTGTGGTCTGTTCAGCTGAAAGTCTACTTGTTTGCTTTGTAATCACCTGTCATGTTTTATTATATGCTATGAATTCACGCATGATTGTCGCAAAAATGTCAAAATTAAGGTCAAAATGAAATAAAATCAAAGGTGATTTGATAACACAGTAGAAGAATCCTTAGTAATGGGAGGTGGGAGTCACTGAGAGTTTTTCGTGTGTGCTTGTAGGTGAGCGTTTTAGACCCTTAAGGTGTTTAGGGCCTCTCAGCATCAAGTCATTTTCACATGTTTGCTGAGACAAGCTGACCATCTCTTCCTGTGGTTTTAACTGTAAAACCCAATCACACATTCACTTTGTGAAACATTAAATACAAGACATAGTGTACAGTTATTTTATATGAAAACATGCTGCTGATGTTGTATGTTTGGTCAAAACTATTTCTGATAGTGTTGATACATGACACACTGGGTGATAGATGATACACAGACTTGTACAAATGAATTCAAATGGCAACAGAGAGAGTGACATGAAGTTGATGATAGCCAAACTGAATTTCTATAATGCGAGTGATCTGTTTTACATCAACTTTGACTATTGATAGTGAAAGCGGCTCTAATAATGGCTTCAGAATAACTCGATGGATGGATGGATGGATATTAGGGGTGTGACGAGATCTCTCGTCGAGGTGAAAAGTTGTCTCGTCGTGCTATCAGTGTGAGGGTGAAATTATTATTGAAGATGCCCCCGCCGCTTTCAAATCGTTTGTGTGGAAACATTTTGGTTTTCCAGTAGAAATAATAAACGGCGAAAGAACAACACACAAGACACGAACAATATGTAAACATTGTAAGAAAACTATGCCGTACACCTCGGCAAAGGTTCTTAGTTCACATATCGCGCGCATTTTCATTTGCGCAAAATGGAAGCGATGCGGTCGCGACGCGCATGCGGTGCGGCGCGCTCGTTTTTTCCTGGCGCGCCTTCCTCATGGTCGTGGAGAGCACAATTCATGGTTGCATAGTAACGACAGACGCTACAGAAGCGCGAGCTCCCGAACGCTTGCAAAAGAAAGAGGAAGCGATGCGGCTGCGGTTTGCATGCTTTTTTAGGCGCGATATGTGAACGGCCCCTAAAGAGGCAGAAAGCATCGCTATCACTGCTAACGGTTGGACTTCTCGGTGTACGCAGAGCTATATAACAGTTACAGCCACACAATCAATAGTGACTGGGAAATGGTCAACTTTGTACTGCAGTTAAAGTGACAAAAGTTAAAGTTAAAGTGACAGTTAAAGTGTTATTTGAATTTTTTATTTATATGTTTATTTTATTTATACTGTTTGATTTATGTTCAATCTGTAGAAAGAAGATTTCAGTGAGATTTCTCATGTGAAATTATACAGGGCAGAAAACAATTGGTTGATTTTATGGAAAAACATTTAGCAGTGTTTGCATGTTGTTTTACCGCAAATAATTCATTAAAATAGAAGTAAAATGACATGCATTACAAGTTGATTTCAAAATGCACCAACATTTTTGCATTTTATGATTTTCAAATTGAATAAAAGACTATTTTCCCTTCATACGTTTCATTATTGAGGATTTCTTAAAAATAATATAAAAATCTCGTCTCGTGAACCCAATCTCGTGTCTCGTCTCGTGGGATAAGGGTCTCGTCACACCCCTAATGGATATGGATAAGTTTTAACCCGTGACCATTGCACCATGTTTACTCCGTCTAGCTATCTAAGGCGACTTGTTAGTCTTAAAAATAATCCTCCCAACAATGTTGGTGTCTATAGACGACATGTAGCGCAAGTTGTTAGTAACACAAGTGCTGATTAAAGAGTTCAGAGCCCACATACCAGCAGCAAACAGCTCTGAACCACACCTATTAATAGCTCACGGAAAAGAAATGCACCTCTGCCAACTGTAAGCATAACCTGTAGAGATCTTTCAAACGGAGATGAGCGGCAGTTTAATACAATGATGGGGTAGAAAATAGTCATTTTGACAATTTTAAGAGGAGCTTGGTGTTCCATTTCATGCCTGACAATCATGCCTGCCATATATTGCTCCTTTGCACTCTTGTCTTCCCATCCATTTGATTTTACACCTACAGAGCACATATTCACGGCATTATTTACAGTTATTTGAAATGCGAGGGAGTCTAATCATAAATACGGGTTAAAGATCATTAAAAGGCTAATAACTGCAGCCAAGGTTCTGGCTGTACGCTAGGCCTTTAAGCTGCTAATTAGCTCTGTTCGCCAAGATAAGAATATCGTAGCCTGTTCTTTTTACAGATAAATTGACTTCTGTTGTCAGTTATGATTTTTAAAACTGATTCATCTACGCTACAGTTCTTAGGTTTAACTTAGCAATGCTTAACTCATGTGATGGTAGAGAAAATGGAGGTGTAAAGCCAACACATTCTCATGGCTATATAACATTATAGTGAATTGGTGACTAATTTGTATGAAGTCTACAATCCCATTTGTTCATTTTTGTATGATCTGCTTTAGGGATGCGCTGATCCTATTCTCATGGTGCATTCAAGTGCTGCTGGGAAGTTCATATTTAAGATTTGGGAAGTCGTGTTTAACACGAACAAGATGGTGGTGTACCTTCTCTTCAATAACAGCGCAAAAATACAGCAAGGTTTTTAAACTGAAAGAAGAACACAGAGTGTGCATCAGGTGTGTTTTGCCTTTTTAGTGTTTTAATTCATGTACGTAGCCACTGTGAACTTTGCTACATATTATATTGTTATATTACAATGCTGTTATATTTTGTGCAGGGAATTAGCTTATTTTGTTGTAAATAAAAACGCTTGATAATGTCACTGTATTCAACCAAAGGCACAACAACATTATAAAGCACCATAAAGTTTTTGTGCACTATATTGCAAGTGTACAGATGAAGGAAGTGAGGTACAGTGCTTCCCTCACTTCCCAGTGCTTCAAACATTCGACATTCAGCATTCAAACTGCGTGTCGTGTTCAGTTACGACAGTCAACACTATAAACTCTCTCAAAGATCATTCAATGTTTCTATTATTATAGATAAATGTCAATGGTTTTCATAAAAGCACTTTATCTTGCTGGAGTTTATTGCTGTTTCTAAATAATATTACTTTCTCCTGGAAAGTAAAATCACAACACTGTAGTAGAAAGCACTATGAATTGTTCTTCATGCGGACAGTAATCGATTTACAAATTTTCAATGCGAAGCTTTGCACGCTGTGACTCCATGTTGCTTCAAGCACATCATTCTGCGCACAGAATGCGCATAATATTCGCTCTGTATAGGAGCCTTTCATATTATAGTAATTTTACGCAATGAAAGATTATTAATAGCTTTTTTTTGTTCTGTCCTATCTATCATATGTTGCTGCCTCATTAGAAAGCTGCACTGTAAATTTAAAAGAAACGCCTTAATTTTATAGTATATAAATTTATTTATAAATGTTTACTTGTTTTTCATGAATGTATGAGTTATATGACATAAAGTCATGAACGAAGGAGTAAGCCTAACTCCTGGTTATTTTGAATGTCTGCCAAGCTAGTGAAGCCGTTTGTTTATTTACAGTTGTTTATTTACTGGATAATTCACTACATTTGTGTCTGTTTGTTATTTTATTCAAAGTACAAAGTTAGGAAAGTAATGTTTAAGTCAAGCCTGATGCTGTGCACAAAACAATGATCCCAGTCTCTTCCACACAATGAGGCATACAGTTTATTGGGTAATTTAAAACCTCCCTTTTTTTTTGTAGTATCGGATTGGTATCGGCCAATACTGAATCCCCAGAATCGGAATGGAGGCGAAAAAGGCAGATCATAGCGTCGCTAACCTGCATATACACCCCACTGATACTGATACGGTCCACTGGTTGGATCTTCATGCTTACATTTTTTCTAAAAATTTACTTGTATAATGCCATATCGTAATTACAGTAGTCTCGAGATGACAACACGTGACGTTATATTCGGAGCTGTTTATGTCCTCAGATTTGGATTAATACGTTTTTATAGCACCACTTTCAACGGCCAAATGATTCTGCAGCAGTCAGGTGGTACAGCGGTCACATGGTACAAGAAGGAGCTCTCAGAAAATTGTGATTGTGAGCTCTACGAGGACATGAACGCTTTTTACAATCGCGGTAATTACGACATGGCGTGAACGCACCGATAGTTATGTTCTCATGAAATCGGGCTGCATTAAGCTGTTGAAAGTAGATTTGAATCTAAACGTACAATAATTTTTGAACGTACAATAATATTCATGAAAAGCTTTATTTTTTTCTATAGTAAGGAATGTTAGAAGACAAACGCTCTGAATAAGTAAATGGAATATAATTCTTATATGTTGAAACGCCTCAAACCGTTACTATTTCAATAATGTTAGCGGAAAATGATTTTAATGTGTTTTAAATGTCAACAGCATTCTGTGTACAATGTGTACACCATTGAGTATGTATCATATAACTGTGTGCATACCTGTGTTTGTATGTCTGCGTTTTTGGCTGTTCACCACTGTTATTGCGCCCACTCAGCCAGATCTGACATCACCTTTGACAGGATGGCAGAATAAACCCACCCACACATCAACACAATTTAACCTCACTACTCAAGACAGGATGAGCCTACCTTTCTCTTTCTGTCTTTCGGAGGAAGACAGTAGCAGTGGTGTCACTTCATACGCTGTTTCACCAAGTGTTTCGCCCCCACACGTCTCCTTTCCTCTCACTCACAGGAAATTGCGGGTATGCCATGTCGCCAAAGAACATGGCTTTTTCTATATGAAATAGTATTTTTTCTCCCCTTCCCCCTCATTCTGTGTGGTTTATCACTTTATTTTCAACATCTTTGAACTAATTCAAAAAATTCAGCTTGATGCGATTTCGGAATCCCATTTAAGATGTTTGTTTTTTGATTCAGTGGGCCAATCGCGTTTGTTCAAGTTGCTGTTTTTTATCCTAGTGGTAAACGGTGTTTAGAGGCATCACGTGAAGTGCTTGTGTGTTCCTGAGGGCGGTGCCTGGTAGAACTTAAAGATATAGTTCACCTGAATGGAAAATTCTGCCATTATTTGTATGACTTTTTCCTCAGCTCTTTTCAAGCCAATGGCAGTTCTGAAATCTCATTTGTTCATGTTCATTTTCAAAAATGGAATGTTGATATGCCATACTTGTACAGCTATGGTCTTAATAAGCTCTCCTTTTATGGAAAAGAGCTGTTACTTGTCTACTTGTGCATCCAATACATAATGAAAAAGCAGGGTAAATGAAAAACAGTAAATACAAACATATTGTATTATAAGGCGCTTTTCCACTGGGTACGGCTCAGCTCACTTTACTTTGGCTCGGTTGGCATTTTAGTACCGCTTCAAAGTGGGTGGGATTATAGACTCGTTATAGTTGGGCCGCCTCTACTGCTGTGGATCTGCTCCTCAACTACGAATGAGAGGAACATCTGCACTTCGTCTTCTGACCACAATACAGCCATTTCTTTTTTCAAGTTGGATGCGACGATCGTTTTAAAACAACCGTTGTCAAATGATGATCAAATGATTCTTTGGTGGCTGTTGTTGACCATTAGTTTAGCGGGTTTGGTGTTTCGCGTCGCAAATCCAATGACGCTGGTATTGACGATAGCGATACTCTCTGACCAATCAGTGATCTGCAGTGTTTACACGTCACATTTTAGTTTCGGTACAGCTCCTTCGGTACTATTTAAGTGAGCCATACCAAGCCGTACCATGCAGTGGAAAGTAGTTAGTTTTAGTGAAGGAATCCTTTATCCTGAATCATCTAATAGAAACTATTATAACGTTAAGTATCAAACAATTCACACCTGTGGGAAAAAAAACCCCCCTCCAAAAACAGGGCTCGAAACTAGTTGGAGCACCAGCAAAAATTTAGGAGCACCACAACTAAAAAGCCTTGCCATCCACTTGTCCGAGTAAAAAAGTTTTTTAAAAATATTTTTTTGTGTGTTGTAAATATAATTTATTCTGAAGCAGTATTCTCATAAGTGTTCAATCAGCTTTGACATTTAAATCTTTATATTTGTGATACACTATAGGGCTGTTATCCTGTTATAGGGCTGCAATGTTGCTTAAGTGTATCAAATGTTCTAAATATAAAAAATCAAGTGTTAGCCCTGTGTAACAGTGTTTTCTGTCTTCAGCTCTTTACATTTTGCGCTATAGTTAGCGCCCTGTCACGTGACAACGGAGCGCAGTGAAAGGGAGTGATTGACTCTAATATTAACCAACCTAAAACCTGCTTTAAACTTAAGAACGTAAAGATGAAGTTTAATTGTCTGTGATAGAAAGGTGGACTGGTTACTGTGTAAGCTCACAGAAGGCACATACTGTGCAGTAATTAGTGAACGTTTTGTTGAGAAATAAAAACAGGTCGCACCTCAACAATTATATGTTCTCGCACAAATGCTCCCAAATATAGTCACACACATTAAATTTAGGGACCAAAATGGGCGGAATTCCAAGCCTTGAATAAGAATAAAGTAAACTAGGTCAAACTGTAGAAGTGGTGCGTTGTTTAAGCCAAATGGACCACCTCAAAGTCACAAATGCCCACGTATCCGAACAAGTACAGAAGGTGACGCATGAATATTAATTTTTTTTTTTCCATGTGTGCTTATGTGTGGATGTCTTCTTTTGTCAGATGTTATAACATTAAACACAGAAATAGGGGTTGGGTGGAGGAGTTTAGACAAGTAATGCTACACAAAACGATAGATTCTCCACAACAGCCTTTGTCACAAAAACACGATTTAGGGCTAACTATCAACCACTTAGAGACCTTCAGTTATCATCTCATATTGCTTTGCAGACCTGTATTGCTTGTTACACTAAATATTCATCAGTATTGTGAGTCTAAATAAAAATGGAAAACACACACACACACACACACACACACGTACACGCACATACACGAAGATATTGCACGTTCCACTCCACACCTCTCTGCAGGTGATGACAGATTAAAGGGATTTCATTTCATGGCAGGGTCTTCAGGGCAGAGTGTGTGAGCCTGACCCGACCTCTCTCTCTCATACTCACATACACACTTCACTGGGCTAATCCGGAGACAGTAGAGTGGTCCAGATTAGGTGGTTTACTTTCTGAATTATTATTCATGTCCAGCTTTCAGTACGCATTGTGTGTAGTTCATTTGTGTGTGCATTTATTGTACCCAGGTTTCTCCATTTCATGACTTTCGCATTTTTGGTAATTTTTTGAAGAGTGAATTTTGTGGAATAGATTTAAAATCCTTACTTTTACTTTATTAATGGAAATTTGTGGCATTATTGTGAATCATTTAGCAGTGCACATAATACTAAAAAAGTAAAAAATATTGACATAATTGAAATTAATATTGCATTAGAGTTCATCATGAAAGTTCATTTGCTTTGACCTATCTTTTATACGTTTACAGGGTAGGGCTGTCTGATTATTGTTGTGTTCTTTGGTTTGTTCTGTTTTGTGCTTGCTTAGGATTAATGTAATGATATTCGGTGTCATATTTAACTTCCATATAATAGGTGCGCCTTTATTCAGGTTGAAATAAACACACACACACACACACACACACACACACACACACACACCCACACACCCATCTGGTTCACTATCCGCTCTCCATAGACGTAATGTATATTTTACCCCCCTACATTAACCTTACCCCTAAACCTACACATCACAAAAAACTTTCGGCATTTTTACATTTTCAAATAAAACAAAAAAACAAACAAAAACTTTCGCCAAGGAGGGAAGTTGATTATTAAACATAAACAACATCAACTTCCCTCATTGAGGACTGCTGGCTGGTCCCCACAAAGTAGGTGATTTCAGGTTTTATTATCCTTGTGGGGACCATTAAGCCTCTACACACACACACACACACACACACACAAACAGTTGCATATTTCTTAAATATAATTTTAATTTGGCAAAAAAAAAAATCTTACATATCTCCTGCCAAAGTAAATAATGATTTCATAATCATTTCTCACTGGCCATATTGTAAAAAAATCAATATTTTTCTATTGCCTTGCCTTTCCAAGGAAGAAAGGCTAATTTTTGAAAGGTGCATGCATACCTACACACACTCATGCACACACTCATGCACACACACACACACATGCTCTAGTGAAGCCTCTAGCTACATTGTGTGGTCAAACCACACAGGTTCATATCAAAGAGTGTGAGTCGGGAAATCACAGCAGTGGTGACCAAACACTAAAAAGCAGCAAGATTCACCATGGTATTTTTTACCTTTTATTTGAACATGGTATTAACATGTTTTTCTGGACATATACTAGAGTGCTTCTGTGTTTTTTGGACATATAGCATGGTTCTGCCATGTTTTTGGCCATGTACATTTTTATGTTTTTGATGTTTTTACAGGATGCATTTTAAATTCAGCAAAAATGGCTGAAAGCACACGGACAGAGAGAGATGGTTTGTTGAAATAGTGTTGACCAACGACTCTGAGCACTCACTCACACTCATAAAATAGCTCTTAAACACTGAATACAGAGACAAGTGGAGTGAGTGTGTGTGTGTGTGTGTGTGTTGATTAGTTGTGTGTTCGACTCCCTGACCTGCATGTAAGAGGTAAGGGCATGTTTACCTTGAGGAGAGGCTGGTGTGTGTGAGTGTGTGTAAGTGGTTTGGGGTGTGTTTACCCCGAGGAAGGAAGCTGCCAGTGCTGTTTGCTTCTGTGTCAAACAGCAGGCCCGTCCCTTTTCTGACTGTGGGGAGGAGCTTCTGGAAGAGAATCTGCTAAATAAGATGGAATTTGTGTAGTTATGTATACAAACTCCTGTCACCTCTCTCTCTGTCTCTCTCTCTCACACACACACACACACACACACACACACCCCACACACGTTTTTTTTTTTTTTTTCCCTAAACTAACTGAGGACCAGTAAAATGTCCTCACTAGTCGGTTGTCGTAATATTTCACTATATAAGTGAGCATATTTAGCCTTCACAAGTATAACTAAACCTGAACACACAGGAATGGTAATCAGACAAAAAGACAGTCATTCTCTCCATAGTAACCCCAATAGTTTGACTGACAGGGTGTTCGGTTTCCTGAGGCATTCTGGGAAGGACACACCACATTCTTGACCAGGTCATGAACTGCCCACCTTTCTGCACTTTTTTTTTTTTTTAATTTTCTTTTTTTTTTCCCAATGCCATTTTCTACCCTGCAGGAAAATGTTATTGCTCAAATGCTGCTCTTTCATAATTAAGGATACTTAATAGACTTGCCAATTATGTTTCATTTAAGCATTAAATTTGTCTCAGATGTTTCTCTTAGAATTCTGAAGGAGATTAGAAAATGATATTGTTGATATGAAGTAAGAGTATTCAACTATAAAATTAATATGGTTATTATAAATCAGATAACTTGGTTTTGGAAGAATATGATAAGAAATTTGAGTTCATTCCAAGATCTCTTGATTGCAGACTTTGGCATCTTGACAAATCTGAGCACAGTTTGAGACATTTATGAGATTCCTTCTGAAACCGAAACACAAGTGAGATTACAGGGACAAGCAAAAGAGTATATACTTTATATACTACATGTATTTATATTTAAGTATATGTTTTTTTACATTCATAACATTAAAAAGAGTTAATTTAATAAGGTGTAATTAATTCTTTTAAGAATTGGATTTGAATTTGAATGAAAACAAACATATTTCCATGAATACATTACCACTGATATATACATTCACACACCTCCTGGCTGCTTGGAAGCTGGACCCAGTCTTTGTAGCTTTAGGGCAGGTGTGTGTGTGTATATGTGTGTGTGGAATAGAGTTCAGAAAGCTGAATTTACTCGCTTGGCTTGAAATGTGATTAGATTCTTGATGCTGGCAGGCATGCCTCATTTATAATTAGGTGTGTGTGTTGAGGGATTAGTTTTGTGACATCATATAGGGGTCAAATATCTGGTTCCTTCAGTAGATAAGAGAACGGGGTACACACATAAACACAGGAACCCTTTGGGCAGTGGTATCCCAGCAGGCAATAGGGCTTACACACACAGATAACAAATGCAAACGAAACACAGCCAAAAATGCTACTTCTCGAAAGATGCGTATTTGTGTGTGTTACAACTGTTTTAATGCGCAGACTAAAATCTCCACCGTTGTCTTTGTTCTCAGAAATGAAATTGCCTCACCACTTAGTGTGTATTTGTGTGTGTGACATCGTGGTGACTACCATCGGCCATTAGGTCCCTGTCCTCTGAGAGACAAACACAATCGGGCGGCAGCTGATACTTCCTGTCTGCATAATTAACGGGATAATTAAGGCTTTAATTGGCCGTTGGTGTGACCGAGGTGGGCTCTAATCCACCACAGCACCTTCTATAGGCTACTAAATTAGGTTAACCCTCTCAGATTGCCACGATTAAGTCCGGTCTATATATGCTAGCACTGAACCTCTGTGTTCTTCTGGGAAATCCTGGCGCTAGCATTGAATTAAGACTCCGTCTCAGTTTGATTGAGAAAATTAGTCTGAAATAAATTACTAAGTGAGTTCTTGGAGCCAAATGAGGAAAGTTCTTAAATCAAACAAAGTTTTCAAGCCATTATAAATGTTACGGTATGAAATGGTAGCCTGTTAGCCTAATGCTGCAGTAATTAGCGTGAAGTTTGATACTCGAGATGAAGTATGTTACATGATAGAGTTATGAGTCACAAATGGCTGATGAGCAGGATGGTGATTTTACGAGGAGAATATTGATCGAGAGAGATAGAAATAGAGATAGAGAGATAGAGAATGCAAGAGAGTGGTTTCTTGGCTTTAGGGTGGAATTCGGTCTTGTGCCTATAAAGATGAAAATGTGAGTGCTTGCACAAGCAAAGAAAGTTGCAGCCACCATGCCAGTGTTCCTAAGCAGTTGCTAAGGTGGTTGCTTATTTAGGGATAGTTCACCCAAAAATGAAAATTCGGTTATTTGCTCACCCTCATGTTGTTCCAAACTGGTATGACTGGCTTCCTTGGAACACACAAGATGTTGTTAAGATGTTTCGTAATCATTGACTTCCATTGTATGGACTAAATAAGAAAGAAGTCTCTTTTGGAATGACATTAGAGTGAGTAAATAATAACAGAATTTGCATTTTTTCAGTGACCTATCCCAAAACGTCAAAATAGCCAACCACCAAGTCTTCATTGTCCTTTTTCCACCGACAGGGAAAAGTTAGTGCTAAACCGGTTCTACCTCTGTGCCGGCCCCTAAAACCTACAAGTACCACTAACATCCTAGACTAGGGGGTGGGAGCATGTCCACACTAGATAAACAACAGATCGATCTGGCAGGACTGATGTAAAACCAACCTAAATCAATCAGTTACAATGAATGAATGTGGTGATGTGAGGCACGTTCAGTTGATAGACTTCATGTTCATGTCTATGTTACATTTCACACTGGCTTCAGACACTTTATTTGGTCACACATTATATTAGATGTCTTTAACTACTATGTAGTTACTTGTAAATTCGAATTGTGATTTTAGAATTAGCACAATAGATAAATAACTAGGCGTACCTTAGTGGGAAACAACTGACTAAGCGCCATGGCAGGAAAGTTAACTTGTGCTCACGAGAGAGAGTCATTGACAGAGAATGATTGACAGAGAAGACGGAAGGTGAGATGAGATGGAAGATGTGAGTTCACGTCCTCCTTACAATCATGACGTAGAGGATCCACCGCCAGACCAATGAGTAGGCTATAGAAGCCCTATGTTTACAATGACCATTAAAAATTCTAAAATTATTGTACATTATGGGATATAATTCATTGTTGATCGTACAGAGATCAAAATTATGGTATATATCTTAATCACGTCTGGCAACACTGCTTGCTTTTTTCTTGTCTTTGTCCACAACCTGCTTGAAGGAGGCCCAGACAGAAGAGGTAGAGGTAGGTTTGACCTCTTTATACTCATTTTCTTTGAGCTTTTTTTTTCCACAACAGTCATAAACGTATCCTTGATAACTGTGCATTTGCATTAACTCCGTCCGCTTAACTTCTGATGGCTGGTGTCGCTTTTTTTGACCTTTCAGCTCACACTTTTCTCATCCTAATTTTACATGTTGCAAGTTACAAAACACACGCACAGCATTGACTTACTCTGCTCATGGCCCGGTGTTCGCCAATCAACTTGGGTGTCAATGTTAAACAGACCCGAGACCCCAAGTAATAGATTGAGACCGGACCCGGACCCGGCTGACCTTTTAAAATATAGACCTAAACCCAGGTCCTCCTAATTAAAGTTAATTAAACAACAGGTTTTCAGGTTGGTAAACTCTTCTCGTTACAAGTTTGTTTGTATGTTTGTGGACAGATTGACTAGTAACTTGACTATTACTACACAAACTTTTCATCCTTAGATATGGGTGTCGCCTTTATTCAGTTTTTTTTTATATTACTGTAAGGTTTTAAACTTAACAGTACACCTCTTTGCACAAATTCATATCCTTGCACAAATGGTTCGCAAAGTTAGTCCAAATTTTAATACTTAGAGTTTGGTCAAATCTCTTAACTTTTATGTTTGAGCAATAGTAACACTAATGCTTGCTTTAGAAAATACCGCTAATCATCCCTATTGTTGCGGTAATGCTCAAAAGTGACTTTTGGAGAGCGACAGGTGTGTGACATCCACAAAGACTTAAAATATAAGCACCAAAGAGCCGCCGACAAATCTATTCTTTGTTCCCGCAGCGATTAAAAAGCACAGTGTTTGTGCCTGAAGAGGTGAACACAAGCTCCTAAGACTTTCTTTGTCACAGCGAGCGCGTACCGAACGAAATGACTTCCCCCATCCCAGTGATTCAGTGGAGGGCGATATAGGTTACCTTTGTGCTGTTAGGATGCGGACATGTTGGATGGGTGGAAAAATGCAGAAAGAAACTATTTTCTTTCTTTAAAACCCACGTAAAAGGTACCTCAAAAACTGCCTTCCTTTCTAACACCTGCTCCCACACGCAGGACTGAGGTCGATGTCAGTTTGTGGTCTAATAAAGCTTCGCCACAAGACTTAGTATGTATTGGAAGCAATAAGAGCAATTTTTCACCTACGCATCATCTCTCTCACACACACACACCTGGGCTGTTGATGACAGGAAGCTTGTCTTTAACTGTCATTCTGAGCTTTGATTGCCATACAAAAGGACCTGACAAATCCAAAACACTCTCTCTATGTGGAGAAATAAATATTATATACATGTGTAATGCATCTTGAAAGAGTAAATGGGGAAAAAAAAGACTCTATGCCGAAAAACAATTTTGCAAACGCAATCGCTATTGCTTAGCCGACATGTTGTAAGCATGCGTTCACATACTCTGGCCGTCCACATTCCACGACGGTCTCCGCAATTTGATTCCGCGCGTACGGTGCACATACAACAGCGTCTGCGTATGGTAAATGTTAGAAGAGCCCACTAGGTGGCAATACGCAGTTGAGATGTATTGCGCAAAAGAGTGCGGAACAATTGATACAAAACAACATGCTATTCCAAGAACAGTAAACAAAAGCTGGATATCATTCTCCATCGTTTTTGCTTTAGTTTTTAGCTTTCATGCTAAACTGCATGCTACTTTTCTTCTAACCTTCGGAGCGAATGTCCTGTAAAGGACGCGACTCAGTGCGGCCCTCTGACGTCTTGTAGAGAAAAGCAATAGTATCTAACTTGTCCATCCGTGTGAATCCGTGAGTTTACTTTGAAAGCTGTTAGGATACCGCTGTGTGTGAGAAAAAGAAGTATACCTGGGCCGTCTTGCATTTCCGTGGCGGGAAAAAACTCGCTTCTCAAGAGTGCGACAGAATTCCATTCACCGTGGAATGAAACGAGAAATAGTTACATTGTCTATTGCATAAAAATGAACAATTAAAAAGATCCGAAAGATTCTTCTCTAACTGCTGCTCTATCATGACACAATTAACCATAGAAGAAGACAGTTTATGCTAATGCCCGCTGTAGCGCCCCTTTGTGGCTACTCAAATAGGGGCAACCAAATCTTGCAAGATTTGCGCAAGCAATATAGTGATAACCATTGAGATTATGTCATATTGTATAATAAATCTCCTGTCACATTTCGGTATTCAAGATTGAACTTGCGTAGTTTGAAGTGTTAGGATCACATAGAGTATATTTCAGCCTAAGTAACACAACCTGACAAGGAAATCAAGAGTGAATAGAAAATAAAAAGGCCTTTTATGAAGTTATTAGATGACATGCAGATTATGAGGTTACACGTTTCTTTGGCACAGTCGTGTAATTTTTCAGGCTTCCCTCAATGAGCATGCTAACGTCAGGACCACCTATTTTACGGTCCGCTTTCATCAATTTCCATATAGACCTAATGAAGTGTCTCTCTCTCTCTCTCTTTCTCTGTCTGTCTTATTTTCATCATATTCAGAGGTGCTACACATTGACTGCCTTCTCTTTTCAAAGCTGGCACATAGTGCTCAAAGCTAAAGAACAGAGAAAGGTTAAAAACGTTGATTACTTAATTCCGTCTTTCATCATGTTCTCATCACTTTTTGGAGTGGAATTTCCCTCAAAAAGAAAGAAAAAAAGGTGTGATGACACATTCCATCACAGGATGTGGTTTGTAATAGCTCTCCTTTAACTCTAAATTCTAATATCCACACCTAGAATAGTACACATGAACATTGGATTTCTGGTACTCTTTGACACAATGCCCTTAAATTGGTCCGGATTGTGTTGTATGGGTCATTTAACAAAACGGTGTGTTTGTGACCCTCATTATTTGAAATAATGACTTTAACAAGGAATAGCTGTTACAGACCTTACTACACCGTGTTTGTACTGGCAGTGTTTAAAAAAAATTCAAATAGTAAATAAACCCCCCCAAAAATATTGGAAAACCAGTGTTTCTACAAAATTTCTTCCGTTTCTTTGTAATTAATTGCGAATTTTACTAGGAATTTCAAAGTGAAAATTGTTTTTACACCTTTTTTGGTATGCACTTAATGAAAAAAACATTTTCTCCTTGCTATCTGAACAAAAATATTAAACTTCCCACTATCTAATATTTTGTTAGATTTATCAAGGACATCCTATTTTCGGCATGGTTTTGCACTTATTGAAAATAGCATAAAATTTTCTTTCTAATAAGCACCCTGTAGTGTCATAATCTTAAATAATGTTTAAGTTTTCAGAGTTTAGAAATCAAATCATCTTTTTGAAATGGAAAAGGCACCCATTACCTGGAAGTATAAACCAGTATATAGACTGGTGGACATCGGATCTCTTAGAACGGTCTTTAAAATTGCAGCCATGTCGGAATGTGATATTTGAGCTTATCTAAAGACTGCAGAGATAGAGCACATATCGAGAGCACTGTATCCAGTATTTATATACAACAAATACATCTACTGTTTGAGATATTCTAGTGTCACAAAATAAATATGCACAATCAGAGAGAGAGAGAAAGAGAGAGAGAAATCTTTGGATGAACAGAATGATGGGAGAAAAGTGTCTCCCTCAACATTCTCCTCCATCCCAAACCCAAATAATCCACTAATCCTATTTCTAATCAGTATTAGAGGACTCTCTCTCTCTCTCTCTCTCTCTCTCTCTCTCTCTGTCGCTCTCTCTCTCTCTCACACACACACACACACACACACACACACACACACACACCAGTGCTATTCAGCACTTCAGTATGCTCTGCTGAGATATACTGTGAATTTCATGTTTTCCTCTCCTTCACTCTCTCCCATGAAGCTTATTTGGTTTTACACACTTTCAGGATCAATCGAGGCTCTAGTTTGTTGATGCATATGTGTATTTGTGCTGATAGTACTTGACAGTAAAGCTGATAGTCACACTTCTACACACATTCACATGCATACAGTAAACTCCTACACAAGTACATGCTCTCAGTTCAAAACATACTTTTCATTTTAAACTTTGAATGTAGTATCAGTTCAGTAAATAAACAGGCAAATCTGGTATAATAGAAGATTATCCCCACTTAGATACACAAACAAAAACACAAATCTGTATTTCACCCAATTCGGTGTAGGTTTGTGAATGCAGATGCTTCTAGGTACGCCATCTGGAACTCATACTGTATATTCTTGCAGTGGAAAATGTATCAGAGTGAAATGTTCTCAGTTATGTATAATTTGAATATACCAGATATGTCTCATAATATTCCTTAGGAGGAGCGGAAATAGAAACAAATACACTAAGAGTTTAAAGTTATAAGATGAAATTCGCTCATTGTCTTGGAAAAATTTGATGAAAAATGTTTGAGTTCATATACTCAGATCTGACTTTTTAAGTCAAGTCTCATGTACGGTGTATATTTAAGGACGTCCTCAGACCTCAGTCATACAACGAAAAGGTGTCATGCTTCAGACTAAAATGCTTCAGTCATTGGACAAACCGGCATTGCGCCTCAGAGTGAAAGGCTTCAGGTCTCAGGAAAAACACCGTCAGGTGTCAGGTCTCGTACAATTAGGCATCGGATATTATAGCAGAGAGAGAGAGAGGGCCAGCTATAGGCTACATTTATATTTCATTCTTACAGCTTTGATTAAATATTTCACTGGTTAGGTTCTATACAGAAAAGAACATGGCGATTTTCACATTGGTCTGCACAAAAATCTGAATTAAAATGTAATTGAGTCTTTAGGTGGCGCTGAAACAGCCGAAATAAAGCCGTTTCCTTGCTAGCCTTTGTACACAAAGCAGCTGTGCTTAATAGCTCGAAAGATTTTTTACTTCCTGTATGAAAATTAACCTACAAATAAAACATGGTTATTGTTCTTAACCACAAATTAACCATGGTTTTGCTACACTAGAGTTTATGATGTTTGTAGTAAAACTATTGACATACAAATATTAGCTATACGACAAGAAATTCTACTATTGAGTAAAGTCCTGTAAAGTAAAACCTGGGTTAATTTTCATAAGTGTCCATGAAAGTTTGCAATGCAAGCTAGTTGCAATGTGTTATGTAGCTAACCTTTTATACATGCAAATAAAACTAGCGAATAATACAAATTTACAAGTGGGATGTGTTTTATACAACTTAGTGTAACATTTAACGCTTAGAAAATTGCGTGCATGTGGCGTCACATAGACGCGGGGCAATTCGCTTCCTGTTTGTTTCGTCTGATGCCTTTCAGTCTGAGGCCGTTTTGTCCGATACCTTTTTGTCCAAGTCTGTTTCGTCGGATGCCTAATTGTACGAGACCTGACACCTGACGTCATTTTTCCTGAGACCTGAAGCCTTTCAGTCTCTCAGAGGCACGATGCCGTTTTGTCCAATGACTGAAGCCTTTTAGTCTGAGGCATGATGCCTTTTTGTTGTAGGTCTGAGGACGTCCTAAAATGTACACCATACTCTGTTTGTAAAAAATTTGCATAATGTCAGCCTATGGTCTTCATTGGCTACCTGCAAACAATGTCTATTTTAACACGCCCTCAAACATTAGTTGTAGCGGAGGCCTGGAAGAGCCTGGTTCATGTTGTCGACTTGTTGAGAAGATGCTGTTTTCAGTACTGCAAATCCATTTTGCATGCACTTGGGACCCGTGCTGGTATTGATACGTAAAAAACATATGGCATCATTACTGTTTGCGCAAACAGTCTTCTTCTCTTGTACTGTTTTTTTCTTTTTGAGTTCAGCTGCTTTTATCAGGGAGCAACAGTTGTTTAGTGAAGCAAAAATCCATGTGTATAATGCATTGTCAAGATTTTGTGTTTGTTTTTTGCGTACTCGTGTACAGTATCTCAGTATCTCAGTCTATAATAGATGCACATAATAAATGTTTTTTTGTTTTACCCCAAACTCGTCAGTCCCACCTGTCACACACAGAATCACACTTCAAAATGTTGAAATTCTGACATGCTCACAGGGAAACTCAGAGGTTTGAGAAATGGTAGTGTGAAGATTCTGAAATGATATATGCGTGTTAAAGCACATTTTACCACAACATTTAGGCAGTAAAGTACCGGTGAAGCAATATGTGACATTTCTGAGGTAATTTGACACACACACAATATCCCTAGATGAACAAACCTAGATGCATCAGGTGCTATCTAACAACACCATCAATGGTGAGTTCTGCGAAGGGTCAGACTTTACAGAGAAAGTTCATGCCACAGAGCAAAATCGTTTACTGTAGGCTTCTGGGGGCTACAGTTAAGACCAACTTTGTTCCCAAACCAAGTTAGTAGCTTTGCTTTCTGCTACCTGAAATGCCAATTGCAATTCAATAAGCTACTGAAATGCTACCTCATAAATGAAATGCTCTACAGCAATTTTTCACATCACACAAATAGCCCTTATGTGAAACAACGTGCAATTGGTTCGAGTGGAGTTTGGTGTTAGCATGTTGCTAAGCTAACTACAGTCTACACTAATAAGTATAATTACATAGAACACACAAATATTGAGTCATATAGTCATATAGTCTTATATTTGTTTGAACTAATTTTCATATTTTTCATTACTTAATCACATTTTTCTTTCCTCATCCACCATCTTGGAAACATTTTTTTTTTTAATTGAATTTTTACTGTATTTCTGCCACAAGGAAATTGTGTTTTGCTTAACCATAATTGATGAAATTATGACCCCCCCCCCCATAAAAAATGAAATACAGTCATTGTAATAATATAAAAAGTAGAAATTTGTCATAATTTCGAATGAATCATAATTGATTTAGTATGTCATCTCATAAATATGGCTTACAAAGTGAAATTATGACATAAAAAGTCAAAATTATGAAATACCAATCATAATTTAAGATGAAAGTTATGACGTCATTTATGACATGAAGTCAAACTTGACAGTAATAATTATGAAGTTAAAATTTACATTGTCAATTTTGATTTTTCATGTCACAATTTACTTATGTCATAAATATGACTTTTGACACTCTTCAAAATTAATGAAGATGTGCGAAGCATTCAAACAAAGTATCTTAGAAGGCAGCACAATGCTGTTGCGTACTATTTGGAACAGCGTTCGCATTTAGAGCATATACATGATCCCTTAAAATACTGCCTAAGTAGTAATCTCACTACATCCATTCTTCCCATCCATGTTTTCAGTCACAAAGGCATTTATTTACACTTTTGTTATTGTGCTTGAATTTGTTGCAAATACCATTAATTTTAAATGGTTCTCTGTACTAAATTATTACACTTCGTGACTCATGAGATAAACATACAGTTTAATATGTGTGTGGTTTCTGTATGCATGCCCTCCGAAAGGTGTGTTTTTTTGTTGGACGTACCTTCGCCCCTCTAATTGAAGTTTGCCTTTTGAAATAATTAAGATAAGGAGCACGGACTAAATAATTGCTATTACGGTGAAGTAATTAAGTTATGTGCGTCCCCTCCCCCGCTTTCTTCAAAATAAAACACTGCAGCTACCAAAAAGCAGTTTTAAAATGCACGCTATTTGTGTTTTTAACCCTGGAAGAAGTTCACATGCACACACTCGTAATGACAGGAAAGAGTTGTTGCTTAGGAAAGGCCTGAGGGCACCAGTGACCAGGTTAGAAAAGCAGAGGATCACTATAACCGTATTTATTGAAACAAATTACAGCCTTGGCCAAGGTCTCTAAAACATGTTTGTGTGTGTGTGTGTGCACTAACTGGGACAAAATTGGCCCAAGAAGTTAATAAAACCTGACAATTCAGGAACATCTGGGGATGTCCACAGCTTGGCAAGTGTTTATTATAAATGTATGAATGTAAGTATGTATTTTTGCATTTATTTGGAAAAAGTCTTAGTTTGGTTTAATTTGTTGTCATTATATTTATCTTGGTTGCACATTACTTTAAGGTGCCCTTAATTATACGAATAAATACTGAGTAATATTAAGGAACAACTTACTATGTAATTAGGGTTAGTTGTTTGTAATTATGCATAATGTTAGTGTGATAGTAAGAGGCACACTATAAAATAGTGTTAACTTTATCTTTATTAAATCAATAGACATGCCATACTTTTTCATTTTTAAATTAGTATATAATACTAAATAGATCCATATGAGCCATGACTTGTTTCTTTAATACAGGTTTTGCATTTTAAGTCACACAGTCCCTGGTAAACTGTGTGTGTGTGTGTGTGTGTGTGTTTGTGCCCACATCGCAGCAGGAAGCAGCTGTACTGCTGGCCCCCATTCCTGCGTACAGCAAAAATTCTCCCACACTTGTGAGGCTGAACTTTGGTTGTTCGCAATACATGCTCCTGTCTGTTAAAACATGCTGATCAGCTACTTTTTTTTTCTTCTTCTTCTCAAGAGAGAAACAGCACTATTTATTTACTAATCTACAAAAATAAAGGTTCTTTATTGGCATTGATGGTTCCATGAAGAACATTTTAAAATCCATTCCAAAAAAGGTTCTTTATAGTGGAAAAGGTTTTTTAGATTATTAAAATGTTCTTCACACAGAGATAAAAGAAATGAAAAACCGTTAAATGAAAGATTCTTTGGGAAACCCAAAATGGCATCAGTGCGAAAATCTTTATTCAAAAGTGTAATGACATCTATGAAACCTGAATCATAATCATATTCTGTCTTACTGCATATGGCGGAGGCATGTAGACACTTGTTAGTTGGACTTAATAATGCTGTGTATTTAAGTGTTTTGTGGTTGTTATACATGCGATTTCACTTGAAAATGTGTATAAGGAAAATTGCACAACAGAACAGGTGTCACTAACAGTTTCTGAGAAGGCAGTTTGTGTTTGTCTGTGTGTAGGGGATGTGGTGAGGTGTTTGAGTTGTAGGTGAAGTTAATAAAGGACTGTGTAAAGGTTTCTTCCTCTCGTGGTTTAACCATCCACCAGCACCAAATGTGTAAAGGTGTGTATGTGAGTGGAAACAACACCTGACGTATTTAGTTTTTGTTTTGTTTTCTGCTGGTTCTGCTTGGTGGATTTTATTGGTAGGATTCTGCACACCTACACACTACACTCTACTAAATTGCCTAAAGTCTGTCTGTGTGTGTGCTTGTTTTCATGATTTATGAGGACAAAAATTTGTATAATGACATGCGTATTATGATGTAAATATGTTTTATGAGGACATTTCACGAGTTCTCATATTTAAAATAGCTTTAAAAACATACTAAACAATGTTTTATTAAAAATGTAAAAATGCTGAATGTTTTCTGTGATGGGTAGATTTAGGAGTAGGGTTAGTGTAGGGGGATTGAATGTACAGTTTGTACAGTATAAAAACCATTACGCCTATGGAATGTCCTCACTAAGATAGCAAAACAAAACTGTGTGTGTGTCAGTAAGAGTTTATTAAAGAAATTAATATTTTTATTCAGCATGGATGCATTGAATTGAAAAGAAAGACATTTACAGTAGATGATCTTACAAAAGATTTGTATTTCAAATAAATACTGTTATGTTGAATTCTTCTGGTGATTCTTCAAAGAATCCGGAATATTAAGGAATACAACATTCAACATTGATAATAACAAGAAATGTTTCATGAGCACTAAATCATTTCAGAATGTGACATGTAAAATTGTATTATTAGCTGGTGTAAAGCCTTGCCATTCCAGAAATAAACAACATGTGTATATATATCTATAAGAATAATTTCTTTGAATCATTTTCTGAGGCCCATCTATGGTCTGAGTATATCAGTGATTAATGGTACTAGTTTTATCTCAAAATGTACTGAATAACAGACTGGCCCTCTTTAGACACCTAAACTGTACAGCACTGGCATTTGCACTTCTTCAAGAACTGGCCTATTTCACCACTCAATATAACTTTCAAACTACAGGAGAGGAGAAGTAGTAGAAGAAAAAAAACTTCCAGTCATTTGAAGTGTTGACTTAACTCTAAGCTTGTTACATTTAAGGTAACAATGCATAATTATGTAGATCAAATTTTGCTGCTTTTTTTCTTTTGTTTTGAGCTTGTATCATGATGCCATGACTTTTCAAATTGAGGAGAAAAATATGTGGTACAGTTTAGTTGAATCCATTATATATACTGTTGATGAAGAAAAGTATACAACTTTCCAGAAAAGTACAATTTAATTAGCATATGCATAACTATTAATTGTTAATGGATAAGGCCCTGATCTCACAGACCTGAAAACGCGAGGCGTACCTCACCGCCGTTTTTGTTGATTTTAGAAAAAAAGAGCTGTGTGCTGCGGTTATCTATGTTGCTAGGCCACTGAATCAGCTGTCCTGTCAGTGGAGCGTGAGCGCTCTTTGGTTTGCTGTTAAACTGTCATATTAGTACGTTTCAAATGTACGTTTCAAGCAAAGGGCTCCATCTGCAGAGTCTAAAGAACTTTAAACATTTGTCAGCACGATTATGGAGGCCACTGTGCTCTTAGGAAACTTAAGTGCAGCAGAAATTTTTTTGCAACCTTGGCCAGATCTGTGCCTTGCCACAATTCTGTCTCTGAGCTCTTCAGGCACTTCCTTTGACCTCATGATTCTCATTTGCTCTGACATGCACTGTGAGCTGTAAGGTCTTATATAGACAGGTGTGTGGCTTTCCTAATCAAGTCCAATCAGTATAATCAAACACAGCTGGACTCAAATGAAGGTGTAGAACCATCTCAAGGATGATCAGAAGAAATGGACAGCACCTGAGTTAAATATATGAGTGTCACAGCAAAGGGTCTGAATACTTAGAACCATGTGATATTTCAGTTTTTCTTTTTAAATAAATCTGCAAAAATGTCAACAATTTTGTGTTTTTCTGTCAATATGGGGTGCTGTGTGTACATTAATGAGGAAAAAAAATGAACTTAAATGATTTTAGCAAATGGCTGCAATATAACAAAGAGTGAAAAATTTAAGGGGGTCTGAATACTTTCTGTACTCACTGTATAATTGTTCATGAAGGCTGGAAATGAAGAATGCCTTATATGTTCAGGTGTGCAGAATTATTAGGTACACAAAGCCCGTCTCTCCATTCATTCAATTGGACAATGGAGAAAAAACACGAATGACATCGGGCACTTTTCTGCTCAGAATTGCTTTTTCTTTTGCAACTTCAGGGGCTCCGGGCGCTCCTGCAAAAACACGAGGCATAGCAAGCGGTTAAAACGCAAGGCGCTCGGGGCGCATAAACAGCATGCAGAACTGTCACTGCCATAGAAAACTATTTTAAAAAAGGCACCTCATACTGCAAAAAAACACGTTCTGTCTGATCAGGGCCTAACAAAATGCATATTATAATCATGATCATGATTTGCTTCCAAATGTGTAAGAAAGAACTTTCCTGGCACTGGCTTGAAGGCAGCAATAGTAGCGTTTATATTCCAAATATAAAGAGTCAGAGAGCTTCAATTTCCTTTCTCAAGCCCGCCTGCTAGATTTTGACCTGGGGAGAGACAGAAAGTGAGACACAATGAGAAATATGAACCATATTCTACATTACATACATAGGCTAATCAATACATTATAACCTTATGACCCTCAAGATTGCTAGTGCAGACTTCCTTAACATCAGGGAAACAGATATGCCTGTGATAAGTAAGTATCCCTTCCTTTGGGTTCACATTTACAGTGAAGGGTTGTCAGTTCCTCGTATTTAATACCTAGATTTCACTTTGTCTTCTAGTTAAACCACACCTATGTCCCTTAAAATGATGTGATCTTTCACTATAAATTCATAGAGTGTAAGTCATTAGACATTACCTTTTTTGAAACGAATGCCAGACATGTTGATAGATTACTTGTGTTGACTATTAACATGTTAATAGCACATTTCCGATTCTGTTTTAAATATATTTTTTTCTAAATAGAAACATAGGATTCCCACAGCATTTCCAAGCCTCTTTGGAGACACTTACAATCCACAAATTGAACGACAATGTCGAAGACTGATTTTTGAAAGAGTGCTGAATGATCATACGGCCAGAGGCTATGTTGGAGATTGAAGCATATGGCTTATGTTGACAATAGCTGTGTGGTTTATGTTTTGGCATTAAAGGATTTTGTGGAATTACAGAGTGCTATAGAGGTTTTGTAGACATCATAATTGGTTCATCTAAGTCTTGCAGCCAGCTGCATTAAATTGGAGCTCAATATGGGTTAAAAGACACAGAAGCCAGTCAGCATGTATGAAGATGTTACGGTAATCAGTCAGCTCATGTTAAGATAAAGTACAGCCAGTCATTAGTGTTGTTTTCCATGGCAGTCGTCAGTATTGCTTGTACTAATTTGATCAAACTCTGTAGTACGAAGTTACAAACTCATGCAGATTGAGGACCTGAGTGCTATAAGCAATCAGAATTTCACTTGGTCAAAAGATAAAAAAGTACACACTGTATTTAAAGGAGGAATTTTTGGTATTCACTTCAGTCTCGAATAACGGTTACAGGCGTTATTCACAGCTATCATAAAAATAGAAAAGGCTCGAATTTGGTTCTTTGGTCAAAAAGAGTATTTGGACCCCTCCTGTTGTGGGAACAGGACAATTCAAACATTCCTGTAGATCAAAGAGTACAGCATGGTGCTAGCAACACTAAGGTCATGGATTCAATTCCCAGTGAATGTAAGAACTGATATAAACTTTAGAGTGACTACCAAATGAATAAATGTCAGTGTAAGGAACCACTCAGAACACCAATACACAGGGTCTCACGTTTTTGTCCCAAACCAATTGTTTTTTTTTTCACACCCTGCAGTTTTGACTGTCTACACAGCACGAAAACAAATATTAGTCCCTAACCCTAAACTACGTCGTAACCTTAAACCCAGTATAGCATTAAAAACACATCCTGAATCGCTATCTGATCCATCCATGATATTTGTGTACTTTGTACAGTATGTCATAGAACTTCATGGAAGAGTTTTTCCTTGACAGTTCACTGTGTGACTGAGTTGACCAATGAAATTGGCTGATAAGGATAATGGGCCTTTTAAATTGGAGCAAGATTTGAGCTTCAGAACTCCTTATCAACTGCATAATAACATCCTAGAAATCACCCAGAACCACATAGCAAGTTGTTAAAAATCATTCTGAATACTTTAGCTATGGCAAAGCATCACCCCAGCAGTCGGCCTGAACCTTGGAAGTGCATAGCATTATGCTAAAATATACTCAGAAAACCTTAGCAACTTCTTGGTAACAACAAAACACCACAGAAACCGCATAACAACACACTAACAATTAACATTTTAGTGACATAGCAACACCCTGGCAACGATTTATCATAGCGGCAAGGTTTGCAATGTAAAAATCGCATTAAAGTAAGTCATTTGTGAATTTTGCATTACATATGTAAGAAAGAAAAATAAGATCATTAAGATAATCATTTGACCCTTCGCAAAGCCCCGCCCCCTTTAGCTACTGTTGCTATGTCCGACAAGCCATACGCTCTTACGCCACATACATGTTCTCACAAAGTAAAAAATACATCCTGGAGCAAAGAGGACACTGACAACGCCTCGACAGACATATGAAACAGTTTCATATTTAAACTATTGTAATTTTTTAAAGAAGTTTAAACAATAAAAACCGTATAGAGTCTCTTTAATGTGTCGTGACAGATCGCTGTAGTTCCTTCAAGCAGCTCGTGAACCGATCATCTCTTCATACTAGTTCATTTATAGCATCAAATAAACATGAATGAACATCAGAAGGAATGCTGTTTCAAGCACGGAAAGACGCGAGACACACTATTTTTCAAGTTCAAGTTCACCAACGTTAATCTTCTAACTCCCCTGACTGTTTTGTCGGACAAAATGGCCGATACGGGGTTATGAATAGCCAGATCGCCTATCAATCAAATCGCCGCCGAAGGGTCAATTGCAAATGTTTTTAGGGTGGAAAACCCCTATAGCCTTGTGGGCAGAGTGCCGACATATAGCGCTGTTGCACTTGGGCTGATCTGAGTTTCATTCCTGGCTCCTTTCCCTATCCTGTCCCCCTTCCCTCTCCCACTTCACTTCCTGTCTGCTTACTGTCCTATTATAATAAAGGCAAAAACGGCAAAAATAAATCGTAAAAAAAAATGTGTGTGTGCATATATATATATATATATATATATATATATATATATATATCATCCAGGTTTAGTAGTCATATCGTAAGCCATTATGGGAAATGGTGGGTGTTGTCACCTGTATTAAAACAGATTCTACTCTGGGTTTCTGTTAAGGATATGCGTGACGACATGTTAACAGTGCAGTCATACAGTAAATACAGTGAAGACATACTTGGATTCAAGCCAAAGGCAAATTGCTATATCAAACCGAAAGTGAAAGAGTCAATGGGAACAGATCATGTCTACGAAAAATTTTCTCTTTTCTATTCTTTCTCAGAATCCCTCTCTTTCCTCTGAAAGGTGTGTATTATTCTGATGAGTCCGTGCTCGTCTTAATTAGCTGCAGTGAAGGCTCATGAGCAGAAGGAGGCTGCAAATGCAATAACGTGGTTTGCTGAGCCGTAACTCAACACTGCCTTAAACCGCAGCGGAGATGTGGCTGGCTGCTGGCAGAGAAAAGAAGCATGGGAGCACAGTACCTTATCCGAAACTTCTTCCTCACTATTACCTCTCACCCACACATAATTGAGGGCTGCGGAGGATAGTCTACTTTATTTTACTCTACACATCTGGGGATGTATTCTTCTCCGCAGATAGATGAAATGAGGCGGAGAGTGATGATTTTGTAGAAGACGAGGTGTTATTTTATATTAGGCAGTCCTAAGTGCTTGGGTAACTGTAATTCACTCTCTATACCCATGTCTTTACCTTTTCTGTAAGTGCTCATTGGTATTCTTTCACTTCACAGTCTTTTTATTTCTCCTTTAGACAGTTTTGCACCACATTTCCGTCGGTCATGGGGGACGCCACTTGGAGTTGCACAAAAAACGTCCGTCACGGATTGTCTTCCTCCCAAATTTGAATTAGCGCCCTGATTACACTGAGAGGGGTGAGCGGGACACAGATGGATTATGGACGGGATCTGTAACTGATGCTGCTGCCAGCTTCAAATGGAAAAGACAAACAGTTAGCTGGCATTTCTCATTCTTTCTCTCTCTCTCTCTCTCTCTCTCTCTCTCTCTCTCTCACACACACACACACACTTGTAATAATCATGTTTGTCTACTTCGCCTGACTAAATGGATTCTTTGTTTCAAAAGACACGTCTTACAGATAAAAAAATCAACTATTTAAATTTTTTATGAAGAAACTTTAGTGGTGCCATGATGTTAAGGTGTTCTCAGTGGTTGCTAGATGGTTGCTTTCTTGTCAAGCCGAGAGAACCCATGGCCAATTACCTGTTATATTCTGTCAAGCCCCTGCTTTGGGATTTTAATCAACATAGGTTCTCTTGGAAAAATGTGCCTTTATGTACATTTTTGCAAAAAAAAAAATAAAAAAAAACTCCAAAAAAGTACCTATACATAAAAATTCACTGCACTTTCCAGCTGAAATGAACACAAGTAGCAGTAAAATATCAACAAGGTACTCTTTTTCACACAAATTATGGTTACGGGGCAGATTATTGATTAATGAAAATGTATCTCTTTCACAATTCTATGATTTGTAGTAGTGCATGATTTGTAAACTAATAAATAAACAGTATGAAATAAATACTAACTAGCATTATGATGTTTGCATCACAGGCTTTTCTGGTCACCTGGTGCAACATTGTATTTGTTATCCTGAGCGTTCAGGTGAAACATGAGTCTTGATGAAAGAGCTAGAAGCAAGCTAAAATGACATGGTTGCTTTAGCAAATGCATTTTTATTATATTTTTGCATTTGGTAACATGGTTAGGTTTAGGGTTTGTATGTTATAGAGCATTAACATTTTAGCACCACTGACATTTCATTTCTCAACTGCCGTGACCACTACTGAGTCTGAGGAAAATTTAGTTATTTTTGTTTTAGAAGATCTAAAAATGTACCTTACATTTATGCTGGGGCATCGTAATGTGCATCCAGGTCGACTGTTTGCCTACACAAAGGCCTGAGGAAGTAGTATTTTATATTAACTTTGATGCCGCCAACTGTTCCTATGACCGATACTGCTGCATCAAAGTCAGGCGTCTTACCAGCTTGTTTGTTTACTGTCTGACTCTCATAAATTTTAAGATGAAGTAAACTTCGAGTGCCTGTGCCAAGTGAAACAAGACTGATGGGAAGATTTTGTTGGTGCCTATGCTAAAGGAACATGACAAAACCAAATAAATTCTTTGAACAACAAAGGGTACTTTTATGAAAGATGAAACTGAATTTATAGAGCAAGATGTTTCACCAGTCATCCAACAACCAACTAGTACTCGGTTTAATCTATATTAATTTGTTTGTTTTAGCTTTAAAGATGCCCTAATATGCTTTTGTTACATTTTCAACTTTTAGCGTGCAACAGTGTTGAGCAGGAAAATGTCTGCAAAGGTACAAAACTCCCACTCTCCCGCCAAAAAAGGGTTGAATTGTGTTATGGTAAAGGGGTTGGCCAATCACAACACAGTGCCAGTCAACCAATCAGATCACATTGCACTTTTCGGGGCTTCATAGAGACCAGAACTAAAAGTGTTACTGACAGACTGGAAAGAGAGTATTGTAAAATATGTGGAAATGAGTTTGTGTGATATGTTTTTTTTTTTTTTGAACATTCAAGCACCTTTTCAAATAGACCCCAAAAACAAAATCATGGCATAATATGGGCTTTTTAATATTTTAGCATGCCACTTTCAATTATTGTTCTTACATGCAGTTGGAAGATGCTTTTATCCAAACAAAATCGAATTACATTCAAGGCACTCATTTTATGTGTCCATCTATACCGTGGGAATCAAATCTGTGACCTAGGTGTTGAACTACAGAAATGCTCAGCATGCTGGCTAAGAAATGCATTTGATTGAGACGAATCTGAACCAATATAGCTGTTCAGAAGGCCCACCAATTAGCAAATTTCATTTGCTGTTCCTACAATATACATGGTTATTAAGTAAATTGTGAATATTTGTGCAATATCTGATTGATATTGTGATAGGAAGCTTTAAAAGATGCTGCAGTTACCACGGATACAGCTTTTTAGTGAAACCTAAGCAGAATTTTAATGGCTTTCTGCCATCCCATAATTTCAGCGATAAGGGCTGGAAAGGACCAGAGGCCAGTATGTCGTATAAATCTGTCTCATAGCAACAGACTGTATGTCTCAGAGAAAGAGAGAGCAAGAGATAGCGAAAAAGTGTGTGTAGATTCATCAGCGGCACTTAAATTAGTCGCATTTAAATCGCCTCCAAGGCTCCCCCAGTGGATTGTTGCCCTTTGAATAACAATAAGATAAACCTCAACGTCTCCTCCCAAATGGACGGCGTCCTTTTGAGATGTCCCAGCTTTGTCAATCAGTTCATATCGTCCTTTTTACTGTCATTACCCTTCCGATACTAATAATGTTAGAAACAAACAGGGCCCAGATAAGGGGCCTTTTAAAACAGGATGCATTATTTAGCACCAAGCGCTAATGGTCCTGATCGGCGTGGGACAATTGAATAACATCAGCCGATAAGAAGCGTTCCTTCTCCAGATCGGCCTCTGAAACCATAGATAGCGCGCTCGAACGAAAGGTTTATCGAGGTGTGGGTGCGTAAGAGAGACTGTCCCATAAAACAATGTTAGCATCAGAAATTCAGATCACTGCTAACGTAAAATGGGGTAAGACTATGCTAGAGGAAGAAGAAAAATCAATGGGGAGGTGGTCAGTATTAATCTAACATCAATATAGGCAGTATCTTTTACTTTTCATGGTAATTGCCCCAGTGATCTCCTAAAGTGGCTCTCAAGTGCTTTAAGGGCCAACTGATAGCATCTTATCGGCCCGCAGAAGGCCTCAAGAGGGACAGGGGTCCTGGGCCTGTGTGTGTGTGTGTATGTGTGCGTGTGTGTGTGTATACCAGTGGCGACTGGTGCTGTTCAATATTGGGAAAGCTAGATGTCACTTATCAGTGGTTAAATGTGTACTCAGGTGTGTGTGTATATATATATATATATATGTATATATATATATATATATATATATATATATATATATATATAATTGTAATGCACCGAATTGAAAATTCTGGGATGAACCTGAAAATTCAGGATGCACTCAGGATGCCAAAAACTGAAAATAAATACACTATAAAATAACACTAGATAACGTGACTGACTTGGAACATTTGAATTGCAGCAGTTTTTATGTAAACTTTTTAATAACAGAATTGTTTCTTCTTCAGTTTGTTGAAAACATTTAAACAACAATAAACTGACGTGACAGATTTATTCAAACATACGTTAAATAAAGACATCACTAAAAGGTTGAGTAAAAATACAATATGTATTACTGTGCATATATTTAGCAAAATGCTCTTCTGTAGAGTCTTTTTATAGCTAACTTCTGAGTTTATGGACATTGAATAGCTTTCTTGAGGTAAATGTAACGTTAAGTGAAATTGTATAACCTACAAGCTGTTTTATTGATGTCTTTCGCCGATTGAAACACTGATTGAGCGTTTACAGGATTCATTTCTGTTTGTTGTAATGTATCTTTCAACATACCTTCTGGTGGTCACCCTTTTATTTCATACTGTAATAGTGGTAGTTCGGTTCACATGCGCTTGAACCTTTCTGCCGCTTAAACTGCGCTACAGCGATTTGTCACAGCGTATTAAACAGCGCCAAAACTACTTTTATTCTTTGAGTCTTGTAATAAAATGAACTTTAGTTTGCTTCATATTAAAAGCAGCAAAGCACAAAGCTTTTTGCAATTTATTGGATGGCGATTATTGGAAAATAATCTGTGGCTGACATTTCGGCGCATCCCAAATTTTTGTGAAATTTTAGGGAAAGCTGTGCTTCCCATGGGATCTTAAAGCAGTCACCTCTGGTGTATCTGTGAGGAAACCTCTACGTATTTACCTTTCAACTCTTTTTCTTTCGCTTCATCTTTCTTGCGTCGTTTTGGTGCTTTTTTTAGACCCAGGGCTTGACGGCACATGCTATTTAAGGGTTGAAGTTATGTCAGCTATGACCAAATGTGAGAATGAGACCATCTCAGAACACCACTCTTGGCAATTCTCAATCCATTCAGATGGACGTGTGTATGTGTGTGTGTGTGTGTGTGTGTGTGTGTGTGTGTGTGTCGCAGAAAGGCATCACTACAAATCATCGCTCTGAGCACATTTGCAAGTTTTAACAGTGACTAGTCCAAAAGGCATTTCTCCCACGCTCAGACCTTCATTTTCCAGTGAACAGGGCTCTATTTTTCTTTTCATTCGTGTATTCGCTCTCTCCCCCTCTTTCTGCTTCCTCCCAATAATTCAATCCAATTCAGGGCATGACCGCAGACTCTTACAGTAGTACTAAATGTATTGAACTCTATATTTAGAAAAAAAAAAAACTGTTAGCAATACATTCTCACATACCCTTTCAATACATTCTGGTCTGCTTACACACACAAGCTGCCTTCAAGTCATGTCGGAATGATCGTATTCACTTGAATAGCAATACGATGCCATAATAATTAGTTGGATTTTCTTTCAGCCAAGGCTTTTTGTGCTTGAGTGTATCATTTAAAGAATCACGGCAGTTGCTAATTGTTGATGTTGATTTGTAATTGTGTCGGTTGACTTTCAATTAATTTGCGGAAGGAGATGGGAAGGGGTTTCCGATTCCACTTTTCCACAAGCAAAAGTGTGTAATTTCAAACAGATAGTCCCACCACAAACTCATGTTTGGTAGCTAGTTGCTGTGTTGAAATGTTTGGGATACACAAACAATTGTTGTTAATTGATTCCTAACTATTTTAATGCCAAACTGTGTTTCTAATTGATCGTTTTAACTTGATAGTTTTCACAGTCATATAAACAACCGGTCCAGTTATTGGAAAGTTTCAAACCTTGAAAATTTTGACTCCTCGGAGGCTGGGCTGACCCTGTCTCCAGCTGGGGTCAGATGAGAGTGTACCATTCTAACGCCACTGACTTAACCTTCGACTCCTTGTCGAGGTCTTGCCAAAAAATACGGTAGGTGTCACCGGAGCGTCAAGAAGAGAAGTTCTTTTCTTCTTCTTGAGTCCCAAGAGGTTAAGCCGTTAATGCCTCTCCGTAGCTACCATGGCGGCAATCGAGCGGCCCACACTTTGGGTCTGTCATGATTTGGGGCTCCACCTGATGTCCTGCCTCTGTTGATATCTTCTTTTTCCACTGGCCAATCTAACTTTAATTTGGCTGTGGCATGGGTCATGAGGTCTACCAGCTCCTTATATGTGGAGGTGCGGGAGGGGACAGATATATTCATGATATCTGTCTCAGCTTCCATCAAGTTCCTCAGAACTAGACCGGGCCAATAACATTGCTCTCTGCCAGATCGGAAGAGGCCCTAGAGCAGGTTTCCTGATCTGGTCTGAGAGCCAAAGAGCAAGCTGGCTATGCTTGAGAAAGAGTTAGATCCGTCTCAGGCTCATCTGCTAGCTCAACCTGCGATCCCCACGGCTGCAGTCGCCGGGTTGCCTCAGCAACAGCGGGAACCGATCCGTGGGGCGCAGACGGCTCCCATGCCCCTTAAAAAGAGCCAGGTGGAAGCAGAGCTTCCTCACTGTGAAGGGGTGAAATAATCCCACCCCCTCGAGGTCTAGATTGAGTATGCTTCCCTCCAAGATATATAACACAGAGATCACAAGACTTTCTGAATGCTCTGTTAGACTTTTTTTTACAACTCCTTGCCACAAACGCACAGTTTCACACACAAAGACAAACAAACGGCTTTCTAAAGACAAATATTCTGCTGGTGACCTGACGTCACCAATCAAGATTGGTGTGCAGCACATGCTTCAGATACCAACTCGCGTGAAACGTTCCCATAGTGTCAACTCCATGACGCAGTGTTGAGTTCCACTCAGGAAACCACCACATACAGCCCTGTTGTGGCTGCGCAGTGTCATGTTGCAAGATTAACACGTCACCATGGAAATAACAAAGTGGTACATTCTAAAATAATGGTCACCAATAACACAATAAACTGAATAATAACAACAATAAACTGAAGTATAAACTGAATAGTAAGTGAGTAAACTGAAAAGTAATATACAGCAACAACCATTTGTTTTGGACAACACTCATTCTCATGAACTCAACCGTCTTGTGAACACACTTTGTATATATCACATGTATTTTTTTTTTTTTAAGAAAATGACTGATCGTTTTGCTAAAGAAAGACGTTTATTTGTCAGCTGGCGTCATGTAGAGCCCTTTGTAGCTGCCTAAATATGGATTTCAGAAATAGTCTATGTTGAGCACTATTCGCTTGCATTTGATGGAGAAAAATCCAGGATGGAGACCTTCACTTGACTGAGGAAAGAAAGTCATATACATCTTAAATGGCCTTGGGGTGAGTAAATAATCAGGAAATCATTATTTTTGGGTTAACTATTGCTTTAAGTACACAACACAAAAATGGTTAATTAATTTGAGCATGATGACTTATGTTTCAGTTAGTCAGTTAGATTCGCTCACTTACTGTTCAGACTGATTCAGAAGAGTGTTTTTCTGACTCATTGGTGAGTTGTTTTACCAGCTCAGTCATTCCCGTCAGTTGACATCAGCAGAGAATGACAGCATTCAGCAGTTTCTAACAGAACAAAGCATAATTAAAACTAATAGTTCCATCAAAAAAAAAAAAAAATAAAATGTTAGTTGACTAGAAGACACTTAGTCAATCACAATTGTATCAGTCGGTTAGTCGCACTTTGCTTTCCCCTATCATCCACTGAGCTCAAATATGGCTAATCATTTAAAACATGTGAGTAGTAGCAACTTTACTTGGCAATTAAATTAAGTAATTAAATTAATATAAATGTGTGATTAGTCAACTTATGGCTTAAATGACTAGTCGACTAGAAAACTCTTTAGTTGGGGGCTGCCCTAAAAAAACCCCAAAACAACATCAACAAAAACATATTTGAATATGAGCAGTTCTCATTATCCAGCTCATGCATTTTGCTCATAAATAGGAGCATAAAACATAAATCATCTTCACGACAAGCCTTCAAAATAAAAGTGTTGTTTAAAATTGACAAATATATTAACATTGTATAGTAAAATGTACTTTTCAGAGAAATATAATAATAATTTAAATGTTTTAATAAATTGTATTATTATTATTATTAATAATGAATAATACAACCAAGATATTTTTATCCATTATTATTATTATTTTTTTTTTTTTTACATTTTAAAAAAAGAGAAATAGAGTATTTAAAATTTTTTTAAAAAAAAATTCATAGGGCCATTAATTAAAACATTAACTCTTGTTGTCAAACAACATATACTCTGTTAAAATGATATGATCAATAAGTCATGACAACATGTTTCTACATTTAACTTTAACTCATCAAAATAATTTAAGCAATTTCAACTTTATTATAAGCTATACTAGATTCAGTTCGATTTAAGTCAGCTTAATTAAAATCATGCAGCCAAAACTGAAGTTTTTAAGCTGAAATAGGTGGAATTTTTCTACAGTGTGGAATGCATTTCCTTCCCCATTAATGGTATGAAATGAATATTGTGATAAATAGCGATATGATAATATCACCCAGCCCTAATTGAAGTGACTATTTTGCAGTTGGGAACTTTACAAGATGACTTTACGGTAGAGAAACACGTTTCTACACTCATAAATGTGTAGACATTTGTGTTTTTGTGCTTTGTGTCTACATACAGTATGTGGTGCTTGAATCATCCCCCTATCAGATCGATTTACAAAGTCCCTTGACGTGGCCAGGCCCCCCTCTGTGATCTGAGATCTGATTGGCTCATATGTCACAGTGCCTTTAGGTGAAGGGCTGATGCCAGAGGGTTGGGTGGCATGGAGTGGCAGACACTGGGTACTCTCCTGTGCCAGGCGTTGGCGCCCTGCCCCATGAGAAGATCTCTGGAGAAACACACACACACACTCAACATGTTTTACTCATCTGACAATGTGAAGAAGCATCACTCACCTTTAGGGCTGAATACAGCTGGCAGAAGTACTAAGAGCGTTTGTGTGTGTGGTTGCGTGTGAGAGTTTGCAGATAGATTGTGTGTAGTTCAATGAACTCAATTATTTCACAGAATCTGTTAATAGAACATGTTTTTTTTTGTCTATATGTCACAATATACTTGTATGCATACTCAAACATACACATTAGCTTATACAATTTAAAAACTATATATATTATTGACACAATTTATTCTTCCTGGTCTTATTGTGCAGGATTCACCAGAGCAAGTAAAAATATAAATACATAAAAATAAATAAAAAGGAATTTGGAAGGACTTTAATTAACACTGACACAACCTTGACTGCACAGGCTATTGGACAATCCTACTGTTTTTTTACCGACACACATTTTTAGAAATATTGGGACGTATTATTACAATTTAAAGTGCCCCTATTATGCTATTTGAAAGGTTCTTAATTCTGTTTAGGTCTTCTACAACAGTTGCACATCACATTTTTCAAAGATTCTCGAACGACTCGTCAGATAAATCAGTCTCAAAAATCCCTCCTTTCTGTGAGCCTGCTCTGTTCTGATTGGCCAGACGGCCAAGTCTCTTGTGATTGGTCTACTGCTTACAGCGCAAGTTGGAAACACACGCCCATTACTATAACTGATTCAGTTCCGGAGGCTTCCTAAAGGTCAGAGATTGTACACGATGATCATATCAATCTGAGCGCGAGACCAATGATGAAATATTGGATGTTTATTGAACTAGTTATTCAACTCGAACTTCCATTGCAAGGGCGACTTGAGCAGGACGTTTCTCAGTGATATCCAGTTTTACGTTCGTCATGAGATGTTGGAACTGTAATTCCTCACCATCAGCATTAATGTGTATGTCCATCAACAAACCCATGTGTACATTTCTATTTTACTGGGGTGTACAAATGGGAACTGTATAATTAATAGTATCAATAACAGCTAGCCTAGCACTAACGTGATGTAACATTAAAGTTTGTAAAACTAATCTTGCTTCAACCTTTATCATTACTCAAAGTAGAAAGAACTACAGACAATCTGCATTAATGGACACAATTTTAGGTAATAGTGGCCCACAGTTGATTTGCAGAAGTATTTCAATAGGGTTAGCCAGAGACATACACTCTACAAAACAATGTGTTTTGAAGATATATACATCAATAATAAATCATACTCACAGGTTTTGATTCTGAGGAGCAAGTTGGTCCAAATAAAGTGGGTACTGTTCCATCTTTTACCACTGATTCTGCACAACCTGATCTTTTGGAAGTGAAAATAAACCAAATTTACTTACATAGAACGCAGCGTCTTGTCGACATGTTATCCACACGAACGAACTAGAGCGTTTGAGGGGGGTTCAAGTTTTCGCGGGATGTCCGTGGAGCAAACGTGTTAACTTGTGACGTGTGAACTGCACGGAAATGGAATTCAAATCACAAACGACTCGTTTAAGCGGTTCAGAGTCGACTCTTTGTTTTGAAAGACAATCATTTAAGCCCTTTCTGCATTACAACTTGTTTACATTCACATACAGCTACATTACACACTGCATTACACACAAATCCATAATAGAGGCACGTTAAAAGAACTTTTCTTTTTTGTAATGTTTTCTTGCAGCAGCCATCACTCCAGGTTTCAGTTTCTCTCTCGCCCTCACGCACTGTGATGAGAGTATTTAGCATGTGAGTTAATTTGACAGAATAATATTGAATTTCATCAGAATGGCTGCGCTATATCTAATGAAAACGTGTGGAAAATCTCTCGGACCATATAAAGTATTTAGGATTATCCAACATCTATACAAATAAAGCCGTTCATCGCATTAAAGCAAGTCAGTGTTATAAATAGACTCTAATACGATGTAGTTTTCAAGGGGACAAAAACTGCTTGTCCGCTTGATTGCATTTCCCCTCTCCTGCGATAATAATTACGCACCCTCCATAGTGTACACTAATGTCATATTCTCTACCATATTACCCAAGAATATGATCTGGTTCACTTTTTCACACCCAGAAAGAGAATATCCTTATGTGTCCTACCGACACACACACACTCACTCACACACACACATCCACTTATTCAACAGTCAATCACTTTTAGAAGAAAAAAATGGAGATTCCACATGGAAATCTTTCGTTCTTTGCTCTCGCTCTGTGAGATGGCAGTTTGTTGGAACGCTGGGAGCGCAGCTTTACCATGGCAACCTCTCTCTCATCAAAAAAGCCTCCAATCGGCCTGAAATCAGCATGCAAAATGCCACTCAACCCTGTAGCCTTTATTAAAGTTTGCAGGGACTCAATTTGCAGATAGCGATCGTTTTCCTATTAAAAAGCACAGTGTAAGATAGTTTTTTCCCCCTTCTCTCTCTCTCTGTAAATCGGAGGGAGGGGAGAGCAAAAGAGAGAGAGAGAGAGGGCTAATCAGCATAGGCTGATGTGATTTCGCTGTCACAAATCCCGCCTGGGGCTCACACAGCCCCGCCGAGCTAGTGGAACCGCGGCGGGCTTAGCGGTCGCCGCGGCGACTTAGCTCCTCTGTAGAACGTCCCCCCCCCTCGCCGCCACCCCTCTGCACCCACACCCCAAACCCCTCGCCACTGATGGGGTGCACGCTGATAAGACGGAGCGATTCTGATTGGCTGCCTCGCTCATCTCCCGTTTGGAAGTCTTTTTGTGTGTGCGCGTGTGTCTGTGTGACCTGTAGCAGCTACATAGGAAGCTCTTGGGGATGCTTTTATGTGATTCCGTGTCATTTGTAGAGAGGAAGAGACAGAGAAATAGAGTTGCTGATGAAAAGGTGATGAGAGGGGGTGGAATTGGGCCACACTCCTGAAGTGACCCTCGTAGAGGGGGTAGACATCCAGTTTAAACCCGCCTCGGTCTCTTTTTCCACCCGATTTTCCAATTTTCGCTCCAATCTCTGTGACTTTGTGGATGTGAGACAGATCAAAATAACATGTTTAAATGTGCTTTTGATAAACGTGCCTCAAAATCGACATGAAATGCCATTCCGAACTCATTTGACTTCGTAATGTGACGCTAAAATACTAAAAATGAGAAAACATATAGGATGGGACTTGATTTTATCCACAGGGAATTGATTGAATGGTGAAAAGTATGGAGGCCTGTTTCTGCCTCACAGTAAATAATAATAATAATAATAATAATAATAATAATAAAGGCAATTGTAAGATAAAGAAAGGAAGTCACATTCTGAGATGTAAATCTACAGTTATGAAAAATAAAGTCAGAATTGCGAGATTCAACCCAACACTGTGCGTTATAAAGTCGCAATTACGAACAAAAACCAGTTACAATTGTGAGATTTGAGTTATAAACTGACAATTATGAAAAAACAAATTTGTTGAAAAACAAACTCTTTGTCACTTTATGAACATTTCACCATTTAATTTTGATAAAACTCGGCATTTTTTGTATCATATACACAGGAAGCTAAAGGTCTTCACGGCCCTGTCAAAATAAAAGTTCGGTATAACTTGAAATAACAGAAATATTACTATCGTACAATAGTATGTGCTTCGATTAATAGAGATAATAAAAACACTGTTTATTAAAACACACAAACTCAAAGGTCTTCAATAAAATTGCACCGTAAAAATGTAGCCTACTTATTATTATTATTATTAATTTAATTAAATAATTAAATTCATTTGATTACATTTTTTAAATACATTTTTATTTGCCCGTACAATGTTTATATAATATATGTTCCCTGTACTCCTGACAGTAAAACATGCTAAATTAAGTGTGAAAAACAAACAAACGTGAGACACTGTGAAACCGCCAGAATCTTAAAAAAAACATGATACAGATTTTTGGTCAAACCGCCCAGCACTTGTGTATACCTCTTTCGACGGGCTTTTGTATGCAGTAAAAACAAAACGTAAAAAGATTTGGGTGGGAGCGGGATAAAATCGAACATATTTTTGGCAGAAGTGGGCAAACGGGACTCATATACAACGCAAAAGCTTGTTAAATCGATTTAAAGTAAAGCTTAAAAACCATGCTAAAAGTATAAGTATTCCTTAAGTACCTTTTTTTAATCAAAGTACACATCATAATGAGGTTATATGGTTCTATAGGATGAGTGTGGGACATTATTGCATCAACATCTGACAGGCTGATGCTGATTGGCTGACATCACACTGTGAGTTATAAAGTCACAATTACAAAGAAACCTGAATTGCAATTGCAACATTTTAACCTCACATTATAAGATTGAAACTTGAAATCATTTATACTTTTTTTTTTGGTAACATTTGGCCTGTTTCATTGAGGTGTAACCCTTTATTGTATGTATGATAGAAAATTGTAACATTAAAGTCTAATCAAAACCTCTACAAGAACACTATATTTGGTCTGCGTGTGCATTTTTGTGTGCGCAAAGTCCCCACGGATCTGTCGTGGGAAACTAGATTCACTTCTACGCAAATACCATGAAATCATTATCAAAATATGTGTGGAAACCAAGGATTCAGTATCACTCCGTGTGTGTGTGCGTGTGTACGTGTGTGCATATTTTTCTTGTTAATAGAAAGGTTGTAGCCAATCTGCTTAGTGTAACAGTAATTGAATTCGATTCTAATGGCCAGTGGCATGTGTGCAATGAAACATGACACCAAGAGTGAGAGAGAGAGAGAGAGAAGGGTTTGTAAAACCAAGAATGGTCTGGTCATAACTGAAACTGTAAGGAACAGTTCACCCGAAAATGAAAATTCTTTCATCATTTACACACCCTCATGTCATTCCAAACTATGACTTTCTTTCTTCTGTGGGAAATGAAAGAAGATGTTTTGAAGAATGTTTCAACTGTTTTTGTCCATCCAGTCAAAGTTAATGGGGTCCAACATTGGACCCCATTGACTTTTATAGTACAGACATAAAAACAATAATCTTCTTTTGTGTCCCACCGTTCATAGATGAGGGTGAGTGAGTGCAAGAAATGAATACTTTTAATCAGCATTCGGTTGCTCAAAAATGACATTATAATGTTACAAAAGATTTCTATTTTAAATAAATGCTGTTCTTTTTAACTTTCTATTTATCAAATAATCTTAAAAATGAGTCACGGTTTTCTCAAAAAATGAACAGTTTTCAACTGATAATGGTAATAATAAGAAGATATGCTTCTTGAGTAGCAAATCAGCATAATAGAATGATTTCTGAAGGATTATGTGACACTTAAGAATATGTTTAAAATACAATAAAGTAGAAAACATTTGTTTTAAATTACCGTATATCAATAAATGCAGCCTTGGTGAGCAAAGAGAGACACATTAAACATTTTACTGACCCCAAACTTTTGAATATTTGAGATATATATATATATATAAAATGAAGAAATGCAATAATATTTTCATGATGATTAATGAGAAAATATAATATTAAAAACAACGGCAAAAAACTCTTGCTTAGTAAACACCACCAACAGCTGAAAAAGCTTTTTATGGTGATTGTGTGTGTGTGTGTGTGATGGAAAGTACGATAGAGTAGAGTGTTCCTTTATGATGGGCCTTGTACTTGGCACTAATCTATTGATCTTTTGGCACCATTAGTGTAAATGACCAATCAGATGCAGGCCTTCTGAATCAAAAACCTGTCACGGTCTGATGATGTCATAAAACTCTTAACCGATCCTTATCAGAGGTTTACTTGAGCCAGTGCACTCTCTCTGTGTGTGTGTGAGACACAGAGATAGATACTGTCATCACTGATATACAGCATTAGAGCAGATACAAAGAATAAGTCACTGCAAACTCCTCCCAGGAACAAGATGATTAAAACATCTTATCCCTGTTTCTCAACAATCAAGGAAATAGGCAGATACGAGGAGAGAAAGAGTGTGCGTGTTTTACACCAACCTGGATCATTGTGATTTCATATTTGTGTGTGTGTCAAGCAGATCCTCGCAATCTCTTCAGTCTTATCGGCGTATTTTGCCTGTTTATCGCCATGTTTATTCCGACGCAAAACCCTCACTGATAATACACTTCCCTGATGCAAATAGCTTCCTAGTTTTTCCCAGACAATTGTTTAGTGACATTTGTGTAAAATATGCACACAGGTCTATATATTGCTGTTTATATCTATATGTATGTTTTTGTGTGTGTGTGTGTGTCACCTTCCACATAGACATAACAAACAGCATGTTTACATGCATGTGTACACATATTTGCTATGTTTATCTGCGTGTTTTTGCATACTTTTTCAGGTTCTGTAGACACAATGAAATACTTCAATATTTAAAAAGCAACTTTTGTGTGCCTGCTGCACATACACATAAAATTTGCGTTGTTTGTGTATATTTTTGATTCGGAACCTTTGCAGATAACACAGTTTCTGTAAACATGAACACGAAATCTGTACTGCGTCTTATTTGCATAAAAAATAACATGTTTGTTTAGTCTATGTGTAGAAGTCAATATGTACAAAAATTGATGGAATATATATATATATATATATATGAATTTGCCAATTCATGAAGAATCGCTTGTTTGTTTTCCTCACTTGTAAGTCGCTTTGGATAAAAGCGTCTGCTAAATGACTAAATGTAAATATATAATATAATGTAATATAATATAATATATTATAATATAATGTAATTTAATATAATTATACAGTAAAACCAAAAATTATTCATTTTACAGGGGGTTACCAGTAAAATTTTTCACAAATTTGGGACCAAAATTTATTCAGACACTTTGACCTGACCATGTTTTGCTTTAGTGTTATCTGACATTATCAAGATTAAATTTTTTCTGATGCGGTTTATATAGCGAATAAACTGTTTCAATGTGAAATGTTGAAGGTGAGATATATATATACATATATAGATAGATAGATAGATAGATAGATATGTTATATATTTACTAATATATATATATATATATATATATATATATATATATATATATATATATACATATATAATATTAGACAGAGGATTAGGTTAGCTATGTTTACATGTTGATTTTTTAAGTCTTAAGTTTTAAGTCTGTTTTTATAAGTAAACCGTGATAGACTGGACAATTGAGAGAGGTGGAATGAGATCAGGACATATGAACCAAGCCCAGCTTGAACCTGGGAACCTATGTCACGAGTACATCCCTCCAACAGCCATGTATATTTCAATGTAAAACCCCTTTTCAGGCTTTAATCAACAATCCATTTCAAAACAAAAGACAAAATGCTATATGCACAGTTTAACACTGTTTTGTCTCTATCTGCACCCCAAATCAATACGTGTGTATTTACAAGTACATTTGCCATTTCGAATAGACACAGCGACGCGCTTTACACTTAAAACACACCTTTTGTTTGCTCGACGCATGGCCACGTGAAATCTGCAGGGTGTCGTTGTTTGTGTGTTTACGTGCGCATGTATATGATATGTTTACCAAATACCTGTTTATAATGCAGAGGAGCGGCAGCGTGTTGGCTGGTCTCGGCGGTAAATGGCGGGTATTATTCGTCAGTCTGGCAGTGTCTGGAGGCTGCTTCGCGCAGATACAAGGAGGCAACTGATAAGAAGAGCATCAGAAGGCTAGTTAATTGCCTCCAGTCTGCGGGAGCAGGGGGAATATTTAAAATCTATCGGATTAAAGGCAGATTAAACAGAACCCAGGCACAGGACCCAATGGCGCTGAAAGATTGCAATCAGCAAGGGTAATGGTGGAAGAGAAGGAGAGAGAGCGAAAAAAGAATGGGGCAGAAAGAGAGAGAGAGGCAGATAGGAAATTCAGATCCGCGGCTAATGCCCAGGGTTCCATCTTGTAAGCACGATTCATCTATGTGTAAATCATTTTCTCTCTCTCGCTGTCTCTCCCTCTTGCGTTTTTTTTTTTTTTTTTCCTTTTTTTCTCAGGCCTGCATTGCTATGGCAGGCGCTCATTCGCTCGTGCTTGGCTTATCGGTCGATCGGTGAATTAAAACTGCTCTTGCCCCTCGGAGGATTAGGAAGGTTGATTGAAGCCTGTATGAAAACTAGCTAATAAGTGGGAAATGTCAGAGGGGGCACTCTATCGAAACTGTGTACTTTTCATAATAACGCTTACGGGAGCGGGGTGCGGATTGGGCTTCTGCTAACACGTCGGGCCTGAAGGATGGAGGGACAGAGGTGTACTGATGGATTGAACGCATGGTGCAAGGATGAGGGTGAATAGAGGAGGGCAGCGTTTTGTGTCACGTTGTTGGCGTAAAATCGCAAACAATTGCGAGGACAACAGTGGAGGTTTTATCCTTGATGTTTACACACTTTCTTCATCCTGGAGCAAGAGAGATGTAGAAATCTCAGAAAAACTGATAAGATAAAATTGCTGATTCTGAAATCAGACGACCTGAGTGGAGATCTTAGATATTTGAGTGCATAATTAGAGGGATTTTTTTTTTATTAAGTTATTAACATCCATAGTAACAATTAGCGTTTTTTGCTAATTCAACATCACTATTAGTCACTCTTGTTATTGATACTAAGGGTTCAGGGTTGGTTCTAATATTATACACTGCTTGGAACATCCCATCAAACACTTGGCAATGCATTAGCAACCACTCACAACCAACAGCAACTGCAGAGGAACACCCAGAACTGGTATAAAATTCAGAAACTAGTTCTTCCTTAGAATTGGCTGTTGTATCAACTAGTGGCCTGTGAGAAAAAATAAATATTAGCACTTTAGGAAAAAAGCGCTCATAAAAAAAAAACTGTCACTGCTTTATTTAATTTGCATTGAAAAAAAAATCTGTAATTTTTTTTCTGAAAACATTGAAAATTCTCAATTCTCAAAATGGTCAACAAATTCTGTAAATTTTTTCCTGAAAGTATTCTCAACACTCTCATCTCCAATAATTAATTGTTTAATTATATTCTGTGATGGAAATGATCAATCAGTCAATTAGTCGATCAATCAATCAGTCAATCAATCAATCAATCAATCAGCGGAAATGACGACTTTTTTTGATTATTTTATCATAGCTTCAAAATGTAATAATATTTTAATGATGAATAAGCAGGGCACTTGAAAAGTAGCTAAAGTCTGCTGATGGCATGTTAAAAAAGTTTCCATGTCAGTTTTAATGTGACCTTCATATAGCCAAGAAAAGAAAAAGGTTGGAATCTCCTGGAACCTCTTGGAAAAGCAGTCAAACACTCTAAAACATTCAATTTCTATTAGATTCAGAAATACAGGATGTAACTCAGTTCAAGTCGGCTTCATCCATTGGTTCACTTAAGTTACAAAATTTAAGTCCACTTAATGGGACCATCCAGTTGAGTTCTCACGCTTCCATTTTTAATTCCATCATGATAGCTATTACAGTAACAGGCATTAACGTAACGCTCCCCGTAGAACATTTTACAGCACTTACACACTTCATCTGGCATAAAATCTTCCCTTTTGCTGGCTCTGTTTTTTTTAACTGACAGATTAGCTTCATAAATTATGCAGTATAAGGCAGCGGGTGACCCTGCAAAGTGATAGAATCATTTAAGTGTTAACCGGCTTGCGGGGAGGGGAGGATAATAATCATAAATATGAAACAGATGTCTGCTGACATTTGGGAAAAGAGAGAGTCAAATCCCTGAGCGGCAGGGCAAGCTTTTATCATCCACCTACTGCCTCTCTGTCCATCTCTTTTTCACTCCTTTTTTCCTCTTGCATTTTCTTATATGGAAAACCCAGTGCTCTCTCTTTTCCCTCCCAGTCCTTGAATCAAAAAAAAATATCATGTTTTGATTAAAGATGAACTGATTGGCAGTCATATCAGGTCTATGCCACCTGTATGAGCACACATTTTTCAGGCTATCAGTACTAATAATTAGCGATGAGTTTACCATTGATCAAAGATTTACAATCACATCTTTGATTCCACTAGCTGTACCTATCAAGTTACTATGAAGTTACGATACACTGATTAACTAAAACTCTAACTTAGAGTCACATTGTGAGATCCAAAGTTGCATTTGATACATAAAATTACAATTAGGTTTGATATCTGACTTTCCAAGATGTCCCTTTTGTCCTTGCTGAAAAGACCAGTATGAATTATGCTGGTGTGTGCTAGTTTATCTGGTAAAACCCGTCCACCAGTATGGACTTTCAGGGCGTTTTGCTGGTTAAGCTCATTTTTAGCAGCCCGTTGAGGGCAAACCAGCATACCATGTTGTGAACCAGCACTCAAAACAACAGCGCGGAAAAGACTCATCCACTGATCATATGATGCTTATTTGCTCAAAATATAAATGGGTTTTATATTTTGAAAAGAATCATCATATATGGGGTAAGTGGTTGTCAACTGGTAGATTGCAAACTAAAAATTTGGATAGGAGAAAAAAAAAAGTGTTATATGTCTTATTAGGTTTGCCGTCACATGCTAAATGTACAGTGAGCGATGATTACATCATCCTGTATTTATGTCAGCACGGGAAGTTCTAGTGAGGGACTGATGAAATCATAATGTCGGATTCTTTGTAACTCTGAGGAGGATATGTAGATTTAACGAGGAATTGGTGTTACGGGCAGTCGTATCGGAGCAAAGCCCTCTGAAACATGCAAAAAGACGTGTAAAACTCAGTTGAAGGCATGAGACAAATGTAATACGTTTTGGCTAAATGCATGAATCACTCTGCCAACAGGCCCTTTATACTTGTGGCTATAGTGCTGCTTTTTAACCCAGAGCTCAGCTGTTTCCTCAGGCGTGTGTGTGTGTGTGTGTGTGTGTGTGTTAGTAGTATGCCCGCGTTAAGAGCAGATGATTAAGTACTGTCTGCACGCCGGATCAGTGCAGAGCGATTGAAGTGCGATTGTTGATGTCTGGCACTAGCCCGCGGGATGCTAGCACGACGCCTTTTCAACGGCAACGCCCGCCAGTCGAAACAAACAATACCGCATCTTACTCATCCTGCTAAACCTCTCGCTTTGTATACACACACACTTACACACTCCAATACTCTTATAAACACACGTCCTGTCAGCGTCTTCACTATATTGTCGTCTTGTGATTATTGCATTGTGCTGTAATATAGGCGGCAGTATTGTGCGATAGCGCTTTACTCTATTTGGCATTGTTTCGCATCTGTGTGTGGCGTGAAGCTTATTGTGGGTTGTTTTTGTGGTTTCCTCTTGGATGAATGTAATTTAGCCATTAGCATTATCGTAAGTGTGTTTGATTATTTGTGTGTAGTTGTCAAGCATTAGATTGGCCTTTCACTCAACCTCAGCGTGTCTCGTCTTATCTGTAACAGCCGTGTGACCTTTCACCTTTGACTCAACCCTACCTGGTCACCTACTGCACATGAACATCAATCAATTTCACCCTTCCCCATCCTGTTATCATCTCACTCCAATTTCTGGACATCACCTTCGCATCTAATTTACATTTTACGTTCCTCGTTGGATGTTTAGAATGACATGCTACTATACTCTTTTGCCAACATAAGCTCAATAAAAAATGTGCCTCTACCTAGATAAAACCTTCCAATACATATGATTTACTGCAGTTTCAGAACAGAACTGAACACTACTGGGAGTAAAACACCAATAAATTTGATTTCTTTTCACATAAATTATAAAAACACATTGTAAAAAAAATGATTTCACTCCAATTCCATAGAAGAGTCATTTTGGGTAACAACCTTTCAGCCTTTGGGTCTCATTCACTAACACGCGCACATTTGTGCGTGAAATGTGCGTAGGAGTGATTTTAAGAACAAATCAAATTTTGTACTAAAAATCGTAGGAACAACTGAAAACACTCAAAAATGCACTAATAACTTTAGAAGTTATATAAATATGAAATTTCAACCTAACAATACTATAATTATATAAAAGTATGTTACATTAATTGTATTATATAATCCATATGTACAGTTATATAATATAATTATTAAATAATACCATTTAATTTTAAATACATTTCATCAAATCCTACATATGTTCAGATTTACGCGTATGTACAGCTGGCTCATGCGAGGTCTGTATGAATGGATCAGGCGAGAGTCTTTAAACAGTGAGTGACGTAAACCTGTTAGGAAAGTGTGTGAGGAAAGTCCTTATATGGACGTGGTATGGGCGTGTTTTATGCAAATGACTAACCGCGCGCACGCGGCCGCTCATTTAGAATACTCCAAATTCACTAAAATAAGAACTAGGTTAAAAACAAATTCATGTGTGTATGTGTTGTGAATTAGACGGAGATTTTTCGTGAGAAGTTTTCCAAATACGAAATAATCCACGCAATTATCAGTGAATGAGACCCATTATTTTTTTATTAGTGTGAAGAACATTTTAAAAATCTTAAAAAATCTTGTTCCATAACCTTTTTTCCAGTGGAAAGGATGTTATGGAACCATCAATGAAAATAAAAAGAAACGTTATTTTTAATAGTGCAGTGACACTAAATTATTAAATGATTATTTTCGCACGTTTTCGTGCAACCTTGCACAATGACATGTTATGACCTCAAAATATTTTTACCATAGGGAGAGAGTAAACTTGCTTGGTAGCTCACCTGGTACTGCATTGTACTTGCAAAGAACACTTATGAGTCGTGTGAAACACTAGTGATGATAAATAAATGTATTTTATCTCACGTTTGTTTTTGTTAACACTATCAGTTAGGTTTAGGGTAGGTTTAAGTGTCAGTGGTAGGGGTGGGTACCGAAACCTATTATTAAATGGGCCCTGGGGCTAAATTATTAAAGACTGTTGTATCGATAAGCTCTGATGTTAACGGTTCTGTTGTCGGTACTGGAGAAATTATGAAGAAAATACACCTACATTTATTATTGATATCTTCCAAATTCTATCTCGCCAGCTGTTTCTATATGCTATAAACACTTTAGGCTTGTGATATTAAGCTAATTTTATTTTTGATTTCGATTTTGCCTTCCAAGGATCATCAGAAAGAAGATATTTGAAGTAAAATTAACTTGCTATGTTTCGTCTAGCATAACTTCCTTCCCTTCACAGCGGTGCACATTCGTTCCACCCTAAACCCAAACTTAACGTCAGAATAAGTCTTTACTGTTGCTAAATTGCGGGACATGTTTGAAATAATTATCAACGTTTTAAAACGTTGAAAGCACAATAATACACGCAAGAGACGCTGTTCCCCAGGCTGAATTGTGTGCTCCAAAACGGTCGAAAATAGACAAACAAATTACACTTTGGGCTTCGGATCCACGTCCAAACGATCAAATACACACACAAATATTTCAAAATGACCGGCTTGGAGAGTGTTTACTTAAACCGTTTATATCTTAAGTGGACATGAACAGGTGAGAGAAAATCTGATGTAATTTAATATATAGAGAGAGTATAGAGTAGCAATACCATTAAAACCTTAACAATATCCATCCTTAGTCAATGGCATGTTATATATAAATGAGATAAATTAACTTTGTAGCACCACTCACTGGACATTTCCTTTCTCAGCTGCATTGAAACATTGAAAATTAAACACCCTTTTATTACCAATCACTTGACTGAGTGCTGGGAAATGTGCAAGAATAAATGTAATTTCATTAGCCACAGGGGCAATTTTCAGATGAGTCTGGGTTAATCTCTGCAGTATATGTCCCAAAACGCAATTCTTTCAACTTGACCTTTCATTTCCAGTATGTCGAAGAAGTATCGAACATGATTTTTAAAATCTTAACTTATTATCTCAAGACATGCGTAAATTCACACCAATTTTTATAAAGGCATATTTATAAATGCTTTATAAATGTGTAATTACAGTTGATTTTCCGATATGACGTCGCTTGCTGAATTATACTTGTAATTTAAAGTCATGTGACCACAATGTTGTGTACCAAAGTTTGAAACGTTGCGTACTGCATAATGGTCCACATAGTATTTTTTAACGCTTGTATTCTATTGCGAACATAGCCAAAATTTCCAACATTTATATATTAAATTCAGTTGTCAATATCCCTCTCACTGTTTTAGATGGCATTACACTCTAAGATGGCTTGTATGTGTGTTTGCACGCATGCGTGCAGCTGGTCTCATGTTGATTCAGCTAAAGTGTGTTGTGAGATGGTTACATTGATATGAATGAATGTATTTGTATGAACAACTGCTCAAATTTAACACTAATATAAACCTTCACACCTCAGGTCCTTTAAATGTTTCTGTCGTAAAATGCTGATTAAAGTAAACAAGCACAAACCTGCATAATGGACTTGTAAATCACTCTTACACTCTCAAAGCTTTCCAAGTTTTATCTCTGGTCCATGACTTTGATCCAAGCTCTTTCTCCGTTCATCCTAAACACACAGAAAGGCTCTATTTGGAATGGAATAGTGTCTTATTTAATGTATATTACTTTTTATTTTCTTCAAAAACATATGAAACAATGTGCACTAACATTTCAAATGGGGCTTCATGTGGCTTTTGGAAATTGATATTCATTTTGTTTCATTTTAATGAAACCTTCCGGTTCAATCCGGTGCATTGCATTGTGGGATATAATCCTCAGCACTGTGTATTCTAGCTGCACATTTTGGTATTTAATTACTATTTGCACAAAATTACTCATAAATAGTATGACATATTGCTAAAGACATAAATCAACCGAAACACCTGCCATACTTATTTTTCGGCAAATTGGATTTTTCTGGTCTTATTAAAAGTGCAATTCATCAAATCAAATATCTGATCTAACCTGTTCAAGAACAATTAAATGTCTAAACAACCACTTGCCCTAAGAGTCAGTGTACATATGCATATAAACATTTTTCTATAAACAATGGATTTGCATCTCTCTGAAGTAAATTGCGGAAATACATCAATCAGGCTTTTTTTTATGACAGTGGCATCTGATAACAAGCCTTACCCTTTATAATGTTTACAAAGATACACACACACTGTGTGCTCATGGAATTGGGGAGATTCCAGCCTCGTTTTGCCTAATTGTGTCCATAAATCTTTTTGTAGCTCGTCACCTGATGGAAAAGAGGTTTAGTGAGCGAAGTGTGCGAGTAACATTTCCTAGGGGGCTCTGCAGCTGGAATGAAGGGTCTTTTTGACATGTTTGAACTTAGAATTGAGGCAGGGAGGCAAAAACATAAACATACTTAGACAGATTTGGACCGTCAGTTGATTTTAAATTTTAATCGAATTAATTACGCAATATGCTAATTAATCATTTATCAATGTTTGCTGAAAAATTCCCCAAATAAAGATAAGTCAAAGACATTACATAATCGGAGCAGATGAAAACATGGAATATAGACAACATGGAATGTTGCAAATGCAAAAAGTGGCTTTATAAAGAAATAAAGATTTTCACCATCATGTCTCAAATTATGTTTTGTGTTTAATAGCATCCAGTGGTGGAAATGCCTGTAGTGAATGTATATTTTAAAAATAAAAGAGTTAACTCATTAACTCAAACTCTATTTAAGGCTAAATTCATAGCTAAGATTTTAATTAAATAATATTTTCCTCAGTTTTCTTTCATAATTTGAAAATTACAGCTTAATGGGAAGTGGCACAAAAATATTACATTTTTTATAAAATATTACAATATTTAAAATTTTTTTTTTTACAAATTACAAAAAAGATAATAAATAATAATAATAATAATAATAATGATAATAATAGCAATAATAAACTTTATTCCAAATTTGTGGAATTGATTCCCGTGGGATGCTCCTCACTTTTAAAAACCTGTAGATAAATTCTCTCTCGCTCTCTCTCTCTCTCTCTAATATTATTGTTATTATTATTAGATTATTATAGTTTTCAACATTATATATATATATATATATATATATATATATATATATATATATATATATACACGATTATTATTCTTGGATGATAATAGTTTTAAACATAATAATTTATATTTTCAGAATGTAAAGATTGAAAGTCTGGGAAAATGGAAAACCTAAATCTTAACATAAGGACAGTAGTAAGTATGAATAAGTATCATGTAAATTAAAAGGAAAAAAAGTCATCCTGAGTAATAAAGTGGTTGCATTTGTGTTGCATTTTTAAAAAATAGTTCCATGAAAAATACATCTTTGCATCCTTGTTCTATTCCTTTCAATTGCGTTCTATGCAGCTGTTTCTGAACGCAAGAACGCGTCACCGTACGAACGCTTCCTTACTCATTTCTGCTGACACACAAGGTGCTACTTCATTGCCTCGAAGCAGGAGAAAATCCCTTATTACGGAATAGACGGATTAATTGCATTAATTGTTTTGTACAGTATTATTTTTAATACAATTAACCATCCAAATGAATGCATTATATTGACAGGCCTAATACAGATACGAAGTTACAGCAGGTAAAACCTCATGAATACAAGAACCAAACATACACACAGTTAACCTCACAAACAAACGTTAACAAAGACTATAATCCGGTTAAAACTGACAGATATAATTTATTTTCCACCAGCGGGTAATAGTTTATGCCACACTATCTCACGCGCTACGTCAAAATTCTTTCAGTTTAGAATTGTTTGAACAACAGCGGCGTGGTTATCCCTTTTTTCTGAGCGGATGACTGCGCGGTGACAGTGAATGATGTATTTTTTTCTCCTTTCTGCAGCATTTCTTTTAAACAAACATGTGAAGGCCTTTGTGTCAGCCTGTCTGTATTTTGGCGTTTCAAAACCTCGTCTTCTGAGCCGCCCGTGTTAATAATCACCTTGACTTCCATCAGGCTTTAACATGAAACAATACATCCACGCTGCCTTGAACCACACTTCAATGAGCTTAAAGCCATACGGCCTCCCCAGCACCCAAACACACACTTTTATGCAAATATTGTGTCTTTGTACTTGTGAATATGAAAGGTGTTATTAAATCTTATTTTGCATTATTCTGGTTTGAGGGATAAATCTATCAAAGAAGCTCAAAATTCAATAAGTTATGTATATTTTTGGTTGTTTTTATTTATTTGAACATTTTTTAATTAAGTATTGTTGTCAGTAGATGATGTGTCAAGTTGTGGGCTACCGACGGAGAGGAAATGACAGAGAGACGTTTGTGAAATGTTTAAATGGACTGAGTGAGTGGCGGCTATGTGCTGATTTAATGTAAAGTGAAGCTGCTGAAACTGAGGCCAGTTTAAGCCGTTGGTGAGATGTTATTTTAAGCCCCACAGGTCAGGTGGGCCAATCCCTCTGACCCCTGTCAACACGGTCATAATTTAACGTTGTGTGTATGTATATGCCTCTTCAGGCTCTATATTTCATACTTTGTTCAGTAAAAGATGAAAGAAATATGAAAAACCAGGGATGCCCCAGTTAGGATTTTTGCAGCCGATACCAATTACCGTTTTTTTTCTTCTGTCATCATGATCGGCTGATACCAATCCCAATCCTGATCATTCAAGCGTTATATAAGTAATAAATAAGCTTTCTGCTGAATGTTTTTCAACAGATAAGTAATACCACAGACGTCATTTACAGATTGTTGTTTTAATTGAGAATCAATTAAACAGAAATTCATTTTACAATTAGCATTTTAACAGGGCTTATACAAAACACTATCCATATAGGATACTCTGGATTTTTAAAGAGCCTGCAAGATTTAATGTCAAACCCATGAGGTGTAATTAAACATTGTGCAATATGTGACTGAGGACAAAACAAATAGGATAAACTGCAACTCCTCAATGCAAAAAATTAGTTGTCTGAAACAAAAATGATAAGGAATATTATTCAGCAAGCGTCCTACGTCCTACTGAAGAAGGTAAGGCAGGATTCTCTTTATAAATTTGAGCTTTTCTGTATTTTGGGGGGAGAGTCTATTCCTATTTTCATCCAAAACATGTGCGGCTGTACTGAATAGTCGCTCACCACCAACACTCGAGTGCTAAACTTCAAGCACTTGAAATAGAAATACAACATAAATTGTATAAAGTTATCAAATGTACAAAAACAGTGCATAATCATCACAAAAGTGATTTAGTTAAGAGCAATTGATTAACCTGAATGGTATGGGCGACAGCCTGCTTTCACTTGAACCCTTATGCACTGTTCGATTTCTGTGTACACTTGTTATGGAGCGGGTCAAGTTGACCCTAATTGGATTCAATACAATTCCTCAACAACAAAGATTCAACATTTGTCAAATATTCCAAAAGAAATGTATCTGAAGATATGATTTAATGAAAATGTTTTTTAACCATTTTTTAAAACTGTTTTGTTTTGACAAAATTTGAAAATAGTACATTTTTAAATACAATAAATACATTTTTTTTTAACTTTTTTTTTTTCTTAGAACTTCATAACTGAACAATTAAATGTAGCTGTACAATGAAAATATTTACTTTTCCACATGGCGCTGGTTAAAACATTTTTCTGTATTGAAATACGTGTGGAAAATCTCATTCTTTTAGCTTCATAAAGTACTAAAAATAACAAAATATAACCACGAAATGTTATTATTTTGGGTCAGTACAGTTGCCTTAGAGCGTTACAGTAATTTTGTTTGTATATGTCAAAAAACACCAGCATGTTGAAACTTTGCATGCGTGCTGATGATGATAAATGAGAAAAAATCACAAAATATCAAGAAAGAAAACATAGGTTAACCAGTATTTCCAACAACTAGGAAATCTAATCGGGTCAAATTGACCCGCAACATAACATCAGGGTTAACACCGTTTGTGTTTATGAAGATACTCAAAAAGACGGCCATTTTGACACATTAAGTGCTTGTATTTTTGACCCTTCAAGCCCAGTAAGATAAGTTCTCGCGCACTGTTTGAGCAGCAGCTTTATGTGCGTGCGCTCCAGGTGTGAGAGCTGACTGCACTCAGAACCTCTTAAGCTCTGTTTACACCTGGTAATAAGATGCTTTTTGGTCGATCAGATGACAAGTGATGCTACAGGTGTAAAACATTTTGAGCTTATTTACTTTCGACCACTACTAGAGGTAGTGAAAACGCATTCCGGATTGCTTTGGTAGTGACGCTCATATGGTCGAATGTGTTCGAACAGCCACAAAAGACCGCTTACGCCTACTGAACTAACTCATAAACATTATGAGAAGCACACTAGCCAGGCGGGATTTAAACTTTGTCAGGCGGAGAGCCAAGTTTGGTTTGAAGTCAAAAAACCACAATGTTCTCTCACCATTCCTGATTTCTGAAACACCGCCTTCAGCGTGGTGTTGCTGCTGTCAGAGCAGAAAATAAAGCTGCTGCTCTCAGTTTGTTTTCCTATCATCTCTGGGCTCGTTCATATGTAAATTGCACTAGCTTGTTTTGTCCATTAGATCGAAAGATCTGAAAAAACCCATACATTTACCCGCTCATAGACGCTCCCCTCGAAGAAATCAGGACTGAAGTGGTTGAAAGTCGACAAAAGAGACGGATTAAAACACCAGGTGATCTGATCAACCAAAATGCTTGTTAATTGTAAACAGGGCCTCAGAAAGCTCGTGCACTCAAAGTTCTACAAAGTTTCTTGAGACTGCGTAACTCCACACTGGTGATGACATGACTGCGGCGCTAAAGTCTCATGTCATCAATTTGAGATTGGCCTATTTTAGTAACTCCCAATTTAGGTTTACCAATTAACGTGATTGGCTGGATCCGGGCCGTGTCCGGGCCGGATGGGGAACCTGTGCCTGTGCACGGCACCAGCGTGGCCCTGGGGTGTCAGCGGAGACTGTGTGAACTAGCTCATCCCTTACCGACCTTACCGACTCATCAGCCAGTGGCACATATCCCCAACAAACCGTCCCATACCGGCGTGATTAAAAGATCTTAAACTAGATGGAACTGGATTAAATATTTTGACTGTTGTGACTCCAATCGGACTTATGACCTGTAACTCTGCCTGAGTATCGGACAAGAGTTCACTGTTGGCCAGAGGAGAACTGACTAAGCCTGGTTTCTCTGAAGGCTTTTTTCTCCATTTTGTTGGAGTTTTGGTTCCTTGCCGCTGTTGCCTTTGCCTTGCTTAAGTTGGGGACACTTGCTTGATATTCAGCAGTGTTTTTGGTATGCCTGCAATGGCGTTCTACAAGATAATTAGAATGATTTTGGGCCCAGTTCTCCTCCTCTGACAATCTTAGGTAATGTCCCTGTTGTCTTGATGGTTCTACAAATGATCAGATTTTCCTGTGCTGTGAGATTTTTTAAGAATCGGTATTGGCCTCCAAAAAAGTATGGGTTTTTGGGGGCCGATACTGATATTAGGGAGTAATAAAATTCTGATACCAATATATCAACTTATATTCTTTACGTGTATATTATGGGGGTGCAGTGGTTCAAATTACTCACGGTTCCATTTTTAATCACGGTTTCAGGGTTATGGTTTCGGTACAGTATAGAAAACAGGACAACTGTTAAATAAAAATAAAGAAAATATCAACAAATAATCAAACTACAAGCAACAGCAGGATAAATCGGTCAGGCTCTTGTGATTAGTGTTGAATATTTACGATCATAAATCCTGTTATGTGGTGGAAACTCCCCGAGGACAAACGTTCACACTCTGTAGGTTGTCACGGGAACAAAATGATACCTATCAGAAAGCGAGCTGATGAAAGACGGAAGCATAAAACGACTTCATCCAAACTTTTTTCTCAAAAAAACTTTCTGTAAAAAACATGAATAAGACCATTAATGTGTATTAAGAAATATGGTTAATAAATTAATAGGGTTAAGTAAAACTTAGTACATTGCGACTTTTTTACTTATTTTGAAATTGTGTCTTGTAATTGCAACTGTGTAACAATCTCACAATTACCACTTTAATTGATTTTAAATCTCACAATTGTAACTATATATTTTTTTATACTTTTAAAGGTTAACATGAAGGGACTACCAGGACTGACTGAATAAATCAATGAATCAGATCAATCAGTGAATCAGTTTTTTTAGTTGGTTCAATGAAATAAGTCCTCCAAAGGAACTAATATGCTAAAATGAATTAGAATTTTTCCAAATTCCTAAGTTTTGTCACACTGTACCTGAAAAAAACCAAGTTCATGCAAGTTCATCTCTTAAAGTTACATTTGTTCCAAAAGTGATCTTAAAAGCTTGATTTTGTCACACTATGTTCTGCTTTCTTTAAAAAATTTAAGTTGAACCAACTCCTTTTGTTGGGCCCTTTTCCCCAGGAATGGACTCAGAGTCGAATATTCTCGAGCCGAGAATATTTGAGCACAATATAAAGTATTTCTGTCAGTCTGATAGTAAGTTAATGTTCTTTGTTCGTATAAGAGAGACACTTGTCAATCAAAGCTTAGACTGAAAGTGATGGAATCTTCTGAGAAGGGTCTGACACTTTCAATTAAAATGTCCATCAGGGATTACACAAACACTTACATATATACACAAGCGCACACTTATTCTCTGTTCTCTAAGTGTGGCCTTGGCACTTACAAAGAGCTTACAAATCCTGCTTTTGCCTGCAGGCACCTCAGCTCAATGCAATACAAGTACTCCATTCTTCCTCTCTCACTGTCTGTGTGACTCATTCTGTACATACACATACAGTATTTGCATGTTAGTTTGTTTCAATTTATGTACATGTAATTGTACTATGTTTAAGATTGTGTATTTTTTTAAAAAATTACAACCAGGAATTGTTTATTTTGTATATTTCGATATGTCAAAACTAATGTATTTTAGTGAAGAACCGCTCCAAATGACTCACTTAGTGAGGGATTCATTAGACCTGAACTCAAACTGATATCTTCCTCACGTCCAATTATCCCTACTTTCCTGTATTATGTAATATGATTCACATGCATACTTTTCAGACAAAGTGAAGGCTTTTTTGACTGATTCTTTATAAAGAACCAGCTCAGTCTTATTGCTTTAAAAGAATTAGACTACATTAATCGTGCTATTTCTATGGCACTTCAGATTCAGTAGCAGTGAAATGTCACTGAATAGTGTTAAAGGATACACCGTTACAGAATTTGTGTTCCACCCGCATATGTGCACGAATGCAAACATTTAAAACCAGTTTACTTATGAAGAGCTTACAGAGAATCGATTGCTTAACTTTAATTCTGGAAAAGCGGCTTTAGATTCTAAAGAAATTTTGTCATTGGATATTTAGCCTATTAAACACACATTAAGAAACGGAAACGAAAACAAAGACGGACTTAAAATGAATCTGCGTTTCAGTTGCATAGACATTAAAATCTACATAAAAAGGTTACATTCATTTTAGGTCAGACAGTAGTTTGCATACAGTGTCAACAGACTTAAAGATAAACATTAGTAGTAGTCTGTGTACAATACTTTTGTGTGTGTTTAAGGCTTAGATTGGATTTGTCTTCTCGGTACAGATGACACGTTAAACCAGGTTGATTTATGAACGCAGACACCAAACGAAATGAACACCGCCTCAGATGCAAAAGCACAACAGGGACATTCCATTCTTCTCTGCACGTCCGACCAGGCGGCTGTGGCAAAAGAGAAAGGGGGGTGAAAGCGCCAGACATACCTGTCAAGGCAAGGCCATATCAGGTGCTGTTCACAGGAGTTCAGGTAGCTGTTGAATGGAGGGGGTGGAGGGGTGAGAGGTCAGGGCAGACCCACTCAACAGGGGGCTAGAGAGGTGAGTTGCCCCTCATATTTTATGTAGGCAGCTCTGATTTTTGCCTTCTGATCATAGTTGAAGTGCTGTCATTCAATAACAAGACAATAGACTAACTCACTATACACCTAACAATATCTGCAGTATAGTAAGGTCTCAACTGTCTTATTGCTTTAATAAAATATGTATTTCAAAATATTGAAAAAAAAAAAAAAAAATATATATATATATATATGTGTGTGTGTGTGTGTATATGTATATATATATATATATATATATTAGGGGTGGCACGGTACATGAAAAACCGTTCGAACCGTTCGGTTCGCTTGTCTCGGTTCGGTTCATGTGTGAGTCGTACGGTTCGACGGTTCGACGCATGCACAATGTAACCCCGTATTCAGACAGTATCGCCTCAGACAGTTTCGTGCGAACATACATATAGACAGTAAAAGTGGAGTAAGGGGCCGTTCACATATTACATATATAAAATGGAAGTAACGCGGCCGCGCTTTCCGCGCTTTTTTTAGGCGCGATATGTGAACGGCCCCTAATGAAGGCTGCCCGGAGTTGGCGGATGCGCCCGTGTCGTTCAAATCCGGTGTGTGGGAACATTTTGGATTTCATGTTACTTACAATGACAACGGAAATAAAACAGTAGATAGAACTGCGACTGTGTGTAAGCATTGTACAAAATGCATTCAATATGCTAATGGAAACACTTCTAATATGACAGCTCATTTCAGAAGACATCACGCCAATGTGTCGATAAGCACAAACAGGAGGAAGGAAATTTCTGAAGTGTTAAAGATTAAAAGAAAAAATAACAAGAACCGTACAGAACCGAAAACTGTGACCCTAAAACTGTAATACGAACCGAACCGTGGGTTTTGTGAACCGTGCCATCCCTAATATATATATATATATATATATATATATATATGCATGTATGTATGTTTTTTTTTTCTTTAAAAAATCAAGGATACAATGAATATAGGCAAATTTTGGAGGATTTAAAAGCTGAAATGTGTGATGGCAATAAATGGATATAACTTGAAACAGAAAAGATAAGTAAGCACTAAAATCATGTTAAAGCACATATTGTTTGTGTCTGGCGCTGTACTTTTTAAACTGAGTATTTTAACATTCATGTATCGGCCTCATTTACGCTCTTTGTAAGTGCTTCACTGTAAAGAATAGGAGAAATTATTTATTTTTACAGTGAACAACATTATGCTAGTGCTGTCCATTGATCTAACCTGCAATTTAACTGACCTCCGTTCAATATGACAAAATCATGTATCCTACTTTCAGGATAAGTACCGTCTTCGAGGAAAAACTTGTGTGTAAACGTGGATGAATACATTCCCAGTTTTACATTTTACAAAGGCTATCTTGACATTGTGCTTTAATATAAATATTCTTTGACTTGAACACGCACTAATAACATAAGCAAAAATAATTTATTTGAGCAAAATTGAACAAGTATCAACTTCTTGATAACTGTAACACACTTGACAAGAGTCCCTCGGCTCACACATTTCCAACCCAATCTCTCACCAAAACATAAAATAGTTAAGAATTTCCTTGAGCTAGATTGTTTTTATTTTCCCTCATAGGATACAAAAGTGTAAACTGACTGCACACATCAGAATCTTGAGGGAAGCAGTAGGTCATCTGTACATTTTTTTGGTTACTACACTCTAAAAGTACTCAGGCTGTTTCAACCTTTGGTTTAAATTTTTAAAAAGAAATTTTAAACCCAACTTTTGGGGCTTGTACATATTTGACCCAAACATGGGTTGAAACAGCCCAACATTTTCTTTTTTTTTTTTTAGAGTGTAAGTATTTGCACATACTTGACGTATATGAAAGGCATATTACAGGGGTGTCCAGAATCGGTGCTGGAGGGCTACTGTCCTGCAGAGTTTCGCTCCGTCCAGCTTCAAAACACCTGCCTTTAAGTTTCTAGTATGCCTAGACCTTGATTATCTGGTTCAGGTGTGTTTAAATAGGGTTGGGGCTAAACTCTGCAGGACAGTGGCCCTCCAGGACCGGGTTTGGACACCCCTGGCACATTGTGATACAAGGGCAGTTCCTGAAAATCCCAGAAAGTTACTAAGGGTGGAAAAAACTTTATGAGTGTTGTGCACTGTTGAACAGGTGTTGTTATAGCTGTATTTAAACAGTATTAACCAATCAAAGGCTAGAACCAGAACTATCTATTTTTTAACAGATAATTACTTTCAATTATTTTATAAATTAGTTTTTGAACTATTGATTGGGTTAACATTACATAACATCTGTCAAATGTTAAAAATGAAAGTATGACTCATTTTCCATTATATGTTTGTACGGGACAAGTTTACACTAGCTTACACTATTTCTTGCTTAATCACAAATAAATCTGTGTTAACTTATGTTTTTGCTGAGCAACTGTAATTATGTTAAAGTTTAAGAAAAAAGTCCTTGGTGACCCTAGTTCACCCAACTACACTCTGGGAAATTTGCTAAGAAACAGAAAGTTTATCTTTAATACAAACATATCAATTTGCATACATATTTCATCATGTATTGATGTGTCTTTGATTAGATGCAAGGATGTCTCTTCCATTAGCTACTTATCTGTCTCTCTGAATTTAGCGTTGCACATTTGCATCTTAATTTATAACGCCTGATTAATATCTTATCTAGAGTAAAGCATGGAAATCCATCCCATTATGTCTTGATGAATCATCATTTGGATTTTAATTTAAAGACACTTTTCATTGATCTTTTTTAACAATTGATTTTGTTAGTTTGATTTGGATTAACACGAATACACATCTGAAATCTTTATCGACGATGTGTTCTCGAGAAGCAGTTAATCTTTCGTGAAATCTTTCAGCGCAGTTTCAATTTGCTGTTGACTTTAATACAAACACAAATACCAAAACCTGTTCTGAACAGCGTACTACCTAAAACTGTATCCATGCAATACACCAACTAGACCTGTCAATACAAATAGAGTAGACTGGAGCATGCGTCATGAGGTCAAGCGTCCCACAATGCAGTGCAGCCTAGTCGAATGAGCGAAAAACGAAGCAATATCAACTGTTATTTTTGAAAACCTTTTACTCATTCATCATGCCACCTTTACAATATAGATTGTTTCAAAGCAGCTTTACAGGGAAAAACAGGAAAATGATTCAGTGATGCAAACAGAATTCAATTCTGCAGTAAAGAAGCTCTAAAAAGAAAATGTCTTTGTTCAGCAGTTCAGTTTATTCAGTTCTGTTCAATTACTAAAGAACTAAGTTAAATTCAGCTTTGTAGAAAACATTGAAGTCCTCGTCCAGCTCTCATCCAATTGTCTCAGTACATTCCAATCAATAATATTGCTGAATATTACACTGAAAAAAATATTTCAGTCTAAACATAAGTTTTATGAAATTTAATTACATAGCAATTTTCCATCCATTTGGATTACATAGTTTTAACATAAACAAACTAATAAACTTAATACTTCATATTTGTCAGTCATACGTAAATGAAATAGGTAAGATTTATGTAATAGTTCACAGAAAAATGCCCAGGTTAATTAACACTGTTTAGTGGTCATGTGTGTGCGCGCTACTGAGTTAAAGTACAGTTGAAGCAGTGTCAGAGTTAATGAGATCATTAAGTGATGATTGAACATTAATGATGAACACCTGCTGTTAACAAGCAGAATCACTGAAGGACAGAAAAACACAAGAACTACAAATGAAATCAACTGAAGATAAAAGACATTTAATCTCTCACTATTCATATACTCAACTATTAAATAAATCTTACCTATTTCATTTACATATGACTGACAAATATGAATCACATTAAGTTTATTAGTTTGTTTATGTTAAAACTATGTAATCCAAATGGATGGAAAATTGCTATGTAATTAAATTACATAAAACTTATGTTTAGACTGAAATATTTTTTTGAGTGTATGTGTCCCCAATTAAGCAAACCAGAGGCAAGGAACTTGTGTACGTCAAGCACGTACATTCAGTTCACATGAATGTGCATCAGTTAACCACGAAGATATAAATATATTTGTTTTGTTGTTCAAATAATAATTTATTTGCATTATTACTAATTTTATAATTGCCCAGGTTTCTAGAACACACCCTTACAAACACACACATGCACACATTTCAACGTGCAAATGAATGTGCAAATACAGAAATAGCGTGCATTTTTTAATTAGCAAGACAAATGACATTCTTTCCTAGAATTGAAGTCTTCTCTATGTATTACCATTAAATATGTCTTCTTCTGGCATTCTAAATCATTACTTCAGTGTCTGTGTTGGTGGACAGTGGCTTCCACATATATTTTTGGGGATGGATGTGTCGAATGCTTGGAAAAGAATACTTCTAAATTTATTTATTTTTGTATATTGTATGTATACAGCATATGTGTACTGGTAGGCAGTTATTTTTATGTGTTATGTCGGGTTTCCATGTTTTGGAACTTTCCATAGACAATGATTTTTATACTGTACAAACTTTTTATTCCATCCCCTAACCCTAAACCTACACCTAAACACAACCTCACAGAAAACATAATTTTGTATGATTTATCAGCTGTTTTCCTCATTGTGGACTATGAATGACAAAACCAGAAATCTTTGACTTTGTAAGGACATTTTGTCCCCATAACATAGGGTTTAGCAGGAACACACACTCACACAGGTTTGTTTTGCTATGTTAATGAAGACATTCCATAGGTGTAATGGAACCCCACCCCTAAATCTACCCATCACAGAAAACATTCTGCATTTTTAATAAAACATTGTTTAGTATGTTTTTAAAGCTATTTTAAATATGAGGGCTCATAAAATGTCCTCATAAAACATGTTTACGATGTAAAATTAACAGGAATACAGCAGCCCTCCGGGTGCATGAAGATCAAAATTTTGTTTTATTCATATTTCCTGGAGTGAAAGAAATTAATAATGGAAATATTTGTATTTTCGGAATCCGCGAAATGACTAAAAACACTATTATTTATGCCAGGCCAGTAGTTGGCGATGTCACTTTGTAAAGAAACACTACACACATATAGACTGACCACATAATACGAATGCTCGTGATGTCACCGTTTTCACAAATTCACATTTTTGTAGTTTATATGGAGATAGTATCGCTAGGGTTTTCAAAAAATTGCACTTTGAAACCCATTTTCAGGCACCAAAATAATGTTGCTGTGTAAATGAACTGCTAAAATGCAAAAAAGGTTTTTTAGTTTTTACTGCACCCTAAATTTACTATATTTTTATTGAAAATTTCCATGTACTTAAATATATTTGTAACTATGTATTAAAAGTAGTATGTTGTCTACACATCAAAATAACTCTACCCATTTAAAGCATGACAAAAGATGACTAAAATGTAATGATTTAATATGTATGTTAACTTTCTTATTTTAAGATTTGAAGTACAATTGCACATTCACTACAATTAAGCATACGGGACACATTCTACGTGAGATTTATCAGAGATATCCACAATCACTGATAAATGGTGAACTGGATTTCACAAACTACAACTTGCTCCTAGATCAACACATTTTTTGATTCTGGAGCAACATTCCAATCAACCAATCAGATTTGTGGAACAATTTTACAATTTTTCAAGTTCAGGGTTAGATGTCAAGTTAATTTTGTACATTAACGTCAGCTAAAATGTTAGTTTTGTTCAACTAAAATTTTCATTTAATTCAGAGTACAATGGATTAAAATTAATAGACAAAATATTGAATAAAATTACAATTACATACATACTGATTACAAATCTTCAGTTGTGAATCCTTATCATTTATTAGAATGTATTTCTGAAATGGTGAAACTAAATTAATAATTTCTAAAATAATAATAATAATAAATACTTTTGATATGCATTATTATTGGTTTGTTAAGCAGAGATTGCAACACTTCCTATTAATTTGAAGTGTGTGTTGTAATGTTTATCTGCTGACCTTTCGCAGCGAGAGGTCAGGACTCTGGAGATTCTATCAGCATGTGCTGACAGCACTGAATCCTGGGTAATGTGCTGCGCCTGTGTTGCGCGTGGAGGATGTGACATCATCGCTACCCCTGGCTTTATCTCTCAAAGTTAATCACTTTGGGAACATTCCAGGAATAACAAGCGCACCTGCACGAGTGTGTAACAAAGACAGTGCGACACCAATGTGCGTGAAAGTAAATTACTAATGCTGCATGTAGATTAAACATAATATTTTAAAAAATATTTTCATATTTCAAGTTGTAATAAAAAAATTGAGCTAAAAAAAGCAGGAAAAAGCATTCATTCACTACAACAAAATCAGTTAATATTTAATTTGTTCTCTTTTGTTTTTGCACTTAGTTTCATTGCATTATCACAATAAAAAAGGTGAATGGTGTGTGTATTTTTATGTGTATATGTGTGTGTGGGGGGTAAATTTATATATATCTATTGCATAAAAGTAAACAAAAATATGTGTGTGCGTCTTGATTTGCATATAATTGATTAATGGTATATAAGTATATAATTGATTTGCATAAATCTTACTCTCTCAGTACAGACGCATGTTTGTGTGTGTAACTCTAACCTGTTCTCATGCAGGGCTGGTAGGCTGTAATTTGCCCTCATCTGGCCCCTGCTCCGCTCCCTGTCCCCAGCCATAATTACTCTAATGGAGCAGTACGGAGCCAGGGGTCAGAGCTCCGGCCCCGGGCCCCCACCAAACAACGGGCTCTTCAGCCAGTGAGAGACAGGAGTGGACATACCTAATGGTCATGCTGACAGTCCTGTCTGTGAATGCAGTTACCTGTGTGTCTCCGGTGGGCCGTCTTTGCAGTCGGCAAGTAAGGTCATTGTGTTGTCTAGAAAGACTAAAAAAGGGTTTATTACTCTCTGTGGTGATGATGGATTAGGTATATTTATAGATGACACTATTAATGTTGTGATTCAATAACTGCATGGCAGCTGCATTCTGAAATGTTTCCGCACAGTTCTATTAAATTGACTTAAATCTGGAATCGCAAGATTTATAATAAAAGTATTTTAGCTTTTTTTTTTTTTTGAGTTCTTTTGAGTTGTGCAAGATTAACCAGCCTAGATGGTATGTTTGGTTTTACTTATAATTCCTTATAAAATTCAATCATGTGTGAGAGAGAATTTCACATTTTTCTAGTGAAATACAGATAAGTACGGTGAAATTAATTGAAAAAAAAAAAAAAAAACATGGGGATGTCCCAAAAAAGTTCTTTCAGGTGATTCTTTGTCCCTCACAGATGTGGTTTCTGTGTGTGGCAATAACCATTGCAACAGTGCTCAAATGGGTTCTCAGTATTGGATATTACATTAAAAAAAATCTGATTATTACCTCATTTTATTAATTATTACTTTACTTTAGATCAACACATCACAAGTGTATAATAAACATAATTTTCTATAAAAGCCAAATTGAAAATAACTATATAATTTGCACACTGCCGTACATGTTTGGTTTGTTGATTTAATACAAATTAAAATTTAATTTATTTTTAAATATTTTGGTCCTTTATAGTGACCCCCACAACCATATGATAAAAAGTTGTGCAATTTGGTACACTAATAGACAGGAATCTCATCTTCTACCATACCAATTTTGAGCGTTCTATCTCAAACTCTCTAGCGCCACCAACAGTTCAAAATTGCACATGCGCTTTAGCTAAGAACTTTTGAACCAAACGGCCTAGAAACAATAAACCAATTGACTGAAGAATATGGATGGTAATTAAATATTCTTAGAAATCTCCTTCCTCTGTCATTGACGTTTTTTGTTCATCGCATTTCATTCATTTACGAAAATGGTTAAAATAAAGCAGGAGGAACAAGTGGTTGAGCTTGAAGGAAAGGGAAAGGGAAAAAGCGGGAACAATAAAAGAGCGAGAGAGAAAGGGGGAGAAGGGCAACAGATTTGGTCGTGTCTGTGTGTGGATTTGTCTTTTGTTTGAAATGAAAATTCAGAGTGTTTGTAGGATTACTCTGGATTGGCAGGCCCTCAGGAGCCAAGCACTTATCTGTAAAAGTGTGTGTGTGTGTGTGTGCTAGTGTGTAAGTGTGTGTTCCCTGAGGAAGACAGCACTTATCTGTACAGCAGTAATGTAGAGTATGGTAATCATCTGTGAGTGTGTGTACGTACACGTGTGTGTGACACCACTGACTTTAGGGCATTTTCAAGTTTTTTAGTCATTTGCCAATGAGTCAAACAGACCTTATGAAACAGCATGGGAATGTCCAGGTACAAAACGTGAAAAGTTCTCTTAGGTGATTGTTTTATATACCGTCTCTTACATTTCATTTAGCAAAGATTACATTTTGACTCAATATTAAAGACTTTGGAAGCCCTGCGTGGAGGTTATTAGATAATTGTCCTTTTACATTGCATGGATGTGTGTTTATTTAACATTATAGGAACAAAATTGTCCCAAGAGGTTAGCAACAAAATGTAATTTTGTAAAGTAAATAATATTTGTATTAATTTAAAATTTTCTAATAAAAGTATATACAGTATAGTCTTTTGTTTGTGAATTTTAGATTTGTAAATTAAACCGGTAACTTTACAATAAGGTTCATTAGTTAAACATTAGTTAATGTATTAACTAACATGAACTAACCACGAGCAATACATTTGTTACTGTATTTACTAATCTTCGTTAATGTTAGTTAATGAAAATACAGTTATTCATTGTTTGTTCATTTTAGTTCACAAGGCATTAACTGATGTTAACACGATTTTAATAATGTATTGGTAAATGTTGAAATTAACATTAACAAAGATTAATAAATGCTGTAGAAGTGCAGTACATTCATGTTAACTAATGCTAATAATAACTAATGAACTTTAGGTAAAGTGTTACCTTAAAATCTCATGACAAACTGATGACGAGCAACAGAAACTGTTTGTTTTTCTCTATTTTTTTTGGTAAGGTTTTTGCCTAAAATTCCAACTTGTCATTACAATATGTATCATACTACAAAAAGGAAAAAAAACAAAATTGTTTGTATAAATTATAATCAAAGTGCCAAACCAAATTACACAAAATATTTAATAAATAACTTATGTACAATATGCAAATAATATATGTTTTTTTAATATTACTTCTCTTATAAAATACTCTTTATCTTATACGGTATTATTACCGTACAACTTACAACTTTTTTTTTTTTACCCCATTTAAATCATAACTAGAATTTCCACTAAAGTCCATGCAGATAGAAAGCTTATTTATAAGCATATAGATATATGAGCATTATTTAATTATATCACCACGATGATACATAATAAAACTATTTACTGTTTTAGCATCGATATCGCGACATAGTATAGGTATGCTTAATCCATTATGGACGGGACACCACGCTTCAAAACACACGTGATTCTCGGATTGATTAAAATTTCATCATACACTGAAAGTTTATCATTTAGTTAGACTGTTAGACAGTTTTTCCAATATTGTGCAGCCCTAAGTATCAAACATGATTAGATAGATAGATAGATAGATAGATAGATAGATAGATAGATAGATAGACACACATCTAGTGTGTGTATAGGGGTCGAATGTTCTGCTGACTGTGCTCTCGCCCCCCTCATTAGCTGGGTCACTGGGGGGTGATGTTGTCATTAAACATACCTGTTAGGATGACCTGCTTATAATGTAAACACCTGCTTTGTGTCTTTCTCTTTCTGTCTCTTTAACACACACTCACTCACTCACTCACTCACTCACACCTGCATTCCATACAGCTCGGCACCAGTCTTCCATTCGTGTATGTATGTGTGTACTTGCAACGAGTGGATACAAGTATCCTGCAATTTTAGGATTACATGCAACAACATAATAGGAGATGGCACATATAATGTTTCTATTAGGAAACAACACTAAGCCTGAAGTAATGCTTATAACACTCAAATTGCAAACTGTCACACAAAATAAGGGTTGGCTGAAGTGTAATGTTTTTAACAGACAGGGGTTTTAGGGTTTAGTGTTAATTCTTGACAAGAGGAAAGTTTCTTTTGTTGTTATGTCAAAAGTTGTTGGATGCGCTTTGCTTGGTTTATTAGCATACAGTCATGTAGCGCAGATGATAATATTTGTAGTAAACCAAATTTTACAGTTTTGATGAAAATGTGAGTGGTACTTCCAAACCCCCTCAACAAAATGCTAGGGTTCTGTGGTTGCCAGGGTGTTGCTATGGGGTTGCTAACAAGTTTTGAGTGGTTACTTACTGATTTAAGTCAGAAGGACTCACCCACAAGTCTCTATGACATTGTGATGTGCATTCATACCCATCTTATAGGGTTAATAACATGCCTAATAATAATTTTTATTTGAACATTAAAATAAATGTTTAATTTCAATAACCCTTTTGGCCACCGAATCAAAGTCATGTGGGGCAACCACAACAAACAAACAAACAAATAAATAAATAAATAAGTAATTATTAACAAGCCATGTTTTTTGACTTCATGTCAGAAAGCAAGATGAGTTCAGGTTGTAAAATGTCATGTGGTGCAACTTCCATAAAGTCAAAATCACAAAATGCAAAGTTTTACTGAAATGACTAAAAAGTGTTTTTTAAGGCACGTGAAACCAGCATAAATATAAAGAGTACATTTCTAAGAACTTGCCACATGAAAAGATGAGTTACGGTACATGCCAGATTTTAATGCTTAAGGATATGAGTTTGTTCAAATTTTAAGAATGAGCAATGATGACAATGATTCTTGAACAATGAAGCACAACTAACAAAATACAATGTAACTGACACTTTTCTAAGCACACACACACACACACCAGCATGAATCCCAGTGGACTCGCAGCACATTTTGTTACTCCAATCACAAATTAAATCCCATTAAAATGTACAGGCCTGTTAAAGAGGGAGACAGATAAACCCACAGCTTTGAAATGTTGTATTTATTAAGATGGATGTGTGTGTGTTTATTTCCTTGGGCTAAAGAATCCCCCCTTGTCTAGATTAACCCCCCTGCCCAGTTTTAAGGGGGTAGTATGTTAATAGAGACCCTCTGAGACTACGTGCTCTCTCTCTCTCTCTCTCTGTGTGTGTGTGTGTGTGTGTGTGTGAAGGGGGCAGTATGGTAATGGGGGTCCCGGTGTGATTGAAATCTGTGTGTGGGAGATAACGGGTTTATGTTGGGTTACAAAACTGTTATTAGTGAAGATCACACTTTACTAAAACTCTCTCTCTCTCTTACACACACACACACACACACACACACACACACATCTATTATTAACATTGTATATTTTTCACCTCACCCACACCAATTGCACTCTCACCCCTCTTTTTCATTTTATTCAGAAATAGAACAACTAAAACAGCTTGCTACTTGTTCCTCTTATGTCACTTCCTTTTTCTTATGTCAATTCTCTGGCAAAGTGACTTATTAGAACTGGTTTATGTTTACTTCAGAGTCGTTAGAGAGATCTTAACATTTTATGTGCATTACAGCCACACACACACATCTGTTTTATTTCATGGTAGGGAATTTCCATTGCAAGAAATAACATCAATATAATCAGTGTGAGCTGGGGGGGTATTCCAGAAAGCAAGGTTAACTTATCATCACATATACCCTGAACTCTCGGTTGATTAACCCAAACCTTACTTACTCGAGGTATGCTGGTTCCACAAACGCATCAGAGTAAGTTCAGTCAACCCAGAGTATGTTCTCAACCCAACAACGAATCAATGATTCACCATGGAAACACTTCCTTCTTCTTCTTTTGTTTAATAGCGATTTACATAACCTACTTAGTGCACATCGCCACCTATTTGGTGCTGGTGTAATCATTTTTTCAGTCTTTTTATTCAATTAGTAATCTTTATTCACTGAGAAATATTTGCTAATATTTGCTTTAAATATATGCTAAATATTTAATAAGATATCACATATGTATTTTATTATAGAAATTAAATAAAGCAGATCCATGTGTGAGATTACAATAAAATAATTACATATATTATATTATATATAAATTGAATAAACGTTTAAACATTATAACAGTGCTTTATATACTTTATATATATATATATATATATATATATATATATATAAAGCACTTTTATACATATATGTACGTATGTATTGTATAATATTATATCCATATATATATATATATATATATATATATATATATATATATATATATAAATCAGTAACTATGTAACAAATTTAGAAATGTAGTTAGTAATAACACGCATCTGTGAAAGCAAATTTCCCCTTAAGGGACAATAAACTGTTTATCTATCTTATCTATCTATCTATCTGAATACCTCTGAAGAAAACTAACCCTCAAACATAACCTGCTCCGGAGCAGGTTATGTTCAGAGAGTAAGTTGCTATGGCTACTTATATACCCTGAAAGTTACCTCTGTTTTTGGAACCAAAAGTTGAGGTTATCAGCTTACTAAACATATGTATGTTTGGGTATGGGGTATGTCACCTGATTCTGGAATACCCCCCTGGAGTCACGGCTCAAATAAACACACGGTAACAGTGTAACTATGATGCCATCACTTGGAAAGTTTGTATCCTCCTACTCACAGACACTCACACACAATAACACTACAAACACAGTCTGATGATGCAAAAGAAAGTTGTTTTTTAAAATACAAAAATGATACAGCACAAATCACCGAAAAAGAACAAGAAATGGAAAAAAGCACAAGCTCAATTTGCAAAAACTATATACATGTGGGGAGAAAAGGAGTTCAGAATGGTTTAGCATTGTCATATTTAACTTTTTCATATATATTTTTTTTATAAAAAAAAATATAAAATTAAGTTTTAATTTTTATGCTTTTGAAGTAATTTTACCTGCTTTTGTTTATGTACTTGAGTAGATTTTTGTAGTTAATATTTCTATTTAATTTTTATTTTTATTATTATTTTTATGTATTTCATTTTTAAGGGAGACTGATAGTTTTCGTCTGATAAATGATCAAACAAGTGAAAAATATATATACAGACCAGAATATCAGAGAGGCTCAAGGATAAGACAGTAAGCAACCCTCTAGCAACTGCCAAAAACATTTTTGCAACTGCATAGCAACACCCTGGCAACCACCCTAACGTTGTGGTGGAGCGTTTGACCAAGCATCTCACATTTTCTCTCAGAAAACGTACCATTTTATCTTTAGCCCAGTATCCAAACAATATTAAAATTTGTAATAGCGTTTGGTTTATGTAAGATTTGGGAGTTAAGGGAGAGATATGGATGAAATGTGTTTGTAAGGGAGAGGGAGAGGGAGAGAGAAAGAGAGAGAGAGAGAGAGAGAAATAATAATGGTAATTTAGGCTTGTTTGTGCTCTGTTCCACTGCAGCTCTTGGCAGGGCTAATAGCCTTTCATTACACGTTTCCTCTTTAGCCAATTAGAGCTGCCCTCTTCCTGCCTGCCTGCCTCTCAGCCAACCAACTCCACCCTTTCATCTGCGCTTTGGTCACTGACGCACGTCTAACTGGCACACACACACACACACACACACACACACCTGTCTGACACACCCTAAACACTCTTGCTATGTTCAGAATAACATACAACCATATTCTTTCTATTTCTGCAGTATTTAAACTGTGAACAATGTGAATTTTGAAATACCCAAATGTCAAAAAGTTTGTGAAAATCAGCAGGAGAAAATCTTTTTCCCTCAAGTGAAATTCCCAGTCACACATTGAAATGACTCTATTACTTCCACGATATTTCGCCTGAACTGTCAATATGGCCGCACCTCAATACTAATGCACTATTTCATATCAACCTTTAGATGTCCCTTTCCCCTCACTGTGACACAATGTGTGAACTCTTCAATATCAGTGTGTATTTTTCGGGTCAATGACTTTGTTTTAAATATTCCTTGTTTATTTTACATTCAGTGGTTTGAAAAATGTTGCCGCTATGCAATAACCAGTTGAAAGAGTGACCTCTAGTTTTATGAACATGAAAGAAAAGGATAAAGGCAATGGTGGTAGGTAAGAGAGAGAGAGAGAGAGAGAGAGAGACAGTATCCTTTCTCTTAGTTTGACCTTCACTCTTGGTTCTTAGTGAAGTTATTCATCATTTACACGATGCGTGAAGTTCACCTTGTCAAAAGTACCCACCTAGCTGCTGGCACACTGTGTGTGTGTGTGTGTGTGTGTGTGTGTGTGTGTGTGATAATCTGCAGGTGCATTGGAATTCATAATACAGTCACTGTAGACATATACGCAGCCCAGCACAGACTTTCCTTGGCACCTACAGAAATACTTCACATACACACACAAAAAAAATCTGTAATTATTTATTAATCCTAATATCGTTCCAAATGTGTATGCTGTTATTTTTAATGCGACACAAAGTGAGAATTTCTTTTTTAGAATTTTCACACACGTCTTGTTCATTCAATAACAGCTCATTTAAAATACAAAAATGACCAAAAACAAAGCTAGAAAGCAACAAAAACCAGTAATAAAATTAGTTCAACTCTTAAATGCCATTAGTTCTTTTATTATATATATTCTTGTTGTCTTATGTTTAATGTACCATTTTCAAGAACAAAAAAAAAACATTGGCTGAAAATGTCATGTGGTGTAACCATCAAGAAAAAAAAGAAAATCTCCACAGGAAGTGGCAAAGTCCGTGAGGGACAGGAAATCCAAACATTCGCATATCATTCATCATTCATCAACCTGAAATATGGCTTATCACTTGAAACATGTAAGTAGTAGCAAATTTACAAGTTAGCCTAGTCCTAGATCAGAGTGTGCTATTATTTGGCACATATCCAAGTGTTTGTGTGGACAAAAACAATCAGGATGCGCCTTCTGTCGTCTCAGTGAACTTGAGCACAAAATGAACCGAAACTCAGCCTATGCTTGCTTCTAAACGAACCAATTCAAATGGAAAATAACTATTCTCAGATTATTTAATCCGTCTGAAAACATGCACTACTAGATGACGAGTCAGCATCATAATGTAATGAGTCAGCAATCATTTAATGTAAAAGCGAGATTAGTCGTTTTACAAAATAAACTAACCTGATATTTAAAACTTATACCTGATATTTTTTTAAAAGAAATCTTTTGTTGGTAGTACCACATAGCTTTGATTTGGGTGATGAGTATGTTTGAAATATTAATAATAATATTGAGGTTTTGTTCATGTTTGTTAATTTCTGAGTCTTTTAATGACTTTGTTTTATCATCCTCACCCTTAATTTTAATTCAGATATTTATAGACTGTTAATCATAGAAGAGGTTTCAGTCATCGTGTGGACAGTATGTGCAGTGGAGGGTAAGATTTTCTGTCAACCTCTTTGCTTTGTTTCACACACAAATCTATTGCTTGCTTCAGAAGACAGAAATTAGGGACGCACAGTTTTATGGACTACTCTTTTTATGTTCTTGTATGGTCCTTTTTGGACCTTTAAAGACTATGACATTTTGTTGTATAGAAATTAACTGCATGAAAATTCATTTTTTGGTCCCACAGGAAATTTTTAAAAAAAAAAATACCAGCTTTCGAGGGCGTGTTAGTGGGACAGTTATTTAACATTTATGTACAGTAACTGACAAATATACTTTTCTCCAAACCACACTTATCACCGACGAAGAAAACTTTTCAAAATATGTCTTTTTCAGACATTTAAATTGAATTGAAATGAAATGAAAGTGTTATAACACCAAAGCGGTTCTAAATTCAAGCTCTTTCTGCGGCTGTGCCGGTGTCAACATAGTTTATCGACGCGTGAATGCCGCTAGTGAGATTTGCGAAATCTTAGCATTCAAGTCCGAGTGTGCTTTTATTTGAATGAACATGCTTCTGAATCGTAGATATTTACAAATATAAACGCACACACACATGCAGGCACACAGACACACAGCTTTTCTGGCTGCTGCTCAAACATTACGACCCTCAATTCAGCCACAAAATCAGCTTTTAAAGACGGCCTTTTCAAATGGAAATATATTTGTCCGTCAAAAGGGTTTGTGTGTGTGTGAAGAGCCGGGTTAGATTTGATGGTAATCGTTTCCTCTCTCCTGTGCTTGACCTGATAAGGGTGTGGAAGCCCTCCTCTCCCCCCTGTCCCCTGTCTCTTTCTCCCTGTCCCCCCTTTCACCCAGCACTCCTCCTTTATTCTATATCTCATCTGCAGATTATCTTTCTCTCTCAACCAGGTATTTAAAACCCTTGAAGCGACTGAGGATTTTTTCTCTTTCTTTTGATTTAATAAGTGAATTAATTTCATGTTAATTGAATTCATTTATTGTTTCAGTGTAATATTTTATTTTAGAAATGTTGTTTTATAAAAAATTATTTTATAAAAGTTAGTCATATACACTACTATTCAAAAGTATGGGCTCAGTAGGAATTTTTTTTTTATTAATCGAATACTTGTACTCAGTACAGTGAATACATGTATAAAGATTTCTTCATGTATGCCTGAATGTGTATTTATATATTGATACATTATCATATATAGCATGTTTTATGTCATAAAAGTTTTGGTAACACATTTAAATTAAGTTCCATTAATTAAGCATCAAGTGCAACATGTTCCTGGAGCAACATTTTCGTTCAACGTTCCAATCAGATTTGAGGGAAGTTTGCAGTTTATGTCAAGTTTACACTTAGAACCAGGGATAGGTGTTTCTACATCAGTGTTATTCACCTATCATTTCCCTCTGGTTTTAGGGATAACTTATTGGTAGGGTTAGGTATATGGTTAAGGTTGTTGATCCAGGGTCACCAGAATATGTTGACCCAGGAACACATCTGTGTCGAGCAGGGTGGGTGAGAGCCGTGAGGGAACGGCGCGAGGCTGGTGACGCAAGTGATAATGAGCGTCACCTGCTTGGTGCACCGGTCTCGTATCTCTCACGGAGGAGCTCTGGAAGCATAAAAGAGGAGCGACGACAGTGAAGGACGAGAGAGGACCAGGCCTGGACTTTATGTTGTGTTTTATTTTGTTTGTGTGGGCGGCAGTCGCCGTGAGGAACTGCCGCCATTTTACTTTCGTTTTATCGTTTGTTTATTTATTTGATTGAAATTACGTTGAATGTTTGCCGGTTCCGCCTCCTTCTTCCCGTTCTTACGAACTCCGTTACAACGTCTAACACGGAAAGACCAGGAACGCAGCATGATTTGACCAAATTTGTAATGTAAATCATTTATAAACCTACACCAAAACAGGAAAAATCATCAGTACGTTTCTAAATATGTGAATTGTGGTACAGTGGCTGTTGCATTCCTATCATGAAGAAGTGGCCAAATATTCAAGATTACATTTGAGTGTTTTTGGCCAATATTAAATAAGGAATTTATCATGCCGTAAAGTGTAACAACAATAATCACCAGGCCGTTGGCGCCATCTGTAGGCATTTGTTATATCACATAATGTGCATAAGTTTATTGTTCATTTTATGTATTTTAACAGTGTTGTTCAAGAAAACCAAAAGGTTACTTGCTTTTGAAAAAATTATTATTGCCTCATTTTATCATTTTAAATGATATGGTTCACAAAGATCTATTTTTATTACTGATTACTCAATTACCAAAATAATTAGTGACAGTCATTGCCATTGCAAGTTTTGCGTTTTGTCACTTTCAGTGGAATAAAAGAAAAAAAAAATCATATATTTTGTCATTAAAAATGTGGGTAACATTTTACGGTAAGGTTATCATTAGTTAACTATATTAGTTAACATGAACTAAGAATAAGCTGCACTTTATTAATCTTTGTTAATGTTAATTTCAACATTTACTATTACATTATTAAAATCTACTAACTAACATGAACAAACTATGAACAACTGTATTGGAACTGTGAACAAATGGTTGTAGTCTAATTTCTTTGGATTCACAGTTTTTAAACTATAATTTATATACTATAAACAGTTATATAATCTTCATGTGTTAAATGTCAGATCCTGCATTAGTGAGTTGTTTAACTGGCAGAACACCAAACACACCAGTGGTTCTCACGTCTTTCTTCTTCCCCTAACTGTGTTTTGACAGTCAAACATATCATTGCTACCCGCATACATGCAGACAGAAAGATTAATATATTAAAGATCTGTCAAACAGCGTGTCAAAGGGTGCCAGTGAAGTGGCTTACAACAACGCTGTCATTTCATTTTACACAAGAAAGTAGATTCTTTTGTGCATTCCTTTGCTTTCTTAATTATTATTATTTTTTTTTTTTTTGAAAGTCAAATTTTTGGTGCATTTATTTATAGAAAAGGTTAAAAAATCAACAGGAAATTTTTGAGGAGAGAGAGAATCGGACATCTTCTGCATGAGGGCCGCGTCTAAATGTGCCTAAAGAATGTGCAATGTTTTGTAATATTTCTAATGACTTTAGAAATTAAAAATAAATGAGTTTTGTGGCTTTTTCTCCATGTGTGTTAAGCAAGTATACTCCTAAAAGTAAAAACATCCAATATACAAAGTCTAAATAAATAATTTGGGTATATGAACCAAAATGTTGATGATTCATCTGGTATTAGAATAGATTTTTGTCCAATCAAATGCACTCTAGAATAAGAATGCCATTTAATACCACCTGAAACGGACCATGAAGTAGTTTATCACTGATATTTACATATATATATATAAACTGGGTATATAAACTATATAACATATGTTATATACATTATCATTTAAAAGTTTGTGGTCAGCAAGAATGATTAAATCAATCAAAAGTGACAATGTTGCAAAATTGTTGCATAATATTGCAATAATGTTGCAATATTTCAAATAAATACTGTTTATTTCTAATAAACTGTTTAATATATAATACAAAATTATTCTTGAGCAGCAAATCAGCCTATTAAAATGATTTCTGAAGGATCATGTGAGACTGAAGACTGGAGTTATGATCTTTGCTATCACAGGAATGAATAAAATTTTCAAATATATTAAAAAAGTATTTTACAGTATTTTACTGTATTTTTGATCAAATAAATGCAGCTTTGGTGTGCATGTTTATTTAAAAAATGTAATATATATATTTTTTTTTCTGTCTAAATTTTCTAAAATGTGGAACAGATTATTATTATTATTATTTTTTTTTGGACAATATGGGCTTTCATTTATCACAGGGAGAAAGAATTTGTGTACGTTCGTAATATGGCCTCTAGGCCCCAAGGCAATAGCGATATAATACCAGTGTTCAATAAATGAATTGCATTTATTATCAATAATAATCACAATAAACATTCCTACCACCAAGTAAAATAGTTAATTCATTACAATCACATGTATAGTTGTGTGTGAATATTACATGTGAATTTCTATCACAGTTAGTTTTCACTTAGCCTAAGGCTCTTTGCTAGCAATAAAAGAAATATAGAGCGGTAGCATCTTTGTGTCCTTGTTCATTGTGCGTTCTATCATCTCTCTTGTGTTTGTGTCTGTCCTCAAGTCTGTCTCTCTGTATCTCTCCCTCGCTGTCTCCATTTACTATTATTAATCAAATTACACCTGCTAAACTTTCTCAGCTCTCCTTTAATTTACATCTTCTCTTTCATTTCATCGCCTCTGTCCATCCCGTCCCGTCTTTCTCCCCCTCAGCTCACACGTTGGCGTTCTCAGTTGTTAAAATGAAAATGAGAAAGTTCAGCGGAAATATTGAGGCATCAGGTTAATGAATTAATTTTTTCAATTAAGATAAAGAAGCACTTGTTCTCTTGACCTGCGGGCCATGAAGACACATCAAAGCTGTTTTGTACTTCAGAATATGCATTCATAATGGTCATGTGTTTGATTTCTCCCTCCCTCCTGCTCTCTTTCTCTCTCATTCTGTCAATGCTCGACTCGTCCCAACATTAGCCGTTCAGATATGCTATTAAAAAGAACCTCTCCAGGCCCTTTTCCCCTTAAATGAACAATTGCACCATCCCAGTTCAAAGTTTACATTTCATATAGTTAAATGACTCTTCGCTATGATGTAACTCACACAAATATGTATCTACAAGTCGTTTTATAGGATTAAGCGCCTTTTCACAAACATAAAACATAACCTGTGCGTTCGCACGTAGTTCAAAGTTGAAACAGCCAAGGAATTACCTTGAACTGAAGAAAAGTCATTAGAAGAGCGTTTGAATATGCAAATTGCATGCGAAGATTCAGAAGCTGCTGATGTATTCTGAACGCAAAGGGCCAACTCTGCGCTTTTCTTCCTCCTATTGTTCCTCAATCAAACCTGATGGCACTTTTAATCAGGCCGTGGATCTAAATGAAACTTTTAATTAAGTCTACAATAGATTCTTGCTGCAATTTCCCAAATTCAGCAACATTGCACAGTAGAATTTGTGTGCATTTTTTTAAACATTTAAAATGTTAAAGTGAGATTATTCCCAATATCTGTTTCACAATATCTATTGTTGTCAAAAGTTGAAGTGTAATGCTAAATGGCAATAGTATCCATTTTGTTCATCAAAGAAGTTCTTAACTTTACTAAATTTGCTAACATGTTTTTTAAAAATCATGTAGATTCTTATATTACATTCAACATGGTGAATAAAGGAATGAATGAACAAACTAATCAATCAATCAATCAATCAATCAATCAGTCACTCAATCAATCAATCAATCAATCCTTTTAATCTCGTGAACAGAGATCTATGATTTTCTTTGCATTCACTAACATTTATTGGGCGCCGAAAAAATATTTTACCACAGAATTCTACAATTTACCATCAGAATCAAGTATTCCAGAGCACGTCGTGTAATTATTTGATATATTTTAATATCAGAGCATCAGTCTCTCTGAGTGCTGGGAGTGTAGTTCTGCTCACAGTGCATAGCATTGCATTGCCCCCTACTGAAGAATCGTCAGCAGAGAATCACTCTCTCTCTCTATTTCTCTCCATCATTCTGTCTTTCAATTTGTTTTGTTTGCTTTATTAATTCTCAGATTTTTGTCTGTGGGCATCTTGATGTGGGTCATACAGGAAAAGGTATAATTTTATATTGTGTGATATGTCTTAATTAGGACAGACAGGTAGGTTATGCTTTTTTTTGTTGCATAAAACTATAAAAAAACTCAGTGTCTGTGTTGTTTAAGCTTCATATTATTGCGTGAATCTGTGATAACATTTTCTTTTAATCTAATAAGCCATCAGAGTTACATCAGTCTTCACCCCCAGCGTCGATCCACTGTCTCCACCACTTATTTTATATTAAATTTGTTTTAATATTATAGTTCTGCTTCTCAGAACCATCACCCATTTATCTGCAGTGCCTTCTAACCCCTGTGGATGCCAACAGGGACAACAAGCAGGAAGTATTGACATTCCTCTCATAATTACACATAATGATAACAACATGAAGTTACTGAGGGGTCATGCATGGAACATTCTCGTTTTGACTTCCTCTTTTCACTTCATGGCCTTCTCTGAGTCTGTCAGACTGTAGTAAGTAGTACTTTTATTCCATTTGCGAACTGTTATTAAAAATAGTATGTGCGCAATTTTGGCACATGACCTCATTACGTTGCATAGCTATCCAGTTATCATCTTCAAAAAAAAAAATATGTTGGTGATTAGAATTACAATTAGAAGGAAGATTTAAAATATATGCAATGACAAACATATAAGTACAATAAAATATAATACACCAGGGGTTTAACTATACCCTCATGTCACAATTCGATACGCATCACGATTTTGAACTCACGATAATCCAAGACATTTGGTAAAAGGTTAACAAAAAATGTACTGTTGATTTAAAATGCTAAATTTGGTATTACAAGCTGAAAATACAGAATTATTTTAAACATATGTACTGGATAGTATATTTAAAATGTTTTTTACTGGTAACATTAGTCATTTGGCATTATAAGCACCCACAAATATTCCACCATTGTATTATTATACATTATATTCAACATTATGTATAGTAGTTTAATGCAGTAGTAGTGACACTAAAACTCTGTAAACTTGAATTTTTTCTCACACAGTAATTTTCATTTTGGGTGAACTACACACAATGCATATTGTCATTATCCATGATGCATATTGTTGCATTTTTGTATTGCGATATATTGTGACAAGATATATTGTTACAACCTTATAATACACATTTTTATTTTTAAAAATAGCATGTGAAATTTCATTGCATGATAAATTCAGCTAGAGGTATCCAGTTATCATCTTCAAAAAGTTACCATGATATTTAAAATTAAATATAAAATATTATTTATAAATATAAATAAATAAATATATTCAATTTACAAGGATATTTTAAATACAGTAAACATATAAAACATATTATAATATACAATATACCATAAAAACGTTTTGGTATTTATTTGGTTTTTATTACTTTGGTAATAAGCTGAATTTATCATCCAGCCTTAATTTTTTGTTTTGTTTAATTAATCTAATATTATTATTACAGTTGTGGTCAGAATTATTGGCATGGTAAATATGATCAAAAATGACTGCAAAAATAAATCTGCATTAATTCATAAAATTAGCAAAAATCTAACCTTTCATTGAAGGAAAAGAATTGAAAGTGGGGGGAAAGTCACATTATGAAATAAATGTTTTTCTCCAAAACACATTGGCCACAATTATTGGTAAAATATCTCTGAAGTATATTTCCATTCATATTTACATTTTTTCGGCACACACGGCTGATCATGAACATAATTGTCAGCCATTACTTCCACATGAGTATAAATATGAGGAAACACAAAGGCCAAATTCCCTTTATCATCCATCACAATGCGTAAAACCACAGAATATAGTTCTGATGTGCAGCAAAAGATTGTTCAGCTTCAAAAGCTTTGGAAATTCCCATGTCCACTATCAGGGCAATAGTTAAAAAGCTCCAATCAAATAAAGATGTTACAAATATGCCTGAAAGAAGACGTGTGTCTATATCATCCTAATGCGCAGTGAAGAGAAGAGTTTGAGACTCTTCAAGGGTCACAGCTGGTATTGAGTCTTGAGTCTCAGAAAGCCTAAAAAAAGCTATCAAACAGCACCTACATCGGGACCGGCTTCTATGGTCTCAGATGAAACTAAAAAAAAAAAAAAAGAGCTTTTACAAAGGGGATAAAAGCACCCCAAGCCCACGGTTAAATATACTGCTGGATCTTTACTGTTGTGGGCCTATTTTTTCTGGAAGTCCTGGACATCTTGTTCAGATACATTTTCAGATACAGATTCTATCAAATACCAACAGATAAAAAAAAATGAAAACCTGCCCCTCTCTGCTAAAAATCATATAATGGGCCATGGTTGGATTTTCCAACAGAACAATGATCCAAAAAATGAGCACAGAATGAAGTTTCTGCCACAGCCGTCCCAGTCCCCTGACCTGAAGCCTAAAGAAACCGAATGTGGTGAACTGAAGACAAGAAACACCAACATGGAGCTGGGAATCTGAAGGGTCTGGAAAGATTTTGTATGAAGGAATGGTCTCTGATCTCTCGTCAAATGTTCTCCAAACTCATCACACATTATAGGGGAAGACTATATCTTGGATAAAGGAGGATGAAAAAGTATATTGCCAATAATTGTGGCCAAAGTGTTTTGGAGAAAAACATTTATTTCATAATGTGATTTTCCCTCACTTACAAATCTTTTCCTTCAAGGTTAGATTTTTGCTAATTTTATGAATGAAATATCAAAAGTATAAACAATGCAGATTTATTTTTACAGTCATCTGTGATCATATTTACCAAGTGCCAATAGTTCTGAGAACAACTGTATGATTACTTTTAGTCGTAGTAGCAGCAGTAGTAGTATTTTTAGTCTAGAAGAGTCCAGAAGTGTATTTTAAAAATATATAAATCAGATATTAGTATAACACTGTATAATAGGCATTATATATGCAGTCTATTATATAATACAAAACTGATATTCATGGGGTTGCTATTGCATTTGACTGGCCATGGAAGTCAAGTGCATTGCTTTGTTGGATACATGTCTCTCATGCAGTGTGTTATGACCCTGTACTACACAAATTATGCTAACATAGTTGGTCATCTGCATTTGCAGATTGAGTGCATATGGTATACTACTTTCTTCTGGAATATATTTTTTGTGTGAAGTATTTAGCAGCATGCAGTCTTAACAGAATATGGACAGTGCCTGTAAGCTATTCCAAATGCCTCTGGCGGTCTGTGGGTACCCATAATGCTTTGAGGTTGTGAGTGTGCCCGTGAGGTTTTAAACGTGTCTATGAGGTATTGAGCATGCCCCTTGGCTATCCGCGTCTGCTCTGGTGCAGTCTGGTGTCTGGGCACTGAGGGCTTTTGGGCAAGCCTGATTCGAAAATCCTCGCGGTGGGCAGGTGCCAGCGAGGGTGCCAACACGGTCAGCTGCGGTCCAGAGGTAATCCACAGTGAATTCCAACAGCGGCGAGGATCACGGCGACCGCTGCCAGCATATTCTCTCTCTCCATCCATCAATCACTCAGTATTTCTCTCTCGTTTCCCTTTCCCAACTTGCTCTTTTTATCTTTCTCTTTCCTCTCCTTATTTTCCTCTCCTTTCAGCATCTTCTATGCATTTTGTCTTTCCTCTAACTCTCATCTAGTTTTCTCTCTCCAGCCCTCCTCCAATTTCTCTCCGTCTCTGGAGCGAGTCCCAGCGTGTTGGAATAGAGGAGGTGCTCCATTCAGCCGGTGAAACATTTCCTCTGCTCTCATTCCTTTGCCTTAAAACATTCAGCACTTTAACTAAAGGATTGCAGGAAGAAAGGATGAAAGAAGCAGCACGTGTCTTTCCTTTTTTCGCAGAGCTGCTGTGTTCTCTGCTTCCTCCTTCTCGATTTTCCATTCCTCCCGTCGTTCACCTGGGACAAAGTTCCTTTTTCTCGTGCTTGTTTTAGGGAGGTAAAATTGGATTTTGGATCCGGCCCACGGAATGAAATTTACAAAACATTCTCAAGTGTAGCACTTTGTATAGATGCAATGAATTTTTTCACAGAGAGTCACAACCGCCAACTGGTACTGTACACTTGTGGGACAATACACCTGCTATTTTTTGGGAAGGCCATGCAGGCTCTGTCTTTGTATATGCAAGACACTTTCCTAGTCTTATTGTGAGAGATTCATCTGTGCTTGTGTTCTGCTTTTATAAAGTCAATTTTTATGTTTATTAATAGTTTTTTTAAAATAAATAAAATAGATTTTATTTATTTATTTTAAAAAGTCATTGTAACGTACATTAACATAAGTTTGGGGTCAGTAATATTAATCTATTCAACATTGATTAATATATTAATAAATGTAATAATATATTAATTATAAAATTTTATGATAACGTATTAAATTTATTAATACATAATAATATTAACACATTTTAAATTGTAATTTATTTCTTTGAGGGCAAAGCTGATTTTCTCAGCCATTACTCCAGTCACTTGATGCTTCAAAAATCATCGTAATATGCTGAAGAAACATCTATTATTACATTGTGCTGCTTAATATTGTTTGTGACAATAATAAATAAGGATTCTTTGATTAATATAAAGGTCAAAATAACCACATTTAATATATATATATATATATATATATATATATATATATATATATATATATATATATATATATATATATTATAACAATGTAAAGGTATTTACTGTCAGTTTTACTGAATAGAAATATTAATTTCTTTGAAAAAAAAAACACTGACCCCAAACTTTGAAATGATAGTATACGTTAATTCTAAGTCTACACTATCCATGGTAGTTATTTGTGTGGCATATTTTGTCACATGTGACACTTTGGCAAAACTACAGCAGTAACACATTTGTAACACATTAGTTAATAGTTAATTAACCATTTATAACACTTTGCCAGTCTTATTACAAATAGCTTCAGGAAATGTAGCTGCAACTATAACGAGCTGTACATTATCGAGAGAGCTACAGTTGGGGAGTATTATATTGGTGGCATAAAATGGATGGAGCTTTGTTTTCAGTGGGTTTGTCAATCATCTTATATAATAAAATGCTGTCGGATTCTTCACAGATTATTTTTGGCAGTTTATAGACAGAAACCTGATCATTATTGAGTCTGGATGAAAGCCCTCATGATTCGTGTGTGTGTGTGTAGACACAGTGGATGCTGTCTTGAGTTAGATTCACTTGATTTGTATACATCTTCATCCTAACACACACACACAGTAAAGCAATCTCACGAATGGATTTCATTTAACAGTATTTTAGATTTGACTGGAAGTTAGAGCTTGAGTCATTCTCGATACGAAAACCCGATCTCTATTTTGTCATGTCTGTCCGGCATCCAACCTCTTCTACAATATGAAAAACTTGTTTATTTTGGATTTTGGACTGAGGGACCCCGGGAAGCGATCTCTAAATATCCCATCAGTGAGCGTCTGACCATGATATGCTACTATTGGCCAGGGGCATGACCTATCACATACACACACGACAAGCCCAAACACGGTGACGTAGCCCAGCTACAGGTCCGGTCTCTCGGCTTAGTCTTTTTCAATCATGGGGGGTTTGTATAAAATGTCGGCTAATGCAGTGTGTGCTGGCGCCAGCGCAGTGTGTGTATGAGCATATGAGCGTGTGTGTCAGTGGGTACGGTCGATAATGTGTTTATATAACATCCTTCACATTCCTACACTAAGAGCCTTTCCATTCTCCCACACTCCTTCAACCTAGCGAGACTCCATTCTCAAATGACACACACACAATACACACTTCATCATTACATCAACCGAATACACACAGTCTGCTTAGTATATACATAGTGCTGTAATGCTGTATAGCTCTCGCACACTTTCACTGTATTTACACTTGTGTATCTTCCAAAATGTGGTAAAATCTGTGTCGGCTCAAGAGGTGAAGACTGCTTGATTTGTGTTTTAATCCATCCGTTGTTCCCTCATCCGTCTTTGTCATATTCTTACTTTCTGCATCCTATCAACATCAGTTCATAATGCTTTTTTTATATTTGTCTGAATCTGGCGCACAAAAAACATTTTATTAAAGGATATCTCGGAGGAGAAGAGAAAAGGTCTGATTTCAGTATAAACTAACATTTTGCATAGATTTTTTCAGTAATTTCAGCTACTTAAGATTTCATTTCTGTAAAAAAATTAAATAATTAGGTAACACTTTATTTTACAGTGTCATTGTTACACGTGTTACATGTAGTTACTGTAGTAATAACTATAAATTTTACATAATTACATGCAATTAACCCTAAACCAAAACAAACCCCAATCCTAAACCTATAGTAAGTACATGTAGTTACTTAATATTACTCAGTACTTAAATGCGTAATAACAGTGTAACCTTAAAATAAAGTGTAACCAATAATTAAAATATAAAAGAAAAAACACACGCAATATTGGAAAAACTTACCTCCATGATGCTAAGGTGATGGGTTGCTATGGTATGGGGTTCATTCAAATTTGTATGTAAACTGTTAAAGCTTCTGAACTTTTAAGCAATAACATTTTAGCTTGTGTGGGGTGACATAACTTAGTCTCAATTTTAATTCAAGATATTAAGGGCCCTATCACACATAGCCGGCGCAAAGTGACGTCAAGAGCGACACAAGTGTTTTTTGCTAGTTTCGGCCCAGCGCAGTTATCATTTTCACACCCAGCGTCATGTAGTTTAAATAGCAAATGCACTTAGATCGTTAAAATAAGGCCCAATGCCTTTAAAATCCAATTTTCTGGTGGGAGCAAAAAAAGAAAAACTTGTGTAATGCTGTGGTGTAGCAACTAGATTCCTATTTAGCTTTATTTTTTTATTTATTTAGTCTATACTTATTTTTATTAGGTTGTGGATTTGGATATACATTCAGACATTCTCAAATAATATCAAGGTTTATATTTTTTTTCTGTTTTAAATGTTGATTTGAAGTGAAGTTTTTGCATTCATTTTACTGCAGTCAAACCTGAACATGGAGAACAACATAGCATCAAAATTCAACAAAAATGTAATAAACGGCAAATCTTTATCAGAGCTTAATCGACCTGATTTCAACCTCTTTTTTGAGGCTCAGTTTTGCCATTTTATTTCTTTTTTGCACTTTGATATTTTAGAGTGTATTTCCTTCACTGCTTTTTTCATTATGGCTGATTTGTAGATTGTACACAAAAAAATGTTTGTATTTTTTTCTGTATTTTTTGTATTTTCGCCTATTTCCCATTCATTTCCTAAGCAGGTTATTTTTGACTGCGAACCTCACAGGTGTGGCTTTTTTTCTTAACGATTTATTTAGCTTTTTCGAATAAAGTCCCCAATTTTTTTTTTTTTTTTGTGTGGTGACATTCTGCAAAATTTGAACATTTGAACCATTTCGATGAAGTAGTGATTTTTAACATTTCGAACAACACCAGAGGTTTGAGGCAAAAAGTTGCAGATACACACACAACAAACTCAGGATCATATACTGTATGGCCTTCTTTTCCCGGATCTTTGCCGAAGGTACATTACCACACGCTCACTGCCAGGTGCATCAAGCTGCGAGTGTCTGCGAAGCGTCAGCACGCGTTTCTCTGTGCTATGGAGAGGGTCCACTCTCTGCTGTGTGCTGGAGAGAAGGAAGAAGCTCTTTGTGGCAATGCCAGCATTCGACACCGCCCGTTTCCTGCCAACGTTTCTGCGCCATCTTGCCAGGGTTCCGCTTTCCTTTTCCAAAACGCTGCCCCATCTGTTGCTTTGCAATGGAGGTCTTGCTCTCTTTTATTCACTCCATTTCAATCCCACACTCTCAGTCCCTGGCAAGAGGAAAAATTTTGGTTCTATGGCAGCATGGCAGTCAATGCTGACCCCATCTTAGCACTTCCTGGACTTTAGCCACAACAGAGCGGGAGCCATCTTGGATCCTTGGCAGGGACACAAAAGTTTTATTTTCTTTTTCAATATCTCAGGATAAAAATGTGTATTTTACGTGTGAAAAACCATCTATTCTTCTGAAACGGAATCTTTTCTCACTTAACAGTGATTCATTTCCTCAGAATTGCTTGTTTAGTGAACCATTTCAAAACACTGATTAGCTCGTTTATGTCATGACTTATTTGAGTTATCTTTAGTCATGCAGTCAAGAAACTTCTAATCACAGGTCAAGAATGCTAGTTTCAGCCAAACATCTTTGTGATGCTGTTTGCTAATGTTTATTGGATCTGGTTTCAGGAAACAGCAAATGATTGAACCAAGTCAGTATTGAAACTTGTGACTAGTTTGAACAGGCGTGCGTTTCTTATGTATCAATGTAGTTTCCTGCTTAATTACCGTAGTTTGATGCCTCATTGGAGAAATAAACTAGTTATTCACAACTATTTCCTGAAAAAGTGTTATTTTTGTTGCACACCCATCCTTTAAACCATGTTAGTTCATGGATATAGAACTGTCGTCAAGCGGCTGTTTACACTACACAGTTTTCAACTAAAAACGCGAACATTTTTATGCGTTTTGGACATTCTTTTACACGACAACAGCGTTTAGTGACCTCAAAACTTTCGTTGTCATTACCGTGTAAACTGCAAAAATGTGAATCTGTGAAAACGGTGGCACGTAGTTCAAAGTGACAACGCCAACTACTTGTCTGACATGATAATAATACAGCATTTTTTTGTCATTTTCGCGGATCGGTGTGAACAGGGACAGTTTTGATGATGTTGTCATCTGTACAGTTTTCCGTTTTAGTACATAGTTGTCGTGTAAACGTACCGTAAAATCGTCATGCAGGTAGTGGAGTAATAACTTGTATTGGTTTGATATCAAATTAATGTTAGATTATTGCTGTAAATAAGAACATGGCATCTACTATTTCTCTGTTTTGTTCTCCATCGTTTTACAGATGTTTGTTTCATCGCAGCCTCCTTATGTCATACCTTATGTCCTTCTATTGACAAACTAAAAGGCATAGATATAAAATACATGGAATCGCATACATTGAAGTGCATGTTATCTTGCTTATTGTGTTCAAGAGCATGATCTATTATACTAACGAAAAACAAACGTTTGCTTTTCAAGGTTTTGGAAAACATTGAATCATTGCTAACAACAGAACTTGCTACCGTAGTTTTCTTGCTTTTAGGAAATGCGCCCTAGTGTAGAGTTGTGAATGGCACACCCAATTCAGTAAAACAATCTAACTCAACAGATTAATTCAACAAACTTCAAACACCAACTGAATTGTGGGAACAAAGGGCTGATGAAGTCAGAGAGAAAGGTAGACAAGGTCAGGATTGTTCACTCACACACACGCTCTAATCCTACCGATCCATAGAAAACGGGATGCCAACGTGCCAACCAGATCCACCTTTCATCCCCCCCCCCCACTCTGATGTCTCAACAGCACTTCCCCGGATCAGTATTTCACCTGTCACATGCACAAATACACACACACGGATCCCTTCACCCCATTGTACGTGTGTATTGTACGAACATCTCTCACACACACTCCTGTCGGCGTGCCTTTTGCCCATAATGAGGTCTTATTAAGCTCCTTTGGCGTTGAGAATGGAAGTTGTCACCGGGACGCAGGTAAGCCAGCCGCCACAAAGGCCGATGTCTGACGCTAAACAAACGGCTGACATCGCTCACGGCTCTACTCAGCCACGGTGCCAGAATGAGCGTCACTTCAAGTATTTCTGACGCGCATTTATCGTACAACAAGAAAATGTTTTGAGCTGCTGGAAAAATGGAGTGAGAATAGAAAGGTATTTATTAGAAATCTGTTTATTCTATTATTCTGACTATATCTTATTGTCACCTTGACACGCTTAAAATTCCTGTCAGTGTTGGAGTCGAGCCCAATGGAACGACGGCGGACGGATATGTTTACCTTTCCCCGAGCGCGTGGAATGAAT